>KZ613952.1:1233668-1721843 GCA_002865655.1 Hyaloscypha variabilis F | reverse complement strand
AGTAAAAGAGGAGCTAAGGTTAATTAAAGAAGATATTTTAAGGGTATATTTATCGTATAATATAGTAGGATAAAGAGTAAAACGATCTATATAGGCTAAAAAGCGGTTAAGGAATCGATGCCTTATCGATACTATTAATACCTGACAGGTATCGATACCTTAATCGATGCCTCAGGTATCGCCGACAGCCCTGCATATAACTCTTGGGTTCCCCGAACTTAATATGACACTTCCCAGTTCCACTCCCTCATAATCTGCGCCCAATGTAAACTGCCCTTGACCGAGAACTGCGGGTCCATTTTCTCAGTGTCACTGGGAGACTGGAAATCTGAGAAACGCTGATAATTGACGTTAGACCCTCCTCTCAATTGTCCGTAAGCATCCCGTCTCTTCCACACTTCTTGCGTGATTTCCCAGCACTTGGAGATATTGCGCACTCTCATTTGGGCCATCTTGATAGTCCATCGCTCTTTGACCCACTGCCGGTCTTCCTTACTAGTTGCCTCGCAGCCTGCCACAAACAGTGGATAGGTTTGGGCGAAAGCAATAGTAGAGCTCGGCGGACATGAACACAGATGTCGAATCGCCTCCTTGGCAAGATGCTGACTGGTTGTACTGAGCATCTCGGGCACAGCTTGGTGGAGGTAAAGAAGGGTGGCATAACGGTAGGCCTCAGCAGTATGCAACATGTAGTCTTCGTCCGCGGTAAACAGTTGCGTCCTACTTCGAGGGCGATCAATCGTGGGTGTCCAGCCCTCAATCTCTTGTTTCAAACATGTCGCTTTCTGGCAGATCGCGGAAGATGAACAGGTTCCCGAAATGGCTTCGTGACAGACGTGTGCTGCTCGTTTCATGAGGTATATAGAAATGCTCAAGCAGCCTAACCAAGGATCCAAGGAGCTCAAGGGGTGCAACAAAATCCCATGGTGCCTGCGAAAACTCTCCATACCTGAAGTCATCGAGTATGTGAGAAATCTGTTGTCGCCTATCGCTATTGCCGCATGCACAAGACTTGAGAGAGCAGATATATGAACGAAAGTGGAAATCAGAAATATCAGTGCACATTTCTCCTTTGGAGAAAGGGTCCATTGTTGTTGCATATACGACGACGCAATTTGATAAAGCACTGCCGAAGCACCGTTTATGTGCGTCTCCGCGTGACGCAGTCCTTCGCTCCGGCTAGTCCAGCTTGCTAGGAGTATAATGGTCGCAAGGGTGGCTGTGATACGTTCTTTCCTGCCGAGATCACTCTGTAATGAACGGAGGCTTTGGAGCAACAGACTCGTTCCATGTGCTTGCAGTTGGGTCCCAGACCTGTTGTCCGTGGATATATAGAATGCGGTCAGAGCAGAGATTGCAAGACAGAGGCTTTGAGACTTGTGCACCAGTGGCAACACCAGACTCTTCCACATGTTATCTTGGCTCCCTGTAATCGACAGTATGGGACAAATCTGGTCTCTGAAATGCCAGAGAAGCACTTCGGGGCTGTCTGAACGGTCTTGAATGCTTCGTGGGAGAGTATCGAAAAATGATCCGCCAGAATGTATGTGGGGAGAGCCGGTCGAATACGAGACGAGGTCTGCCACATTAACTTTGCTTCTCGTAGATAGCTGACACGGTGATCTAGGACGAGGCGTGGAGACACGAAAGGTAGGAGAAGGCGCTGTTTCAAAGGATTAGTATCTTCAGCATCAGCATATAAGACAATCGTACCATCAATGGGGCTTGCCATAGATAAAAGGCTCTCTTCGGTGATCTTTTCCTCTTGAGGTATCGGTTGATATTTCGATCAGGCACCTGTCTATTGTTGACAAGGAAGATGCTGTCTTTACCACCTTCCCTCTTCCTCTTCAACCTGGCGCGTGCCATACGGACCATCGTGTGTCCCTTGATATTCTTGACGTCAAATCCCCATGTGGCAATCCGGCTCTTCAGCTGCTTCTCCCTATGTGAAGTCTCAGCCTTGTCCAAAATTGTTCACACAGCGAAAGGGATACATACGAGGCCGCGAAGCCATGATCGCGCTGCAAGATGCGAATGACTTGCTGGAGTGTCTTCTCATCTTGGACGTAGAGTTGCTGGATCTTCGGCTTCACCGCTTCCCACTTATCATAGGTGTATCGAGGCGCATAGTCGCGGGTTCCGTGAGGGACAGAGGCAGCGACTCTGAAGGCCGACTCCATGACCAAGTCGACAAAGCAATAGAGCGATGGACATACATCCTAGAATGAACGGACGATGCTGAGATTAAATAGAAAAATAGCTGAGAGTAGGTCGTCGAATATCTCTTCAAGGCTGAAAGACAGTGGTGGCTGGCGCATCCCAACCCACATTCTTATTGGACCGCGACCAAGGCATCGTCATGCGGCGTCCCGAATCCGGAAGCTTTGGAACTTCTGTCTTTGGCTGCATACAGGTCGATCATTGGCCCGACATTTGAGGTGGCTGATATCCGTCGTCACAATTCTTTGCCACAATGCCAGTACAGCTGATCGAATAGGCGATTGGACGAACTTGGACATTGAATTCCTTTTTCTGCAATTTCGCTCTTCTAATGCCAAATGGGCACGTCGAAGTCTGCCAATCCTAGCGACATCCTTGTGCGAATTCTGTGACCTGCAGGCGTTTTCGACAAATCTCCTATTACACGAACCCTCGTCTGCCAAAAGTACGTTTTCATCTCTTCTGGGCCGTGCACTTTACTCATCCTCAAGAAGGGGGAACGGGTCCAATGCCAGGTGGATAGCTTCCCCGGTGGTCAGAAGCACTTTCCCACGACTAGTCCGTACCTTGGTTACGACAGGAATATTTTCATTGATATCACGCCCTGCTGATAAGTGGGGTTCGGGATGATTGTGAGACCGCAGGGCATCGAGGAACCTCGGCATTCATCTCGAGGGGTGGTCTATTGCGCATCCGTATCAGTATGCTCTGTGGCCACTGCTAGAGAATGGAAGGGGGGGTGTTGTTGTCCGAGACATTGGTATCACCTTTGATTCTTCCCTCCTTGCAGCGAAGGCACGTTTCCATCTTCACCTCCTCCATAGCCGCATTGAACCGCTGTATGTACCCCCATTGTTCGGCAGGAAGGAAGCCTGCGGCCTGCGGCTGGGCTGGTAGGATAGGTTGGGGCTGAACTGGACGTTGGACAGATTGAGTAGGTCGAGGCTGGGCCGGTGGGATTGATGGAGGGACTGGGCTCGCGGCTGGGGCTGGATTAGACGCTGAATTGGCAGCGGAGGTTGAGCTTACTAGTAGAATAGAGGGGTTGGTCGGCGCTTCGAAGAGAGGACGCGATACATCAGGTCTCTTCGACGGCCTATTCGCATCTAACGGCTGTAGAGCCCTCCTCTTCTTTGCCTTATCGCGGCAAGGAATACAGGTTGAGAAGACCTTAGTACCCGGATTCGCAGAGGGGTTTTTGAGAAAGCAAGAGAGGACTCGCTTTTGGGCGCAAACAGAGCAGCATTTAGACTCCATTAGGTAGAGGAAGAGAGTAAAGGTAGTGTAGAAGTTAGGGTGCACGGATAAAAACACGAAATCATGTGATCGGGCATTTCTCGCCAGCCAATCATAAGGGTTCGTGATGGCCAATGAGAGGCCGTTAAAACACGTGATGCAAATCGAGCCCCCAGAAACGGCTCACGTGCCGGCAGGCAGGGGGTCGGAGTGTAAAAAAGCTTCGCTTTCATAAAACCTTGGCTGAAGCTAAGCGAGTTAGCGCTAACGTAATTTCATCTCCACAAATTCAATATTGCTTCGCATGGAGCTCCGACCGGCGCTGAAAAGCCATCTAAAAGCTAAGCGAGATAGCGCTAACGTAATTTCATCTCCACAAATTCAACCGCATGGTGCTCTGACTGGCGCTGAAAAGCCATCATAAAAACTATTTACGTTAGCATGTAAGCTACAGCTCTCTAATCTTAATATTCTCAGTTGTGATTAGCCGCAAAGGCGGGAGAGGTGTTACTCATGGCCCTCCCAATTCTGTGGCTAAGAAAAACCAATAGTCTCTATTTAGACCCAGCGCCCATCTGCACCTGAAATCCTCATAAATGCTGTCTTGGTCGCTTTCCTTCTTTCGTCGTGGTCTAAACTTTCGTTTCCATCAATCCTAGTGGAATACCTTACAAAAGGCATTATGAGGCTTTCGTATGAATTCCTTAAGGCGATCGCATTCCTTACTGTCTTGCCAACCACTGTATTTTCGGCGACGCCCGAGCCGACTCTTGTTCCAGAAGGGTGTGTAAAGTTTATCGATGGGACACTTAGCTATGGATGTGATGGGATTCATGGAGCGCTGAGACGTAACAATGGATATGAAGAGGGATGCGGAAAGGACTACGAGCATTTCCTATCGCGGCTTAAGCGTAAACCACTGCTAGCCTCAGCATCCTCGTTCTGCAGCACGTTTATTTCTCGTCTACCAGTTACCAAGACTGCAACAAAGGTATGTTGTTTTCCATGCACACTTATGAGGCAGTGATGCTCCCATGACAGCGGCACTGACTTAGCGGTATATAAAAGACAACAACAACGACTCGCCATGCGTCGAGTACCACGGTTCCAGCTGTCATCAAAACCATTACCAAACTCACGTGAGCTCCAATACTTCCTATATCTCGAGCTTTAATGATCTGACCCATGTTGAATAGCACACTGACAACGAAAACCACGGACTCGATTTCGACCACTGATTCAGTGACAACCACCGACTTTGAAACAACCACTGATTTTGAAACGAGTACAGATTCAGAAACAACCACGGCGTCAGTAACAACTACGGACTTTGAGACAAGCACGGATATAACAACAACGATTTTCTCGACAATAACCACAGAAACTTCATTAACAACCACGACTACCACCGATTCAGTAACAAGCACAGTCACCCAGGCAACTGCCATGGTTATAGAACGAGGCTACAAGGAGTCAATCCCTTGGTACCTCACGGGAATTGAATCATGTGAAGTCTCGAGCGCCTGTTCATGTCTCATTCCCAAAACCAGGAGTACCATCATCAAGATCAAAACAGTGACCGAAACTGCAAATGGTCCCGTAAGTCACCTCCTAATCTATCCCTGTACAAACCGCACATCTATTCACACTGCCATAGACTATTACAATCCACCACACCTCGAGCACGACAGATGTAGTGAAAAAGACAACGACATCCACCACAACGGCAGTAGAATCATTCACCGCTACCTTGGGAGAAACATCAATCACTACGACAGCAACAACTTCAACCACTACTGATGAATCAACAACAACCACTACTTTGGGGGAAACATCAATCACTACAACAGAAGAAACATCAATCATTACTGCAGTCGCGACGACAACAACTATCGAAGTATCAACAACTACCACTTTCGCAATAGCAACACAAACCATCTGTGCCGGGTTTGCATCGGCTCAACCGATGGATGGGGGTGGCGTCGACACCAGTGGCTCCCTCAACTTTTTCGCTGAACCTGACGCGAATTCGTGTTGTGAGTTGTGCTACGATCCTGCTACCCAGGGCTGTGATCTTTGGTTTTTCTTTCCAGGGTTCGGTTGCTTTTTAGTACAAGACGCCGACGGACCCCCAGAAACAGAGACATCGCAATGTCCGTCCGGGGAAGGAGAAGCGGTAGCAATTTTAGGTGCTCCAGGAGACACTAATGTTGGGGGTCTCGGACCTTGTGGAACTGGTTTTATTTCCTGATAATTTATCGATGTCTAAGATCACACATTGTTTAGGCAGAGAGGGCGCCGGAATTGGACTTGATGACGATGTTGGGGGTATTCAATCTTGTGGAAGCAGTATTTATTCAAATATTTTGGAATGTTCAGGTGCACATACGAGCATTATTATGTACTAAATAATTTATAAAGAATATTATTCTCTATCAACTAGGTACGTATCACACAAATATTTTACTGCCGTGGCCAGGCGTTTAGCGATCGCCCACCTAACGAGCCCACTCTCATAGGTCTGTGCGCCATAGGGCATTTCACATACAAATAAAAATAAAAATTCTTTTAAACTTGGATTTTTAATTTTGCGAAGCGTAATTTAGCTATTTTTATACCATTTCATACGATCATAGATTATTATAATTAATAGATGTGGTGAAATTCTAAAGTAAAAGTCGTGACTTCTAGATTTTAAGGCCTGAAAGCGTTTTCGCGAAGCCTGAAAATGCCTAGAAAATGCCCTGTGGCGCACAGACCTATGAGAGTGGGCTCGTAAAACTTCCGTACCGCTCACAGTCCACCTTTACTGCTGATATACATTCCATTGTGCAGAGGTATGCTCTCAGGCCTCGATACACAGAAGAAGAATATCTCGGTCATTTTTACATCCTGATATGCAGTAAGCTTGAATCAGCCCAACCAGCCAACAAGTACTGCCCCGGTGCCTCCAAGACATAGCGTAGCTATCCAATGGCTCATTTCATTACGGCCAAGCTGAAGCCTAGTCACCCAGCTGTCAACTACAGCCACCCCGGTTGCAAATAATAAAGACCATCCTAGGAGTTCTCGGTCGCCACGGTACCAAATAGCGAGCAGAGTTAGGTTAGCACACAGGTCGCGAATACCGCATAAACGCGCAAGCGAACTAGTAGCACAATTGGACGTATCGCGCTCAATGAGCATGCTCCTGTTCAGGCACTGTGCTCCACGGTGCTGCCTTGCTTGTACGACTTGCATTTCACGAGCAGATTCGTGATCTGCAATTGTCCTTTCAAGAGTCTCACTACTTGGTGATTCGTTTACGGACCTTTACAGAACACGTCTTACGTCCCCTCCTAGGGTTTACCGATTCGTGTGACCGCTTTGAGTGGCAGGCCCTGGGCTCTGGCCACTCTCACGGCCTCTTCTGGATCCCTACGGCCCCTTCCCTCGACCAGGAGACTGACGAGTCCCGCGCTGAGTTCGCCCAGTACTGGGGCTCGGTGATCACGGCCTGGAACCCCGACCCGTTACGCGCGCCTGATGCTCGGAATCCTGCTTCTCTCGCTCCAGCAGATGTGGCCAACACCACTGACCAGTTTGCTGCTTTTCTCAACCGCCTCCAGATCCATTCGGCCTGTCGAGCACCGTACTGCTTACGAGTCAAAAAAGGAGGGGGCAACCCGACCTGTCGCTTCTTCTTCCCTCGGCCGCTCTTCACGGCACCGGTTGTGACAAAGGACATTAATCACCAGGCGTGGCTGTTCTCGCCAGCTCGAAATCAAGAGACACTCAACCAGTATGCACCTGCCATCACAATGGGCTGGATGGCAAATACCGACATCCAGCCGCCGACGAGCCTACGTGCAGTGTTGTCGTATATAGGGAAGTACGTCTCGAAACCCGAGAAGTCTTCTACGTCGTACCGTGAACTGCAGTCCCAGGTCCTTCTTTATGTCTATGTCCGGGGGAAGGCTATTCGACACTGGCCTAGACTATGTTCTTTCTTGTATGCTAGCAAGCGCTGCTCGTCTGACTATTGGCTCCTGCTTGTTCGTGCTCAAACAGGCCTGGCCTTGTAAGAACCTCTTGAATTGTTATTATCGCCGCTGATTAATGGTTCGACTTTCTCCGATGTAGGAGCCCTAACGCTAATGACGTAATTGGCTGCTCCTCTAGTTTAAGAACGACCGGCTCCTATATGAGGTCGCTTTTTGAATTTTGTCGAATAGCGTACCCGGATAGACCTTTTACTCTAGTTAGGGAGGGTAGTAAAGATGTATTCCTATAAATAGCCTTTGTTCTATATCTAGGCTAGCTTAATATCGTCTCCTACCTATGAAACTCTACTCTTCTTTAGCTTTAATAGTGCTTAGTATATCTTAGAATATTTAGTAGCATCGAGATTAATATCTAATATATTAGGATTAATTAGTAAGCGAAAATGTTCTAAGATTAATAGTAGTTTAAACTTAAGATTATATATTATATTATCTCTAATCCTAGTACGTTTTAGGAAGCCTTAGAAAGGCTACTCCTAATACTTAGTAACTAGGGTCGCCTTTAATACTATAGATAGGCTTTAAGAGGCTTATAAGGTATAGTAGCAGCTATTATTAATAAAGGTTAATAGGTATTCGTGATTAATCTATAGTTACACGTTATTAATCTTAGGTATAATAGTTAATAATATTATAAAGGGGCTAGGCTATCTAATATAGAGCTCTAAGGTATATTTATAAGAGGTAATTAGAGTTATAATAAGTACTAAGCGTAGCTTTTATTACTTTATAAGTTATAGATCCTCGTCGCTTATATTATAAGTATTATAATTATTATTAGTATTTATAAAATAGTAAGTATTACTACTAATCTCTATATACACGTCTTAGTACCCTTACTTCTATATTATAAGCTTATCCTCTAGTACTAAGTTGGCTAAGGTAGAGGAGCTTTAAGGGGCTTATAATATATAGTAGTACTTATCTCTAATTAGAGTTACTAAGTGCTTAAGAAGAATCTCACACTATACTTCACTTAAGGGATAAGGAGAAGACTCTATTTAAGATATATTCTATTAGTAACCTATTCCTTAAGGTTTCTAAAATAGAGTACTTATAAAGTAACTAGTTACCTTTAAGCTTAGCGATTAATATAGGGCTAAGTGAGATTCTTAATTAATCTTTAGTAGTTTAGATATAGCTATTAAGATTAAGTATATTAACTAAGTACTTAAAAACTTTTCTACCTTTATATAAGCTAGAGTATTATAGTAGGGATTCTAGAAACGCTATCACGTGGCCTCGCTTATACTTTTACCCTTATATATAGTCTTCTCCTCTTCCCTTCTCCTCCTTCCTTCCTCACAACTCTCTTCTTAGCTTTAGCTTTAGTCTAAAGTATTAATTTTAGTTTTTTATTACCTTATACTCTACTATAATATATATTATAAACTTAGATAATATCTACTTATAGAGTTAAGTTTTAAGAGAATATTTTATAAAGTAGCTATAATATTAATATTTATATATTATTTTTATTTAATTAAGTATTTAACCTATTTAAATATCCCCTTTATATAACTTAATACTAGGTTATTTTTATCTAATATCTAAGAAGCTATTAGGCTTATATATTATATAGTTAAAAATAGTACTTATTAATTTTAAGTTATATAACTAGTAGAGCCTTAGTAACTTCCTTATCTCTAAGCTTATTTATATTAATATCTATTAGGTCTTACTAATTACCCTTACTTATAGCTAGCTGCCTAAGCTCTTTTATTTATAATATAAGCTCTTTCTACTATTATATTACTATACCTCCCCTTTTATTATAACCTTAGTCTTATATTACTCTTACTCCTTAAAGCCTTTAGCTATACTATATTAAGAGATATCTTATAGCTCTTCTAGTCTACTACTAGTAGTTTTAGTATACTCTTAACTCTAGATCTTATTATATAGTGCCTTAATTAAGTAAAGACTTAAGAAAGTAAGTATATTAATAAATTATAACTCTACTTATTCCTCTTCTAAAGTTAACCCTAGTTCTTTCTCTAATTTAACTATATCCTTATTAGTCTATCTATTATTACTATTATTAAAAGACTTAGGGACGGAGTAAGGTATAAGCTCTATTAATATATATTAAGTAATACTATTAATACTTTATTAGTTAATTTAATCTTATTATAATATAAAGGATTTAAGGAGAGTTTAAGGTTAAGCTTATATAAGAGTAAAAGGTATATTATACTACTTATAAGGCCTAAGTCCTAGAGCTAGCTCCTTAATATTATACTATAAACTAAATATATTAATAGACTTTATTAGTATTAAGGCAAGTTCTAAGATTATAAAGGTATTATATAAACTTATATCTTATTTAATACACTTAGTATTAATATTATTAGAAGCGTCTTTAGCCTTATCTCTAATATTTACCTTATTTAAGTTATTATTATTATTAAGAATTATTAGCTAATTTATATATAATTAATAGATTACTTTTAAGTATAAAGGATAAATAATTACTTACCTTAACTCTTATTTTAATATCTACTTAGCCTAAACTATATCTAGTTGACTTATAGTCTAGCCTTAAGAAGAGCTAATTATTCTAAATACTAAATAGTAGGCCTAGTCTTTAAGGCCTTAGTTAAGATCTTCTAATATAAAATAGCTTAAGAGAGCTCTTTAAGAAATAGAAAATTATTATTTAATTTATTATTATTATTATTAGTAAAAGCGCGCTTATAATTTAAATTAATAAATTAGAATAGTTTTACTTTTAGTATAGCTTTTCTATATACCTTTAGCTCTTACTATTATATTTTTATTTACTCTAATTTAATATTTAAAATAAAAAGAAGCTATTATAAGGCTATATATTTTCTAGCTATTACTAGTATTAAGTAAATAGTTTAAATAGCTAAGTTTAGAAGACTAGAGAGTATTTCTATTATAAAGTAGTAGATTTAATAGAGGAAATATAAATTATATAAATTAAATACTCTTAAGAGTAACTATTATAAAATAAAGTAAGTAGAGGGTAAACTAGTTTAAGAATATATAAAATATTTAATAAGGGGATTAAGTAGCTTAAGTAGTAACCTATATGCGCCTACTTATTAGAATTAGGCTAGTCTTATTTATATATTAACTTTATTACTTATAACTACTATATATTATCTTAGAATTAACTTAGTCTTATATATAAAATCTTAGCCCCTCTAAGCTCTTACTAAGATATATTTATTATATAATCCCTAATATTCCTTAACTTTACTAAAGATTATAAGATTAGCTTATAATTAGTTAATTCCTACTTAAAACCTAATCTATTACCCTTATTCTTTATAGTATATAGTTACCTTTATATAGCTAAGGCTAAATAGCCTTCCTTTTATAAAATTAAAACTTTATAATATAGATTATATAGTCTTATTATAATAATACCCAAAGCTAAGGATTTATAGAATAGTCTTTAATTACTAGACTTATTCTTTTAATATAATAATAGTAAATTAAGCTCCTTTTAAGGTTATATAACTTAACTCCTTATAATTATTTACTTTAACCTACTTACTTATAACCTATTCTCCTACTATTAGAGTTTTATATTTAGTTTATAAAATACTTAATAAAAGCTTTAATATTACTATTATTATATAAATTATTATTTACTATAGTTATATTTATTAGGAATTAGTCTTTCTTATTATAAATTAGCTTAAATTAAAGTAAATAGTATATATTATTATCTCTATAATAAAAGAGAGCTTACTAAGATCCTTTCCTCTAATATATAATATTATAGTATAGTTAAGTAGAAGTTAGCTATATTACTATAAAGAAGGAGAGGAATATTAATTTTAGTAAAAATTTAACTTAATTATAACGAGCCCAACGCGTGAGAAATATAAGAAATATTTGAGATAAGTAACTAGTCTAAGCCTAGTTACTAACTAGGAGGTAGGCATAGAGATAAAGACGCGATAATACTAGAGGTATAGATAAAGGACGTGTTAGAGATACTCTAGTATACGATAACTGCCTAGGGACTAGTTAAATACTAGAAGACAATTAGTAACGAAGTAGTTAAATGACTTATAGCTTACTTATCTAAGAAGGGAGTATTAGCGGAGGTGATTAAGGTATAGTAATACTTATTAGAAGAGTATGAGAGGCTTAAAGCCGGACGCGATAAGGACGGTCACGTGATTAGCGCTATCTAAGAGATAAAGAAAGAGATAAAGGTAGTAAAGGAGGGAATAAAGATAATAGAAAATAAGCTAACTAGTTAGGGACTAGACTTAAACTAGTTATTAACTAGAGGCGGCGGTAAAACCTATATATTAGTAGTAGTAATAGTGGAGACTCGTAAGCCTAGATAGACCCTAGTAACTATAGGTATAAAACTAGTCCCGACTAGACTTAGAAGAGAGCTACTAATCTATATAAGAGATAAGGAGTTTAATAAAACTAGAGCATAGATCGCCTAACTAGTTAACGACTAGATAGAGACTAGTAAGGCTATCGCCTACTATAGACTTCTAAGTAGAGACTATATCCTTATACTAGACTTAAAGAATACTAAGGAGTACTAGTAGAAATAGATACCCTAGCTTAATATTTTTAGGGAAAAGGCTAAGATCTCATAGAAGGAGTTTAGTATCCTAGCCCACGGAATAGTTATTAACTAGTTATAGACTTAAAACTAACTAGTCACTATCTAGAGACTATATAACTAAAACCTGGGACTCTAAGGAAAGGTGGAAATCCTATAAGTAGCCTAGATAAAGAGGACTATATAGAAGTAGGAATAGAAAGGGAGACTCCTAAATAGTAAAGGACTATTACTTATTAGCTTAGTTAGCCTAGAATAGGCTAACTATATTATTAATAATAGCCTTATTTAGGGATATTAAATTCATAAGTATAAGCTATATTATAGAGAGTACTAAGTTATATAATACTTTAAGTACTATAAATATAAATATACGTAAAAAATATACCTAGTTATTAACTAGTATAGATTCTATTTATAACTAGGCTATAAAGAAGAGGACTACTAAGTACGGGAGGACTAAACTAAGTAGAAGTATATAAACTACCCCTAGGGGTAGGATAACTATATAAGCTAGTTATATAAGTACCCTATTAGATAGTAGAAGTAGTAAGTAACCTATAAGGCCTACTAGGAACGGCTATACCGATTCTAGGAGTTAACTAGTCCCTTACTAGTCTGAGACTAGTCACTAACTAGTACCTTTACCTTTATTACTAGTACTTAAGGGGGTATAGAGCCTAGCTAGGGCCCCGCCTCTATACTAGATAGCGAGATCTAGGAAGAGGTAATAAGTAGACGCCGGGGTATAGGAAGCCTAATTAGAGGAGTAAGTAACCTAAAGAAGGCCTATAAGGGCGCCCTAACCCTAGGGGATAGACTACTAAGGGCCGCGAACTAAGTAGGATAGGAGAAGCTTAACTTTAATATTAACTAGTTATAAACTAGTTACGAGTATTATAATAGAATATAGAGAAATCGAAGAAAGGGGCTATAATACTACTACTATATAGGAACGCCCTAGAGTATAATATTATAGTAATTTAAGAACCCTAGCTTAACCTATAAATATAGATAAGCTACTACCTACGTAGCGGCTAATATAAGCTAGCCTTCCTAGAGAACGGTCGAGCTCGTATATACCTCCTTATTAATAAGAGACTAGTCCTTAACTAGTAGACGACTAGTACGTCGCCGGACTACTACTAGATCCGCCTAACTATAGGGGATAAGGTGATTATAATTTATAATATCTATAGCGAGGCCCTACTAAACCACTATATACAATAATAGAACACGCTAATACTAAGGCTAAGGGAAGCCCTCTAATAACCCGGCTAGTATCTAATTATTAGAGATTTTAATCTATACTACCTAGTATAGGGAGGACTAGATATTAACTAGTAGTATACTAGTTCGGAACTAGTCTTCGAGCTCATAGAAGAGTTCTAACTAGAGCTTATTACACCACTAGGACTAATTATAAGAGAAAAGAACCATGAGCGGTCTACCCTTAATCTTATAATAGGTATAATTAAAATTATATAACGAGTATAATATAGAGTCTTAGAAGGTTTCCACGGCTTAGACCACCTACCCCTAGAGACTATTATAACTAGTCATAGACTAGTCTATAACTAGTCTTAACCTAGACCTTATTAGAAGAAACTCGATAAGGAGAAGCTTTAGTAACTAGCCCTATAAATTAGAAAACTAAGAGATAGACTTATACCTAAGGAAATAGATAAGTACGTGGAAACGCTAGTTATATAACTATAGTCCTTTATATAATAAATAGTCCTTATAAGTAAGCTATTAGTAAAGGTAATAAAGTAGTAGACTAGTAATATTCGCTAGGTAGTAGACTAAGAGAGACACGTATATAGGAAATAGAAGTTAATACGAATAAGCTATAATTAGGAGTTCTTTACTAGTTAATAACTAGTTAAGAAGTAGTTAATAACTAGTGCTAAGAGAGATGAATAGAGGTAGGGCGTCTAGGAAGCCACTAGTTTATAAGAGGGCCTTTAGAAGTTAGTAAAGTAGGCTAGAATAAAGAGTTACCTCTTACTAGAATCTAGGAAAATCCTAGACCTTAAGACCTAAGAAGGACTTATAATAACTATAATAGAGAAAGCCACGGCCTTCTAAGCGCGCTTCTACCCCTAAATATAACTAGACCTATTAGACTTACTAGAGATATAGGAATTCCTAGATATAATAGGCGATCTCCTAAATATTAACTAGTTAGTAACTAGTAAAGAACTAGATAGTATCCTAAGAAAGGTTAAGAAAGATAAGGTACTAGGAGAGGACGGAATTACTAACCGCTTTCTAACTAAATTAGGAGTACTACTTATAAGGGCCCTTATAGAGCTATTCTAATAGAGCCTTTAAATAGGGTATTACCTAGTCTACTTCTAATAAGTATAAACGATTATTTTAAGGAAGCCTAGAAAAGCGTTATATATAGAACTAGGATCTTAGCGACTAATAGCCTTACTTAGTATAATTAGTAAGCTCTTAGAAATACTAATTACTAAGAGGCTAAGTAATATAGTAGAAAAGTATAGTCTAGTCTCTAGGATATAAATAGGAAACCGACGAGGGCACTTAATAGAGACTAGTCTCTAACTACTTACTAACTAGATCTAAACCACGTGGCTAAATCTAAGATTTACTACCTTAGTACTCTCCTTAGATATATTAGGCGCCTTTAATATAGTTAACTATAGATAGCTACTAGATAACCTCTAATTAAAGACTATTCTAGGCTAGCTAATCTAGTAGATTAGAGTATTCCTCTAAGACTAGTTAATAATACTCTTAGTAGATAGAGAGGCTACCCCCCCTTACTAGTTAAAGACTAATATCCCCTAAGGCTCCTTACTCTCACTAATCCTCTTCCTATTCTATAATAGCCCGCTACTCAATATACTAGATAAACTGGAAGGTAGACTATACCTACTAGGCTACGCGGACGACATTAACCTACTTATATATAGAGAATTAATTCCTTAGAATTATAAGAGATTAGAAGAGGCACACGAGATTTGCCTAAACTAGATAAGAATATATAGAATAAAGTTCATAAAGGCTAAATATATACTTATCTACTTTACTAGGCGATACTAGTTAGAGACTAGTAATATACTAGTCGTCCTCTAGATAGTAACTATTTAGTTATTAAAGTCGATCCGTATTCTAGGAGTTAAGGTCGATACTAGACTATAATAGACCCCTCACGTAGTAAAAATTAAGTAGAAGCTAGCTACCTAAATACTTGCCCTAATATATACTATAGCCTCTACCTAGGGCGCTACGCTATTAAAAGTATAACACCTCTACACGGCTATAGTTAGGTTAGTAATAGGGTACGCGGCCCCTATCTAGTTCACGACCGGTCAATAACTGGGAAGGAGGAGCACGCTCGCTAAGAGGTTAGCTACTAGCTAGAACTAAGTACTCCGGGTTATAATAGGAGCCTATAGAGTAATAAGAGTCCGCTAATTAGAGATAGAAGCTTTTATCCCCTTAATAGATATCTGGCTCAAGGCTAGAAAGGTAGCGTTTTACTAAAAACTAGAATAATTAGGTATAGTATAATATATCCTTATACTTAGCGCCCCTATCTAGTAATAGGTACTTAGGTGAAAGAGGGTAAGGACTAGTTAGTAACTAGTTAAAGAAACCCCCTTAGAGAGGATAAAGGCAGAATTACTAGAATAGTACTAGGCTAATAACTAGGAGAAATATGATCCTAATATAGATAAAGGAATTATAAGAAACTAGAAGGTAAGATAGAAAGAAGAGACTAGTTAAGAACTAGGTGATAACTAGAATAAGATAGGTCCGTAACTAGTCTACTAAGACATAGAGCTAAGCGCGGCTATACTAGCTCTATATAAGAACCTCTATAAAGTAGAGAGCTCTACTATTATCTAAATAAAAATAGAATATATAGGACTTACGTAGTTTCTCTATAAATAAAAGGTCCTAGGGGTAGTCTCCCTAGAGTACTAGTATAGCGCTACTAGGGAAACGACGAGGTATATAGTCTTATACTACCCCCTTTATAATAACTAGGAGGACCTCTACTAGCTAATTACTAGTTAATAACTAGTTAACTACTAGAAATTAATTAGAACTCTAGAAGGCGTAAAAGCGCTCTCTAAGTAGATTATAAGTATAGGGCGCCTACTATAATACTCTCTTATAAGAAGGCTCCCCTTTTAGATAAGTAAACGTATAGTGAGACTATCTATTTTAGGTATAGTAGGCTACGAGTATAAAAGTAGATATAAGGTAAGTATAGGAGTAGAGTTTTTTATCCTTATAAGGTTTTCTCTAACTAGTTAATAACTAGTGAAGGACTACTTAGTAACTAGCTAGATTAGTATAAGAGCTTAATATTAATATTAATATATTACTATAAAGTATTTCTTTAATTAGCTAAATTATAATATATAAAGGCTTTATTAAAGTAAGTTAATACTATTATTATTATTAGTAAAGTATTATTATAAAGGCTATAATAGTATAATAGTAATAAGAGAGCTAAGCCTATACTTATACTTATATCTTAACTAATTTAAGACTTTAGAGAAAGGATTACTTATTATAAATACTTAAGAGTATTAAAGCTAAAGTAAGAGATTAGGGATTCTAGCTTTAAAGTAGCTAAGACTATTATTCTTAGTTATAATAAAGGTAGTAAATAAGTTATTTATAGTAGGTCTATATAAGTAAGGTTTAATAGTATATAATAAAGGCGAGTAATTAACTAAAAGTATATTTAAAAAGGATTAAAAAGGAAGAGGGTTAAGTAATAGAGAGTACGCGACTTTTATAAAGGTTAAAAGTAATAGCTAGCTTATATACGCGCTTTGCCTAAAGTAATAAACACTAAACCTAAGGGGGTAAACTATAGTATTAAGATAATACTCTAAAATATAATTATATATTTTAAATACTAATAATTAGAGAATTTTATAAATTTACTAAAAAGTAAAATATATTAAAAAGGCCTTTATAATAATAGTATAAAATATAAGAGGAAGTTAAGAATATACTTAAATCTTTTAAGTTAATATTTATTTTAAGTAATTTAAATAAATACCTTAAGGAGGTTTTTATAATATTTTATTAATTTAGGCTTCTCCTTCTCTTATTAATAAGTATACTAAGAGGGGTTTTAATAAAACTTAAGATTAAGGAATCTCTTATTACTAATAAACTAAAGAAATAAAAGCTATTTAAATTTTAGTAACTTATAGTCTATTAGTTAAAAAAGTTATTTAAATAAAGTTATATCTTTTATATATAGTTTTTCTATTAATAGAGAATTTTAAGAATATTTAAGTCTTTTAATTAATATATTCTATTATTATAAAAGGTTTAACTAAGTTAATAAAATAAAAATAAAATATTATTAGGTTTATATAAGTAACTTATATTTTATATAAAGTAAAACTTAAGCTTTTTATAATATAATTATTTTTACTTTATATATTTAAGTTTTAGTCTTAAACAAATTAGCTTACTTTATAATACTTAATAAATAGGCTAAGGGTTTTAAAAAAGTTAAGCTCTTTTAATAATATAATTATAAGGCTCTTTAGTAAAGTTTTATCTTAAATATACTTTTTATAATTATTAATTAAGCTTATTAAACTATTTAAGTAAAGGTATTAATTTCTTAATTATAATAATAAGGCTTTTTATAAAATAACTTAACTAAAGCTAATAGTGTGGTAGAGTCATGTGACGTACGTCACATGACTTACGCGAAGCTGGATAAATGCGCGCTTCCGCGCGCATCGCTCTCTTAGCTCTTTAGTCAAAATCACTACTTTTGCACTCCCTCTATTTTTATAGTTATACGCCTACCCTACCACAATAGCTTAAAGTAGTTTAAAGGTTATTAACTTATAATTAAAAAGTATAAAGTTATTAATTATATTTAAAGATTAAAAGAGATAAATATAACTTTAAGATTTATATATTTTATAATAATTTCTTTAGAGCTTCTTTTTACCTTTATTTAATAACTCTTTTCTTAAAATATAATTTATATAAAGTATTATTTATAATAATAATCCCTAAAGCCTTTAATAACCTTAATAATATTATCTCTTATCCTTTTTTACTTCTTTATTATAATATTAAGATTAAATTATAAAGTCTACTTTACTTTAACTTATTCTTTTATTATAATTACTTTCTTAAAATATAATTATACTTTAATAGCCTTTAAGTATTAATTAAGTATTATATATATTACTCTTAAGTATTACCCCTTAAGTAAAGGCCTATTACTTTTATATATTACCCTTAGAATTATACTAGTTATATTAACTAAAACTATTATATTTTAAATAAGAAAACCTTTTTTTTCTTTTTTTTCTTTAAACTAAAAATAAGACTTTAATTATTACTAAGACAAATAAATTTATAATAGGATTTAATATAATATTATTATATAACTAAGTAAAATATAATAACTTTATATATAAAGCTCTTAAGCCACTTATTAATAAGATAAGAAATAATATTTATAAGATTAATTATAATAATACTTTATTAAGTTAAGATATAAGTAGTGTGTTAAAGAATTACTTATAGTACTCACGCTACTTAGAGTAGTCATAAGTAGAGTAGAGTAGAGTTAGAGTAGTGTATTCCTAAAAAATTTTAAGTAGAGTAGAGTAGTACTCTAGAGTTACTCTAAGTAGTACCGAGTAATAAACACGTGACTAAAAGCTAAGATTTAGTTAATAATATTTAATAAACTACCTAGTCTTTACTTAAATTTTATTAATTTAAATTAGTAAGTATATAAGCTAAGCTAGATACTAGTTTTATATAACTAAAAATCTAATTTATGTTTTAATAACGTGACTAAGGCCGTAGGGGTAAGGGGTCCCTAGCCGAGGAGTACTCCCTAATTAGGCTAGAGCATTCCGGACCGAGTTTTTCCGGGTCACGTGTGCTATTACTCTATAATACTCTAAGTTACTCTGAGTAATCTAGAGTAGAGTAGAGTAGAGTATAAGTAGTATATTATTTCGTTAAGTAGAGTAGAGTAGTGACCTACTACTCTACTCTACTCATTTGACACACTGGATATAAGTATATAATGTGATCGTCTGGGCAAGCCCGGCGCGAGCAATTAGTACCTTTAATAGAGATATAATATCACGTGATTATATTAAGTTATAGGAGAGAGAGAGAGAGGGGGGGGGGTAATAAAGACTCGATTTTTCAAGGTGCGCGGCTACGCAGCCTTATCAGCTTATCAGTGGCCCGTGCGCTTAGTAAGCGACCCCTCCAAAATCGCGATTACTCACCCACCCTTACTTCTCATAATTAAATACTCACAGCCTACGGTCGCATTTTCTTATAAATAAGGCTCTAAGGCCTTCTAATTGAGCCCTATTTAATAGTATAGACGGTTTTATCATACGATAGTTATTAAGTACGATACGGGGAGCCCAAGTGACGCCTAGGAGCGATGACGTCGTAGTACTCGGCCGTGATTAGGATCGATTTCACCCTAAATACTTCCAAAAATTATAAATTTATTAAAAGCGATCCAATTTACGTATAAATTTTTTTCTTGGAAAGCGCTTAATTGATTTTATAATATAGATTAGATACTTTTCTTATAAGTGTACTATTAATAAGTGTATCGTAGAGCCCGCGTATAGATGTGAAATCGAGGTTTTGGTGTTCCTTAGTAGAAGCGATAACGTCGTAGTAATCGTGATCGCGATTTCACTATAAATTCTTTTAAAAATTATAACTTTATTAAAAACGATCCGATCTGCGTGCAAATTTTTTCCCTAAGTAGCGCTCAATTAACTCTATATTATATATTAGACGCTTTACCTAGGCACATACTAATAAGTAGTGTATCGCTGAGCCCGTTCATAAGTGCAAAATCGAGGTTTAGTGTTCCAGCCCGTGTACTAATTTTTATACGCTATCCAAAAATGGCCGCGTGCAGCTGCGTTCGGCCTTCTAATTAGCTAGAATCGCCCTGGAGCTAATCGGAACGCTTAGCAGTGCCGAGAATAAGATTATTTTCAAGGGTCGTTTTTTTGCTAAGACTCTTATCTTTCCTTATCTAAAGGACCCCTACACTAAGGGGAGTGTAGTGGGGAAACCTGAAACGTTCGCGGATCACGTGTCTTCCCTCCCTTCTAGTTTCCCCCCATGTATTTAAAGCCCATCCCTCCCTTAAGGAGAAGAATAACCAATACATACTTCACTCATGCTCAACTTCCCCTTGTGCAAGCCCTGTATGAGGCCCCTTCTTCTCTTCTTTACGTGGTCCTAGGTTTTTGTTTGTTTACCCCGCTATAAGAGTAGTATTTAATCCTAATAACCTTTAATATACTATTAAAGGTATAGTTTTTATCTTTATTAAAAATTTATAATCTAGTAATAAGTTAATAAAATAAGAGTATTATAACTTTAAGATTTATATAACTTATAATTTCTTTAAAGCTATTAGTAATATACTCTTTAAGAGTTTATTTTTAGTAAATTATATAATATAAATAATCTTTACTCTCTTTTATTTATATATATTACTTTATAAGATATTCTTTACTTAATAACTAAAGGATAATAGTAAATAATTAAAAAAGTAAAAGTATAATTTTTATATAAAGTATATAAGAAAATATACTTTAATTAATATATTATAATACTTAAAGTAAGTCTAATAAAACTAAAAATTAATAAGCTTTAAAGTAATTAAAATATAATATAACTTTATTAAATACTTAAGTATAATTACTTTTAAGAAAAGGCTTATAAGTATAAAGGGGAGTATATTTCTAAATTTTACTATTAAGTATAATATTAAGAGTAAGATTACTTTTTATTAATTAAAATAACTCTTTATTAACCTTTAAGCTTATATAATAACTTACTTTATTTAATAGAAAAGAATAAATTATATATAATTAAGTTATTACTTAATTTTTTATAAAAGAGAGGGAAATGTAAAAGGTAACTTAAAGGTATAGGTCTAAAGGAGTTTAGAGTTATATTAAGGCTATTATAATTATAAAGCTTTAATTTATAATATAAAGTATAAGCTAAGATAGTATTATATATCTCAGCTGCAATATAGCTCACGATAAGGCCTATGATTGGCTAGAGTTCCAGCTGAGGCTAATTGTTCCCATCACGTGCAATCTAGCTCCTAAGGTGGGTGTTACTACATTAAAGTAGGTCATGGGCTCATGGTTTAGCCCGCTCGGTTAAGAAAAATTCCCCGCCTAAAATCCTACTCGAGCCTCGGCCCATCTCCACGATTCAAGAATAGCACTGTCTCGTGGCTTTATCCGACTCTCTCTATTCATAGCACGATAGCGTGCGGGGACTCCACAGTGCTAGTGCACAAGAGTGGGGTGGTCCTGGTTCTGATTTATTCCTTCCTCTCTTAACCCCGGACCGGGACGGAAAGTGGGGTAAGACTGAACTTTCCTTGCTTCTTGAGTCATAGAACTCAAAGCTATGTGGTTGGCGAGGAGGTTTTCCTAGTGCCTTTCATGTCCACACAAAGTGTTGACCCTGATACCTACAACATTGCTGCTGGCTTGCAAGTGAGGCTAGTGGATTGTCACTTAGACGTAGGAAAGTTGCTCTACACCCCGTCCAACGAGCTCTATATAGAAAAAGTTCTTTACTTCTTATTTGCTCTCCTTCCTAAAAAGCTAAGAAAGATTGCCGTCTATAAGTACGAGTCATGAAGTCATGCCACTCACGGCCACCGGCACCGACGGCACAACCTCTCGGCCTTTTACCGTGGCTGCTTGCGTCCGCTATAGTCATCTACTCTAAAGTCTAGAATCTAAGGCCAAGAGGAGCATCAGTCGGCCCTTTTTCCCTGCATTGTAAATGATGGTAACTCTCCCAACGCCACCAAAGCACGTCAAGCACCCCGCACAAGACTGCCGCAGTATAGCCGATGCCCCTAAGTCTGGTTAGGATCGTCCGTTCTTCTTTGACAATATCGCCACAACATGGAGAACTGCCGTTTGTTAGTGTGGTCATGAGAACCAATAGCAGCTCTCAAGTAAGTCCGAACATCACCCAGGTTATAGCAGATTTACCAGTCATATTCAAGACCTTATGGGTTTGTACTTACTAGTGAATGCCTCCCTTGTTACCAGACGTCCGCTGGCATGGGAGTTCATGCTCGGGAGTGGAATACCCAGGTATCGGAGACGTTTCTGTGAGTAGCATAGGAGGCCCCACGGAGGGGTTCTGCTGGATTTGAAAGAAGCTGTTTGACCGTCCTCCTCTCTTCATGCTTTTCCGGATTTACCGTGGGGCCCCTTAACATTGCTCTTAGCACCATCTAGGAGTGGGAGCTGAGAGAAATCATAAAAATGACACAACCCCGCAAATACTCATCACATCTCTCAACGAGGCACTCTACTTCCTTTGAGCAGTGTCATTGAGTCCAGTCCTACATGAATTGTCCTCAGTCAAGACAACCACTCATACATCATGCTTCAATCCACGGGGTTCTCAAGCCTGGCTTCGCTAGCCATTTCTTTCCTAGCCACACCTGCTCTCTCAGCCATCGTACCCCGCCAATCACAAGATGCTCCAACTGTACAAGTTCTAAACGGCACTTACTCTGGAGTACATAGTCCGGAGTATAACCAAGATTTCTTCCTCGGAATGCCCTATTCTCAACCTCCAGTGGGTGGCCTTCGATTCAGACCAGCACAATCTCTGAACACTTCTTGGACCGGAACGAAGAACGCCACCCAATACTCCCTAGAATGTATCGGCTATGGCAGTGACCAATGGGTTCTGGGAAACAAAATCTCAGAAGATTGCCTGACCTTGAACGTCATCAGACCCAGTGGACTAACGGGAGAAGCGCTTCCTGTTGCAGTATGGATCCATGGCGGTGGCTTCACCGAGGGAGGGAACGCCGATCCGCGCTATAATCTATCATTCATTGTACAACAATCGACTGAAATGAACACACCCTTCATCGGTGTCAGTATTAACTATCGTCTCCAGGCGTGGGGTTTCATTTTTGGCAAGGAAATTGCGAAAGAAGGCTCCACAAACTTGGGCATCAGAGACCAACGTCTGGCTTTGCATTGGGTCCAAGAGAACATTGCTGCGTTTGGAGGTGATCCCACTAAAGTGACGATCTGGGGAGAGAGTGCAGGTGGCTTCAGTGTTGGTGCGCAACTCGTAGCTTATGGAGGAAGAGATGATGGATGTGAGTAGATCTTTTAGCAAACTCTGTCTCATTCTGGATTGATTTCAAGGATTCTTACTTTTCCCACATAAGGAAACATCAAGCTGACTTTTTATTCAAGTATTCCGAGGAGCGATCTCGGAGAGCGGAGTCGCTGCGGGCCTTGCTCCAAGCTCGGTCACTCCAGAGTCATGGCAACCATATTACGATAAAATCACCGCTACCGCCAACTGCAGTAACGCCACCGATACTCTGGCATGCTTGAGAGCGGTACCCGTGGATGTGCTCAGCGACATTTTCAACAGTTCTGTGACAGCTAAAGCTCCTTTCTCTGTGGTCATAGACAATGACTTCATTATTGACACCGGCACAAACTTGACTCTCAACGGCCAGTTTGTCAAAGTCCCTTACCTTCTCGGCACGAATCACGATGAAGGAACTGCATTCGGTGCAAGAGGAATCAACACTACCATGGAATTCCTCGATGTGGTCACAGCAGCAGGCGTCGATAACGCGACAGCTGCCGTAATCGCTGTCGTCTATCCGAATATACCAGAAATAGGAATTCCAAACACCTTCATTGGGCATCCGTCAGCATCACTAGAGTATGGTCTACAATTCAAACGTGCAGCTGCTTATGGTGGTGACCTAGTCATGCAAGCTCCTCGTCGCCTCACTAGCCAAAGCTGGGCAAAGTACAACACCACTGCTTATACCTACGTCTTTGATATCATTCCCAATGGACTGAATGGTGATGTCGGTGCAACGCACTTCCAGGAAGTGTCTTTTGTCTTTCACAATATTGCAGGTGTTGGTTACAATAATTCTGTTGCGGTGCCGCCGTTTGAGGGGAAGCCTGAGAGCTATGTGCAAGCTGCTACCTTGATTTCAAGGAGTTGGGTGAGCTTTATTGTGAATGGAGACCCGAACTACTCAGAAAGTGAGTTGCTTATTCTCGGGGCCCAATCTTGATTTTTGGTTTCCAAGAGCAAACATTACTTCCCTTGATCGTTGCTAACTACTTTAACGCAGTGAACTTTATACAGTGGCCGGTATACACACTAGACGCACCACAAAATATTGTCTTCGATACCAACGTGACTTGTTTGGCATATCTGGAGCCCGACACTTTCAGAGCTGAGGCAATTGCTTATCTTTCGGAGACTGTACTAGTGAATGTTGGGAATTAAATGCAATCATTAATTGAAGAAGCTTAGCTAGTATAATAATAGGAAGAGGCTTGAGCTCAGTTTACAAAACGCGGAGACATGAAAAATAATTTAGTAAGATTATATAGAATATTTATAAAGACTTCTATATCACAAAGCTTAAAAGTAAGACACTAATAGCTAACTTATTTTCTTGCCTAAACTCTTATTTAAAGAGCTAAAAGTTATAGAATTATTTAATAAGTTATTACTTTTTATTAATTCTATTTTAAAAGTTATAAAGTTATTTAATAAAAAGGTCTAATAGTTATAAATATATTATTAAAAAAGGAGAAGTATAAAGAGGTAATATTAAAGTAATATATTTGTGACGACGAGGGTCACGTGCATTCCTGAACCGAGCCCCCATACCCGCTTAGGCTAGGGGTCGGACCAGATACGGAGGGTAATCTTACAGGGACTTAAATAGGGGCTTGCAGGAATCCCTTTTACTTTCTTCTTTATCTTTAGATTCTCTTTCGTAGCAGGCCTATAAGTTGATCCTTTTAGCCTACCATACGCACTACCATATGCCCCTATGCTAGCTTGTGATCGCTTGTGCCGTTACAGGAAGGCTAGGGTAAGATCTTATAATTACGGGCAAGGTCCTTCTTTGGGATACTATTAATAGATAGGTAGATGAGCATACTAGTACGAAATAGTATATGGTAAATCTTTCGTCGTGCTTCTGGTGGGAGCTTGAGGAAAGGGAACGATAGGTTTAGAGGGAAGGGAATAGGCGTCGAGATTTCGGATTCGGGCTCTATAGGAAGTAGAGGAGGAGGCGGCGGTCTTAGTTTAGGAGCGTGTACCATTGTGATCTCGACCTGAGTTAGGAGCTTTCGAATCGACGGTTGGCCAGAAATAAGACCTTAAAATGGAAGACGTCTTGGTAAAGATGTCTCGGGAGGTTCCTCAAACTCTTATGGCGTTGTCGAAGCCCTGTCGGAGGACCAAGCGAGTGCATTGCCACCACAAGTTCATCCCTACAGTATTGAGTGACCAGGGCATGGCAAACCAGGCGGGCTCTTTTCAGGTCCAGCCTGATACAAAATGCTCTGCCTAGGGATAAAATTGCCTATTCCAACGACATACATTTGCTAGGATATAATTATATTGTGAAAAGTGAGCGTTCTGAGGGTTTCGAAGGGGAAATGATACCTAAGATTTTCTCCATGACTCTCATATAGTAATTTATAGAAGAAATACGGGTTATGATTAGGTACTTAGTACGCTAGGTTAGCCAAAGCGGCGGTGTGTAGATTGCCCTAGCGCCAGGTTAGCACTCGCATCGCCACACACTCTCCGTTCATTCACTTTAAGAAAAAACTCCCAGTTCATCTAGTCAATATGTGGCAAGTGTCATAGAGTCGTTCCAGAAAGAAAATCAAGTTGCATTGTGCCTGTATACGAAGGATTAGTGTCTGCCTGGAGCTGCTCGAGTCGTGTCCTGCACACATTGGTCTGCAGGGCCTCATGGCCACTGTGACCGAACCCTGACTCAAAGACAAGTGTCAATGAGAACTTCCATCGTCCCTTCTTCTTATGTGCAGCTACTTTCTTTCTGTATTGTCAGATAAATATCTGTTTGTGTACTCCGCGTTGCGTTCATGTTGCGATTTCCTGAGATAGCAAGTCGCGTCAAGTCTACGCGTTCAGCCCTGCAGCTTCCAGGACACACATTTTTGTCTTGATAAGCCAAGCCAAGCGTGCTGGGTTTTTGCAAGTGTTTCAAAGATATCTGATGCCTCACTCCTGCCCGGCTCGAGATATTCTATACAGATGTATCATCGGCGAAGTCCGCCACGCCGAGCACGCACGTTCGCCACAGTGCGAAGTAAAATGGGCAAAGTCAACCCAAAACACCTTTCATTTGCTGCATAAAGTCTGTCTGGAGAGTGGATGTACGAGAGACTGTTCTCTGTTCTGCCGTTGCTCAAATCAATAAAAGATAGAACAGATTCTGGGTTAGAAGTGCGAGGACTTCAAAGTCGTCACGACATTCCATACTGAGATCCATCGCTTGAGCTCGAAGGTTCGACTCTCGAGGGTGGCACCCAATACATTCCTAGTCCTTTCTCACGCATCAACAGCATCTGTTCCATCTCCTCGGCTCTCTGCGCCCTCCTCTCCTCCCTCTCCTCCTCTCTTTGCGCTTTCCTATCTTCCCTGTCCGCAGCTCTTTGCGCGTTCATCACATCCATCGCCAACGCAATTCCCTTTTCGTTGTTCCTATAGTTGAACATCAGAGCGCCCCTTTTCGCTTTATTGCCTTCAATCTCGACGACTCGTATGTGCCCCCACAGATCCTTTTCTCCAAGCGCCGCGTTAAGCATCAAAGCATTCTCTCCTACTTCATTGTTGTTGGTTTTGCGAGCCATTTCCTGTGGGATTGTAGAGGTAGATTCATCAGAATCAGAGTCTTCAGTAGAAGTGTTTTCTGGCTCTGAGCTTTCGGTTGAAATGTCGTCGTCCTCGCTGTCACTCTGTTGGTCTAAGCATTCAGTTAGCTGGATCTGCCGTGCTCCAACGGATGCGATGAATCTTACTCTTGTCCGGCGGTTTTGTTCGCACAACGAAATTAGACTTTCCAACGATGGTGCGACTCTTTTCGGGCTTCGGGCCGATATGAATTGTGTTCTTGCTCTTCGTGTCCATGGCTTTCCTGATACCGTGCGACAACGACGTGTGGTGCATGTTTAAGGCGATTATGAGATCGCGCTTCACCCGATCCAAATCGTTCATAATATCGTCGAGCTTCTTCCGGTCCTCTGGTCCACATATCAATTGATCTGCGAATTGACGAAGTGATCTCTTGTCGCGTGGATCAACTTTTGCGAGCCACGCGCACAGCTCGTCTTCAAGCGTCTTAAGTCTGGTTAACAGTTCGGATACTTTGGCCCCCTTAAACGCCTTCTCGTTCCTGACTGACTCGGAGAGGTCTCTGATGCTCTCAAGTTCGCGTCTGTGCTTATCCAGGAAGGCTATGAGTCCTTTCTTGTGCTTAAGGGCCTCGCTGGCCCTCTTGAGGATCACAATCACTGTTTCGAATATCTGAACTCCGGCAGCTCTGGCTCCCAGTAGTTCGGCCTGGAGGTGGGATTAGGGATTATTCAAAGGAACCCAAGGAAGAAAAGACTGACCATAGGATCTATTCAAGGGTTCTGCACAATTCGGATCGAAACAATGCCCTCGGAGGAAGATGGAAGACAAGAACTGCGATAAGTTATTCGGTGAGGAGGCCCCTGTCTTTTCGATTGCTTCATCCCCAGTGATAGGGCTGGCGTGACTCAATGAGGAAAGGGGCCTGAATGTCATGCGGGCGTGGTCATCCGGGAGTCGTTCAATTGAGCTGTTGGAGGGGTTGGTGTGTGTGCTGCCCCACTACCCCATTGGAGGCAAACTGATGACTGCCTACAGCGTGCGAGTTGCACAACATTGAGCTGATGCAAAGACGGCCAATGACCTCAGCATTTGGAAACAAACCCCATTTGGGGCTGTGTAGGAAAAGTCTGTCGGTTACGTTCCGAAGTTACGTAAATCATAGGATAAGTTAGATTTAAGGGTATTAATAATACTAATTCTAATATCTAAAGAACAAAGAGAGACCGAACAAAGAGATGCCTTATATGCTGTCGATCGGAGCTAGTCTCAAGTAGGAGAACAAGGGGGAGCCACACACGTGATACCAACTGACAAAGTCCAGGCACGGGAAGTTTTGGACTTGAACCGCATAGAACTATCGCCCGTATCGCAGCGTTTGTGAGCCTTTCTGCTGACCATTGCCTTTTTGGTTAAGATGGAGCTTGTCGGATCAAGGAACCAGCGGACTGTTGCCATAGGAAGTCGAGATGGTCCCGTTGAGGATGTGGTAAAGTGCAAAAAGATAAGCATTGCGGACAACAAACTAGGACGCGAGGCGGTCATGATCAATGCGCCTACAGATCTCGGACACAAAGAATACAAGTATGTACCACCTCTGACCTCAAAACCACACTTACTCCGCCAAGCTTTCAAGGGAGGTAAAAGACTAAATATTCAAAAGATACTGCAACTTCGGCTCTGTCACAGTGAAACTGGACTATTCCGCAGTCATATCTGCTGGGCTGACAGCCTTGCCAGCGAAGGTGATCTCAAGTGCAGTAAGTCCAGCATGTCAGCTCCTTAGACTTCTACACGACCCAAAAGCCTCTAACAACACCTAGATCAAGTCCACTCGTCACTCAAAGCTAGCTGGGAATCCTGTGCAATTGTATTCCAGCACGGGCCGCAAGTCTGGGGGAGCGTACGCAAAGATCTGCCCTGAAATAGAAAGCAATTGGATCTCAGGACACATGGTCCAGGAAAGCGGCTTGAAGACCAAACAACGTGAGACAGTGAAAACAGTCCATTATGAAGGAGAGATTTTGATTTCAACTGGCCATCTGGTGGAATTTGACTGTCCAGGAAAGGCATGCAAGCATCGCTTTCACGTCATCGAAAATCCACCATTTCGATTCGATATGCTCTATGGTGCTGAGTTTGTGGAGGATTTCATGCGATAAGGCGTAAGGCTGGCGATATCGGAGATGGTAGAACTGGACGTTTGACGCCTAGCTGACTCTAGAGGCTAGGGCGCGGTGCAGAGAATGATCTAGAATGGCAGGTGGCGCTTTTGATGTTTTATATGCTTAAACTAAAGCAGGCTTTGTCTGACCTTGTCCTCTCACGCGATGAGCCTTTTTAAAGCTTCTAAGCACTTTACAACTTTATCTTAAGGCCAAACTGCAGCACCTGCACTATTATCGCTTGTCATCACCCATGCCATGTTTCAGGCTGCTGCTGCGGTTTGAGGCTGAGGAAGCCCCCAATCATGAGACAGAGGCGGACCCATCGCCATCTCAAAACTTTAGAAGCCTTTCCGTCGGGCACGATGAGCTTCTGCTTGACACCAATTCGAGAAGATGTCAGACCAGCCTCACCGGTGCTACCCCAACAGCGTCTTAGCTCACTCCAGACCAATTGCGCTTGTACCTCGAGCTTAACGTCAACTGCGGCCTCCCGGCGAGGCTCGCGGCGACGAGGCTGACTTGCGCAAATGACTTCCCAGCTCTCTTCGCAGAATAATCAACGCATTTCGAACGCAGATAACATGAAAGCGGCAAGGAAGTACGTTCAACGTTTTCCAATTCATGCCATGAATTACCTGTGTGGTTGCGACCCACACCAACTGCTCCAGATGGCTTGCGAAGCTGAAGGCGAAGATTACCATACAGTCATGTCACGAGCCTCAGGCCCCGAAGACGACTCAAAATCCATCTCCTCGTCGCGTCGTAGAACGCTCTCCAGTGACTCGGGCCCAGCAAACGAGTCGTCCTCATCGGCCATTGTGAGCTCTTCAAGCAGTGTCGATGGTACATCTGAAATCCTTTATGTGATTCCAGAAACCGGGTCCACGGATATTAGGACTTTGAGGGCGACACGCCTTGCCCAGTCAAACTACCTCATTTCAGCCGATATCGTACGCCTCCGGCTAAAACTCAAATATTCTTCTGCTGATGCAGACGTCTGCTACAAGGACGGACCCATACGGAGCTGTGGCACAATTTTACTTCAGTGGGCCTGGAATTCAAACGACTTGGACTCGGAAAATGTTCAGCGGAGTACATTTTATGTGGTAGATGATCTCCCAGGTGTAGGTGTCGAAGCTGTTATATGTGACCTGGGCACTCAAGATAGTCCGAGGGATCAGGCTGGCGGTATGTTTTCTATGCCAGGATAGAGTCAAGTTCTAATCTTTAATCAGCTTCTCCCTTTGGCTTCAACGCAGAATCAAAAGCATATGGCGACGCCACCTCAAGCGAAAAACGTCCTGCTCCCATGCGTCACGGGTCAAGTCTCGTGCAGCGGCAGTACACCAACACATTTACCGCAAATTCTTCTGCGCCGACGGTAAGACCTATTCCAGGCACAGCTAGCCATGGCTCAAGAGAGCGAAGGTTGTCTACAAATTTAGACTCAAGGCTTCCAAGACGAATGTCTTCCGGGAGTAGCCATGGATCAACAACCATGAGCCAATCCTGCGCACAAAGTGGACAACAGTCCCAAAACACACCAACACCGCCCCCACAGACTGATCCAACAGATGAAGTCCGTGTGACAATAGTATGGGGTCAAAGTCGATTTGGATCTATAAGATTACAACTCCTCGCGCCAGGAGGGGGTCGCTTCTACGAACAGTTAGTCCAGCATCTGAGAAAGAGGAGAGCTCCACATGAATTGGACCGCGAATCTGACATGGTCCGATTCTCACCCCATATAAATTTTTCCGATCCTCTTTGCTGGCTCTCGCTAGTGGAGGATGAGGTAGAAGATGCATGGGCAGACACAGTACAGTGGTTCAAAGACCACAAAATGACGAGCGGGATCTACGCCATTGTTGAACGGGATGGCGGTTGATGCTCCATCAGATGCAACACTTCTATTCCAAAACCAAGTCATGCAGCCTACAAAAAATCCGCTTACCTCGAATTTGGCACATCATTCTCGCTGCCAGGCATTTCGAGACCTGAACACCAGTCGGAAGACTCACGGGTGCAAGACAAAGCACCATATAGCTGAACGCTCTTCCAATGCTCAGACATATGCGAGGAAATCAAAATGTCCGCAATCGTAGGTCGCGAGATATATACCCAAAGTTCCCAAGGAAGCTAGCCATCTCAGACGACCGTGCAACAAACAGCTCAGACAACCGACAGCTGTTGGTGCCACAAATTCACAGACATTTGAGTCAAGGCAACCAAAGAACCAATCCCAGTGGTGCAACCTACAATGGAGTGAATCATATAGGGGCCGGAACTTTGGTCACAAGCTGAATGATGTACGATCAACGGCATCAGACTCAATGCAAACATCTGTTCAAGCTATGAAGTTGATCAGCTTTACTGTAGAAATAATCTCTCAACAGAATGGGGACTATTCCTCAGTATAACAATCTAAACGTCAAGCGCTACATGGCTTGAATCATTTAAATTGCTCTGCAAGCTCTTTTCGGTGGCACTATTAGCAGAACGCCCACTTCTCCCAACAACGCGCAACTTATAAAAGAAAAGGCTTAGTGAATTAGTAAAAGGTATACCTTGAAACTCTTTTAAGAGCTCCCAGAATTCGCCCGTTTGTTCGTTTCTGCATCAGATATCACATGATGACGATCTGGAAAGACGAATTGGGTCTCTTTCACTGCAATTGCCGCTATACTAATATGACTGCTGAAATGAAATCTATTTCTGTTTCGACAAGGCTACTTCTAGAAGTTAGTTCGAAATGTTCTAGGCTATTGACTTGCTGGTCTGCACCGCGAAGTAACGTCACCTGACATGCTGCCGTTCAACGGCGACCTCTATATAAATATCCGAGCTATCACACCACTGCTACTGCCGTGTTAGTCTCCATGAGTTCATACCGGCAATGAAATTCGATTGTGATAGATCACATAGAAGCGTCGGAAGTGTTTCCCATAAGTCGTACTGGAAGACGTCCACTTCCTAGATCACTAATAAAACCTCGGCTAAAACAGATACTAAATATCCAACCGTAAAGTCCCATTCCATTTAGCATACAAACAGGTTTCCTTGAATTAAAGCTTAGCTCATATAACCTCGCGAGCTACAAGATTAATACCGGTGCTTTTAATAGCAGGGTTTGGCACTCCGTCAAGGGGTTTCCCCAGCGCCTCCATTTATATCCCATCACTTCAAGACGATCTTTTCTTTCTTCACCTCAATCCTTCTAATCACTCATTATTTCATAAATTTTCTTCTGCATATGATATCACAATGCGACTAAATACTATTCTTAATCTCCTCGCATGGGTAGCTCCAATCCTCCCGCTTGCTCACGGGCTCGTTCCGCTGGGGCTCTCACAAATCATCTCACACCCGCTTCCAACGGCTAAACCTGACCTCGAGCCTGGAGTTGAAGCCGTTACTACCGTCTACGTATATGCTTCTGCTCCATCGTCCCCCAATAAATTCCTCACAATTACTACTCCTGCATCGGTCTCTCCACCGCCAGCTTCCAGCACAATCATCTATACTTCAACCGAATATTGGAGTATCCGGATTTGGCCGCCTTGGATCAAAACTGCTGCAGTGCCTACTCCAGTGCCGACACGTGCGTCTGAGTCTCGCGAAGGGATGAGTAGCAGGGCGGAAGTGGTGAGAGCGAGGATCAAATTAAGAGCATGAATATAATTTGTATTATATCGAGAAGCTAAGTAAAGTTTATACATAAGATCAAGGAACCAAGATACTGCAAGATCAGGCTGCAGCTCGCTCAATTGCGAGCTGTTCAGCATTCTCAACATTGCACATGAATTCTTCAATCCTCGGCGGTCTATTTTGAATCACTTTATATTGTTCGCCATCTCCTTATCCCCAAAAGCAGCTCCAATTTCCTCGAGTCCCTTGAGCATGAGCTGATTTGATGTGCAGGGTAGCATAAGGATTGAACTGCAAGCCAATTGCATTAAATTTCTCTATATTTGAAAGCATCGGGAACAATTATCTTTCAATTTGTTTTTGTCTAGTACTTCAACTTGCAGGGCTTATAATTGGACTCCTGGTCCCCCGAGAAAGATTTACAACGGAGCCGCAATGGATTTTCTGCTTTACTCTCTTCTCCAGATACCTACCGCCAGATTACCAGGGGGTCCGATAGGCGGCCAGGGTACTGGACGCATAATACTAAAAACGATTTAGAAGGCTGCTGCTCAGAAACGCTCACTCTCGACTAGGTCAGAACGGTGAGTGCTCAGGTCTAAAGACGAGTAAGGGCATTATTATTGGGCTCGCTTGTCGTGTGTGTGGAGCTGAAAAAAGCAAGTCAGTGGCTTGCACCATTCATTCTAGGCGCAGCCTCGTTGGGCTGAACCGTGAGATTGAAAACCCTTCGATCTCTCTGAATTCATAACCTAACGTCCATTCTATCTCGGCATCTAATCTGGGTCATTAACGCTTCCACGTGGCTGCGTGGATTATATAGTGGGACAAAGCAGAGAAGCTAGAGTTTTATAACGACGAAGAACCTCACGTTATATAACCTGCAATGCTTCCTAAGCCTAGACGCGGTCCGACGACTGAATCAGAAGCCGAATATCAAGCTAGACTTCAAGATTAGGGAGCCCAGCAACCGCACAAGGCAGACGTCAAGCCACAGGGCAATCCAGCTTTTTATTTACCGGAAAATTGGTAGAACCGCACCTATAAGTTCTAACTGATCAAAAACGCTCTCGAGTGTGTAAGAGACTCCAACATACTAAAAATCTGAGCAGGAGAAGGGATCCAAGATTGTTTAAGTATCGATCGCAAGGAATGCTATATAAAGTATTTGTAGATTACTACTGTGTGCCCAGGATAGGGAAACATAGTTTATTCTATTCTGATCTATGTAAAAGAAACTCAATGTATATCTCTATCTCTCTATCCCTCCTCGCGTCTATAACTTAGCATCCACCTCCCCACTCTGAAACCCCTTCTCCCTCCACTCCCTCTCGCGACTCGCCCTCAACTCCCTCTGCTCATCAGCCGTCAGCCCTCTCTCCGTCCCCCTCCTGCGTTCCCTACTCTCCCCCGTCTCCTCCAAACTCGCATCCCCACTCCCCTCAACAAACCCATAGCTCCTATACTCCGTATTCTCCCACCCCGTCCCCGTCCCCCTCTCGCTCCCCTCCCAATCCTCCGTAAAATAATGCAGGAACCCTCCATGCGTCACAACCACAATCTCGACATCCTCCTCGACTGCCTCCGCTAACTCCCGCAGCCAAAGCCTAGCATCTCGCGCCCGTTGCTCAATCGCTGAGGAAGCGGGACTCCACCGCCCAACTTTCGAATTCCACCCTTCATGCACAAGACTCAGCTCTACGGCGCCCGCAAACTCGCCAGAGCTGAACTCGGCGGCGAGTTTCTCGGGCGCGGAGCCCGTGTCGCAGGGCAGGTCGGAGGTCTCTTGCACCTCGGGGAGGGCGAGGACTTTTATTCCTTTGGAGACTTCGGAGGGGAAGGAGAGGAGGGTGGTGTAGAGGGTTCGGCGGAGGGGAGAGGCGACTAGGTGGGTGATTTTGGCGTGGTAGGGGAAGGTTTGGGCGAGGGTAGAGCATTGGTCGCGTCCGAGGGGGGTGAGGTCGGGGTCGGGGAGGGTGTGGTTTGCTGTTGTGAGGTTGTGGTAGCCTTGTGCGTGCTGGTTGTGGGTTAGTTGTTGGATGAGCTGGGGGAGAGTGAGGAGGTGTGGAGGTTGAGTCAGAACTCGGGAAGGAAAGATATTAGACCTACGCGGACGAGATGGAGTGTTGCTTTGCCCATTTTTGCTATTGTCTTCTCTCTTCTCTTTTCTATATTTCCTTTTTTCTCGATTGTCTAAAACTGCTTCGAACAATGGTTGTAGTGCTGAAGAAAGGTGGGATGGCGGGGTCGTAGTGGGGTCGATAAGAAATTTCTATCTCGAAATTTCTCCGTGACGTATTTTGCTTCTGTTGCAGTGCTCGAACAACGACGAAACTAAAAGACAAAAAGAGATCTGGGTATACTCTAGTCTAAAATTCTATGAGAGAAGGAGAAGAAGGCGCAGTGTACAGAATGGTGCAAATGACTCCCTCGCTTCCGTAATCGCACCGCATCGGAGACGTTGATCAGGGAAAAAAGAATTGAGGCAACCAAAGCGGCCCGAAACTTGGGCTTGGTAGCGAATGACGCCCTCCCGTCTGGAACCGTGGTGCTCTATTTTCAGCACGGGTAGGTTTGCCGAGAGCTTGGCTTCAGGGGCACGGAAGGAATGACGAGAGGAGACGAGTCATTTTTGCCAGCTTGAGCGACCGAGTGCAACCAGTACATTACTGTACGCTCTTGATGGAGTTCTTTTCTTTGCTATCAGATTGTTTGAGAATTGAGACGGCGAATCTGGAGGATAATCCCTAGCCTCATGACCGGGATAGGGAAATGTTTCCGAATGGGTGCTTCGAAGCAGGAATCCATTGACGGACGCTTGCTGCGCTGGCAGCTGGTGCATGTCAAATATCTCGAGCGTGGCATTGCAGCCTTGAGAGGTCGGAATTGATCGTTCAGTTAGTACTGATATATCATGTGGTGCTGCAGAATGTGTGCTGTGAGAATTGCGCAATAGGATGTCGGGCTTGGTGACAGCTGACAGACCGACGAGGTCGGACTTGACGATTGAATGGGAAATTTCCGGTATATCATCTCGAGGCAGTTCCAGTAGCCGATCGCTGGTATTCGAGTTGCTATCGTAGAGTGTGGTGACGATGGGTGGTTGTCCAAGAGTTGAAGCGGGGTTGATGGAGTAGAGGAAAGGGATGTGCATGCTTGAAGGGATGTGACGCAAGTGAGGTCACCAGCCTCTGACAACATATTTCATAAATATGAGAGCAGCTAAAAGGATAGGAGATAAAATGACAGAGTATTGAACATAGTCTATTTACTTCTTCGTTCTGGCTCAGAAGGCTTGCGCAACCTTTTCTTGTCTTAATTTCAGTTCCACACCTAGATCTCCCGAGTGAATCAATACAAACTCCGAAATTCGAGGACGATTTTGAGACCATGATGCTATTCAACGCACTCTATATCTAACCTTTCTATACCCAGTTCAAAGTCTATACTGGAAGCAAATCGCATTCATTCGGCCGTCTCGTCCTGATCTTGGTCTCTTGCTCAGCTTTCATCTATTCCACTTCTTCCCCAGAAACTGCTTCTATCTGTTCTCATCCAAAAAAGATGTTGAACATGTTGTCTTCCGAGGATTCAAAGAAGATTCAGGTAAACTCCCAACTCGGCTCATACTCCTCAATAACCGGTCCCTCCCATTTCTCACCATAAGGATTCATGCGATCATGGCCGAAGAAGCCATCTTGTGCGCGTTGTAGAACGTTAAGCCAAGACGAGGGTTCGGGGTTCTTGCGCCACTGTATGCACTCATCAGCATCTTACTTCTTTAAAACGCATTTTGAGCAATATTTCAGAAGGGACGAAAGAGGCGAACCTGATTATGAACATGATAAGTCCACGCGCCCCTGAAGAAATGCTCCATCGTTCGGTTCGTAGGCGGATATCTATCCAGCTCGATATTATACTCTGCCTTACTCAACGCATCTCTGTCGTACGTCTCTAGCTTCTCTTCCAAGACCTTTTCTCCGACATTCTTTCGATACCTGCTCCGAACTTCTCCCAAATAGCTCGTCGCTTTCCTTCCTTCTGAGATGAGCTTCAATGGCTCGTCATCATAGCTCTCCCACTCATCCCTCAACGGAAACGCATTCCTCGCCTTGAACACCTGTCCATAATCGTGGATGCAAGGCACTGTACACCGTCCCTTCCTATCCGAGTTGAACTCCGTCCAGATTGGATCAAAGACCGCAGTTTCCAGCATCTGGAACTCGTGGTTCCGCTTATCTTTCATGGCCATGACGCCAACGACTCGCGGATGGAAATTCAGTCCCATTCTCACACCGCCGCGGAGGAGGTATGAAGAGAGGGAGGAGTTGGCTGTCAGGGACATGATGGCTGTGTTGTAGTCTCCAGGCGTCGGATGGCCTCCCCAGCGTTCGCCGAAGGAGTGGCCTTTTCCGATTAACAGTGGCCGCATATCGCGCAGCATTATGACGTCCATGTCGAAGTATGCGCCACCATATAGATGCAGAACGACGAAGCGGACAGCATCTGAGACTGCTACAGGCAGGAAGGTCATCTGCTTCTCGTTCAGGACGAGCCATTCTTGACCATGCCGGTCCCGGAGCAAGCTATCGGCTACCATGCTCTCATTGTTCGAATTCGGCTTCTCAGGTGGGTTGTAATATCCCTTTCCATCCGTGTTGTCACCTGGCGGAAGTGGTATTCTCCGAGGGAATCTCCAGAGTTTCAGCAGTATGTCCCCTCGCTTGACTAAAGGGAAGAATTTCTTGAACTGCGGATCGTCATTTAGCATCTTCTCCACAGCCCCAGGATCTCGATCCCCGTCTAGCCAGATCCATAATCTGATACAAGGAATATTCTGGGTGTAGAAGTGGCTCTTTACAAACAGCTCCACTCGCCAGGTTGCTGGTCCCGTCCAGTAAACATGGTATGGAACAATGGGGCCATTGCATTTCCCAATTGAAAGTTTCGAAGCAGCTTTGTGTGAAGGATATCTGTCCAAAATATTATTCTCCCCATCTGAGTTGAGATATTCTGCCTTCCTTGGTGGTTGCTCGCTCGCTCGTTCGCCTTTTGGTGGTAAATTGAAGTACTCCTTCTCTCCCTCCTCCAAGTATTTCAGACAGTCGTATACGTATGGCATCTTCTCAATATTCTCGTATGATCCTCTGCATTCCTCTACCAGTTTAGTTATGTTCGCCACTGTGTCGATATGTGGTCTTTTCCCCATATAGTCGTCTCGCGGCACAACCAGGCTTTCAGGTCTATTGAACCAATTGGCATTGAGATTGATCTTCGCGACGTTCAATTCCGGCAAGGGAACTTGCAAGCTTATTGATTGTCCAACGCTCTCTGAAGAGGACAATCCATGTCTAGATCTCGAAGAGCTCTTGAGCAGGTCTTGTGGCGATCTTGGTATGGAGCCGTGTTGAATCGATAACACAGCCAGATACAGAAATCCATAAAGACTAGCAGCAACCAGGATGCTCTGTAATACCCCATAGCAACTCCTCGCCCAGTTTCTCTTGGCCATACTGCGATCGAAAATCCCGAGCACTCCTCTTGTACCAGAAATATCTCAATGATCGAAAGGAAAGAACTACCGGAAAGTTCGATCTCGTATCTGCGCCATGAATCAAGGGTATATGCGTCTTTCTGCTCAAGATAAGTTTCTCTCCAAATATGTAGACCTTGCCTTGAACTTTCTGTTAGTCTAATCGCCGAGAAATAGGTCAAGATCCAGAGCTACCTTAAGACACTTAACAAATTGCGGCAACCAGCGAGAGATAAACTGACATGGACAAGGTCTAAAATCCGAATTGGATAGACATAGGAGAATGTGAGAAGACGGCGACTGAAAGCAAGGGATTGTACGAGAACTTGTACAATGCGGAAGGACCTAGCCTAGCTTCAAGAAACAGAGCGTGAGCCCTGACTGGTGCGCCGGGACGAAGCGCCTCCCGTGGGCCACGATAGCTCCGACTGGTCCGCAACAATGATGCGAGACAAGGGCATCGTGCTCGGATCTTGGTACCTGGAGATCAAACGGTTGCAAGGTCCCGAAACGAACACGAGTATATCTTCATAAAATGAGACGACATTTGCAGTCCAAGAGCTGATGATTGCCATCAAAACTCCCAAGTCCTGGGTAATTTCCTGCAGAATGTACCGAACGTAATTTTTGGGGAGACATATTCTGGAACGAGGTGTAAATGTCATGCAACTGGAATGGCACGGTCGTGCACAGGCCAAAGATGGTTGGCAGCGGCTCATGGAAACGATCTAGCAGACCTGATGCTTGGGCCTTGTTCGCGTTCTGCTGACCGGAAACAGCTTGACACATGAAGTGGGGCCCGAATTCTTGCGGCTCTTGAGTAGTCTGTTGACTCGTCTCCACTGATCTGATCCCGTCTCAGGACTCGGCAATGCTTCATCATGGCGGGCATGTACGTGGTCGTAACATGCAGACGAGCTTGTACACCAGGCTCGCTGACTAACCTAGATCTTCCCTAAGCACTTATATTAATCCGAGTCGCTACACTAAACGTATTTGTAACGGCACGGGCGATCACATGCTCACAGAGGCATATAGGAGTGCGTGCGAGGCTAAAAGGATCGATTCCATAGGCCTAATACGAAGTAAACAAAAGAAGGTAGAGAAGAAAGAGAGAGAGAAGCTAGCTAAAGGAGAGGATCTAAGTGTACGCAGCCGCGCCGTAAGCTAATACCCCCTAGCTTAGGGGTAAGCCCCTAAGCCGTGCACGTGACCCGATGCCTGCCGTCACAGGATTAATCAAAAGGGTTCTTAGGAATTAATATTATTACATTGTTTTATTATATATATAATTGTATAGGTAGATAGGGGGGGGGAACACAGGTTGTATATAAACATGGGTTGCTTATTGCTTACGTTAAGGCAAGTTTGCTGAGAGATCAAGGTGGAGGTGAAATCGTGGTCGTGATTGTGGTTGAACTGAACTGCCGCGCCACCGCCCCTGCCCCTCTAACCCCTGGTCTAGCGTAAGTTTCGTTGAGACGACGTGCCATCTCGAGATATCTTCTTCAGCAGCTCTCGCTCGATACTCGACCATGCCCTTCTTCGGCAACTATTAATTTTCATACATGTCTATGAGTCTATCTTGACTTTCTTTTCTGCTGGACGGTGCTTGCGGTCGTTAGGGGACCCTGTTTGGCATCCTGACACGTTCCATTCTCAGCCTCATTCGTATATTTGCAAAAGAGCTGGTAAAGCCCCAATCCGCCTATCTTAATCATTTGCAAGGACACGAGATCTGATTACGATCTTACAGGAGATATGTCGTCGAACGTACCGACAGCAATAGATGCCGCATTAGGGGGTGCCAGTTTCCTATCCTCCCTCTCGACATGGATGGCCTTCCTGGCCTTGCACGCGGAGCCACCTAGCGAAAGTATGAGCAAGATAACTGAAGTAAGCCCCTCTAATCCCCAGGCCGTTCTTTAAAATATCCAGCTCTGCTAACAGACACTCGTCCAGTTCATCTCGAACATCCTCCCACGAATCTCACTCACTCTTCCCAACCTCCCATACAACATATACTACGCATTGGTCCTTACCCTCTGCATCATTTCCATATTCACGTTTTGCTTCACACAAATGATCATAACACTTCGGATGGGATACAATGCGTCAAGCATGGCAGTCCCATTGATGGCCTCGTGTTTGGTGTCGTTTCTCGCACACCTCACACTTGCGGAATACCTGCTTGTCTGTCTGCCAACTTCGGTGACAAGCTGCGAGCTTGTGGGCTTGGCTTGGATGCACTGTTCTTCAAGAAGACGCCGGTTGGCTCGGGCTCCAGCGTTGGTGACCGAGAAAAGGGTGGTAGGGGATGCTTGATGCGAAGACTACTTTCGGAGTTAGGAAGGATATCTTAAGGGGCGTGTGAAGCTGTTGAGGGTACGGGAATTTTCGAGCAAGCTTTATATGAGGCTAACCTCCACGTTTGTTGTGAACAATCGGGCCTGAATACGTTTTTGAAAGACATGGAATATTATGGGCCGCGCTGAAAATGAGGATTGTCATTCTTGATGAGGATATAACATTTCGACCCATCGTTTTGCTGAATCACCACCAATATCTCAAGCAACATAAAAGGTGATACTGTACTCCGCAACTTCGGGGTAGGCTTAGCGGGTCTTCTCCGGGCCGGCATTCAACTCCAGGTTTCAATCTTGCCTGTTCGAGTGCTCTCAAGTGGTTGAAGACTAAGAATATCAATAATCAACGAAAATCATTTGCAGCCTTATCAGATGCACATTCCCATTTCGTTCAAACTATCACGAAAGCGCGAGAGCTTCAAAAGTGGGAGGAGCTGACTGCACGTGATAAGACCGGAGTTTGGTGGAGCGATATGTCGATTGCAGTTTTAATGAAGCATGTATGATTTAATGAAGGCTCAATCCAGAGGGTTAAGCTGTTCTTGATAAAATCGTCTAAGTTTACAAAGCTGCATCAGAGCAGGAGGTTTTATGCAGAGAGAATCAAGCTAGCCTGTTTGGGAATGCTATATCGCATTCACGTGATATCCAACTGACACGTGGTATTCCTTAGCGTTCCCCCTAACCCCCTTTCTTAAGGCGACTAATTTTATGATTTTTATCGTGAAGTTCGGCTTTCTTTATCGGCTACGTTTAACCCCTTAGCGGGCGCACGCACGCACGTGTAAGTGCACGGCCCTCCAGGAGTCGTAAATTCGCATTTGATGGGATCGAAACACCCTAGACATCGAAACTCAGCACAAGAGTAGAATCGCCAGAAACAGTGAAGCGATGTGGATTTCTTGAGAAATGACCGTACCCTACAAGCAAGTGAGCTTGGCATGATGACCACGACACATCACCCTTGCGTTCAAGTATGCCACATGCAAGGTCAAAGAATTTTGAAGTTCCATCGAAATCGCGATCTGTCTGCATGTCTTGCCCTGTAACTACTCGCGGCTGCCACCGGTCATCTCCGAAATCTGTAGCTGATAAAGCACCTAATGCAAATACCAGAAGGACAATGCAAGTATTCAGATTGGCCTCCCACCCTTTATTCAACACAGAAGCCAGGATATCCTCCTGAAAACTGGCCCTTATCAGAACTGGGGTGTGGGGATGGGAACTCTCAAAGTAATAGCGAGTAAGCGACTTGATATCAAGTAAAGAAAGCTCGTCCAACCAGCATGCATATCCTTGATATTGTGGTATGTACCATTGCTTGTGTTATATAATGATGACAGTGCGTCTTGAGACCGAGCTAATTCGACTCTCATTGGATACCGCACATCCTCTTGTAGAGAAAACTCTTGCATACAGGGCCATGAGAGGATATTTTGTGGTGCGGTAGAATGGCGAAAAGGAATGGCAAGCTCTAATTCTCCAAGGACAGGTTGTTGTGCGTGATGTGGTAAAACTTGGTCCGGAAAATCTTGAGATGTGGTTGCATCCGCCGGTTTCGGAAATGCTGAGCTCATGGGTGTTTCGCTCATGCTCAAGGACGACTTTGCGGGACTTGGCCTCACCTCAGCTGAAGAAAGCGGGCATTGGATCTGCATTAGGAATATGAACTCTCGCCGGAAAACGTGGATATGGCAAGTCGAGCGAATACAGGCCATCTATCTTAGCTTCGAAGCGAGAGAGCGTATCGTGAATCGTCGGATGCATAACCTCTTTTCTGAAGTCATGACAATACCAGGTTAGCCTGGAAGGGTGCTAAGCACATCATACGCACCTGCTGCTACATCAACATAGAAGCAGTGTAGGTCCAATCTCTGGCAGCGTCCACATCTCGGTCGCCCTTCATCACACTTTGACTTTCTCTGTCGACAGCACTCGCAGGCCTGTGGCACAATATTAGAACATGGAACCATGTGCGTAGAGGACATCAGTACGTTGAGCGCCATCCGCCTGCTGCCACCCTGCGATCTTGACCCTAGATTATTCGACATGCTTGCAGATCTGTCCGGGGGCATACGAATGACAGTCCACTAGACGTCTCATTAACAAGACGTTGTGTCGCTTCAGACGACGTCAGAGCCGCGGTTACCACTGAAGTATGGTGGCCGAGATTTTCATCCCAAGTCAGTTTCAGGAGAAGGATCGAACGCAGCTCGACATTCAACGTCCACAAACCCCTTATCAGACGTTTGCACGTCTTGAGCTTATCTAATGGAATGCTAATGCGTATTCTGTACGTATCAGCTCGGTACCATCGGTGTGCCACCCACAAACCGACCTCCGCCATCATCTAGTTCCGCAACTCTATGCTGCTTGAATGAGGCGTCCCAATCAGCTGCAGGACATCGCACACCCTTCCAAATGCAAAATGTATTGAGAAGCTGGCTGCCATTATGTGGGAGGAGGAGGCTGGGCAGCAGGTTGCTCCTGATCGAGGGAAGGAGAAGGCCATTTTCTTCAAAGTCACGTGAAGGAGACGCGCAGAAATTGAAAGTGGTTTGTGGCTCTTCTGGGTCAATTGATGTAGAGTAAGCTCCTTCATTCTTTGCGGTTCCTCCCTAGCTCTACTTGGCCAGGCAGCATCTTCTGCTGCGGCTTCATACAAATACTCCGAACTATTATCACGTGCAATCCACCACCCCCTTTCCAACGGAGGACCGCAACTGACATGCATCCAGTCTCTACAACGCCCCAGCTCTTCAGAGCCCTTCATCGCCTCTGATAATCTACCTCCCACCCACCGGCGTCCACCTCAGATCCGGCCATCCTCCGATCCCATCATACCTCTTCCACCACTCCGCGGCTCTAGCCACCATCAACTACCGTTGGAATATCCCCTCTCCCACGACCAACTCAACAAAATCTCCCTCGCCAACCCTCTCCACTCATCCCTCCTTCAAAACGCACGCATTCCCAACACCCCTCCACGACACCCTACACGCCTACACGCACCTGCTCTCCCTCCTCTCCTCTTCCTCCCAACCACAAACCCCCTCCTCGTCAAGCTCCCCATTCTCCCCACACCCCCTCACATTCTACGGCCAAACCGCAACAAAAGCCATACAACGACCAATCCTCCTCTACGGCACCTACCTCAGCGCCAGCCTCGCAACAAGTCTCGCACTAACAGAGACTTTCACAAGCAAGCACCTCCCAACACGCATCGCCGGCCTACTTGTGCGAGATGGGATTTACGAGTGGACTTCCATCGCCACGTCATCTCCTCCACCTCCTTCCCCTTTCCTCTCGCCGGAATCCGGGGACGGAGGCTGGGATTCCAAGACCTTATTCCATTTGCGAGACAAACTCTTCAGCACACCAGGCTCAGCATTCGACGCCTTCGCGTCTCCAGTGCTCTTTTTCAGGACAGCAGGACTAGGCGTGCCGAAGATGTGGCCAGTCTCTCCTCCTGATTCTTCAAACCCTGCCTCTCCATTCTCGAGTCCGTTACCATCTCACGACGAAGAATCTGATTCCACGTTCTACCCAACGCCCGATCCGAGTTTAGTCACAGACATGAATATCGAGGAGTTTGAGACGGGAAGGAGAGGTAGAGATGGTGGGACCCTAGAGCTGGAATTCAGCAGGAAAGCGAATTTGAAGTTCCCGCCGAGAGACTCCGGGCTCAAGATCCCGAGGAGTTTGTTCCTGTATACTTCGCCAGAAGCTAGTCCGCGAACTGAGCAGGAGAAGGAGGGAGAGCAGGCTAAGGTAGGGACAACGCAGAAACAGGCGAGGAGACAGGCGCGGCGGAAGGTGGATGTACATGTGGATCTTGATGCCCAGTCGGAGGAGATATCGCCGCGGGTACAAGCAGAAGAGATGGTGAGGTTGATGAGGAGGAGTGTTCAGCTGCATGAGTTCAAGGAGCGCGTGCAGTGGGACGAGGATTTGGATCCGGAATCGGCTGCTGAGAAACGTGTCGGTATCTCTGGAGTTGGTGGGCTGAAGGAAGAGGAGACGGTGGTGAGGGCGTGGATTGAGGATATTCTTGATGCGTAGCTTTGCTGTAGTGATACCCTTGCAGATATATTCAGGTCACTGGCTACGGAACGGACACTTCATGTTATCAATCGTATTTCTGCTTCCACTCTCCTCATTACAGTGGAAGGTATGCTAGGAGACTATCATACACAGAGTTGAGTTTCGTCGTCCCCATCTCAACCAGCGTCCCATGATGCGTGCAAAGTAAGGAAAGCAAACTGCATCCCGCCAGCTAGCTATATTTCTCTTCCCGCCATATGCAAGTGCGGTAAAGCAAATTGAAAAGAAAAGCAAGGCAAGGGTATCAAGTCCAACAGTAACTTAGAAGGAAAATTATGCATCTTTCCACGCCAAAAGTGTCTCCGTCTCTGCAGTCGAGGAAAGCAAGGTATCGAGCCAGTCACTCAAGGCCAGCCGCCAGATCAATTAAGACCAGCAGACACGTATGCAAGTCCATGACGAAAGCAACCATCGATCCAATCACTGAAGACCAGTTCGATATTCAATTGATGCCATGATGCCATGACTCCTCAATCAAAATAACGCCACCGATTTTGATTCCCAAGATCTCGCCAGGACAAAAGAGGCACACCAACGACCGCCAAGTCCTCCAAAGACCACAAGGCCAAGATCCCTAGAAGTTACCAATTTCAAGAGCTTCAAATCCGCACCCAGGAATCATGGCGGACATTCGCACCCCATTGAATGCCATCAACACCATAAGTCTGTGCCTCCGCCTGGCTGACAAGTGAGAGCCAGATCTGCGGAACTGGAAGCATATCATCAGGGCGGTACTTCTTCTGGCGACGAACCCAGTTCTTTTCGATGGCGTGCTTGACTTTCTTGACCATTCTCGGATTCTGAGTCCAGGGTCTGTCCTCGGGTGCCACAGAAGCGATGAGATACAACCCTTTCAAGTTGATGAAGCTGGTAACTACCTCAACGAAGTCAACCGAATTGTGAACAAAGTCCTTGAGTGGAAGTTGGAGGTGAGAGACCATCTTTCGTTCGCGAGGGATAATGAGCTGGACTGTCTTCAGAAGTTTGATCGGAGATTCGGTTTGAATGAAGAGGCGATCATTTTCAAAGTTGAACCAAGTCTCCGGTGCAGCTTGTTCGGTGCCAAAGGATTGCTCGAAGTGGTATTGGCAAGCGATCTGCTTGACCTCCTTGCTGACCATTAGGAATATCGGGAGATGGTTCATTGACGCGAGTCGGCTGCGATAGTAGTGTCCCATGTAATAGTCGTCCCACTTCCATACAATTCTAGCGGTTTGACGATAATCCTTGAACGCCAGCTTCCAAATCTTGATGCGAAGCTCAGTTGGCAGTGCTTGAAATCCGTAGAAGGTCGCACTCATGGGAGCCCTCTCGCCGTAGGTCCTCGCCGGAATATAAATGGGTGCCTGTCTCCGAACCTCCAAAGCCCATAGCTCAGCGTCCGAGGGTTGAGCAGAAGTGGATGACGAGCAGCGAGTAGTATCCCAAGACTGATCACTCGAGTTGACAGATCCTTCAGAAGACAGGCCAGCGGAACCTGGGGAAGACGTGATCATGTGCTGAGGCTTGGAAGGAGTAACCTGCGGAGCAACAAGGCCTTTCGACGCGGTAGCAGCATAGGTTGCCTTTGGCTGTTGGATCTCAACTGGAGCGTAGATGTTGAAGACGTCCCAGGAGTACTTCGGAGCTGGACATTTTCGACGAGGAATGCCATCGGGACCATCTTCCATCTCTGGCTCAAATATCAGATGCTTGACTCCTGGCCACGGTGCCTGAGGGTTAGTGGGAGACTCTACAAAGTGAGAGTAGTTGCATCGATCGCCCTTTTGGCATGATCCAGTATCCCGAAAGAACCTGCAGACACTGCGCTTCAGCCTCGGGAATTTGCTGGCCAATTGAGCACACGGCTTGGAGTAAACGACAGTAGCCCAGCTCAATCGATGAATAGTCTCGAATTTTTTGACGACGACAGCATCAGCCTTGAGGTTGTTGATCTCCGTGACCAAGGAAGATATAAGGTTGGGATTGATGTTCCCAGAAGTGGATTGTTTGACTTCGGTATCAGCGGTCTTGAGGATAGATTCGATTCTGGAGTTGGTTTCGGCGGCATTGGCGCGCTTGACGGAAGTGATTTGCTTGGCTTTGTTGACATTGGGGAGGTTTGGAATCTTTGCCGCAAGCACGTCATTGTACTGGTTTTGAAGGGCAGCACGAGAAGTAGCAAGCTTTTGTTGCTTTTTATTCTTTGCTGCAGTGCGTTTCTTCTTCTTCATGGCCTCCTTGCGAAGGAAATTATCGTGGACATAAGGACAACCTGTGGTCGCAGCTGCCTCACAATGGAGCCCGTTATTGTAGAGCTCGCAGCCCAATTCAGAGACCTGATAATCAGACATCTTGACGATGATGTAGAATGCTTTGGAGAGTAGCAAACAGATGCTTTGATGTTGACGAGAAGTGATCTTGCGAAATTGCGCGGACGTGGTGGAAATCCCTAAAGACGATGATCTAGGTTGACTAGAGATCAGCGTGTCTGAGCGTATCCAAGAAAATCGCGTCCTCAAGAGCTTGAAGTTGTGGAAGCAAATGAGACTGTGTCTCTTGGGTGAAGAAGAAAGAGAAGTTGTTTGTTTGGGGGAAGGTTTGAAGGTTAATGTGAAAGGAAGATGGAAGGAAGGAGGTGCGAGGGACAAGAGAACCAGTTGCGGGCAGGCTCGTACCTCACAATAGAAAAAGGTGTGCTATTGTTGTTGTGAACCGTAATAGGTTGTCATCAAGGAAAACGTGTTGAGAAGAAGACGGACAATAGGGTTATCAAGTTGAGTTAGTATTGTTGTGGCCATGACTGTTCAGGATGCAGGCTTAACCTAAACGGGACGGCACGGTGAAAGCGACAAAGATTCGACGGCCTTATAAGCTCAGGCAGCAATCTGGCAATTCGCCCATGATTTCCATGGAAGAACTGAGTAAGTTGTGGCCAGTCAACCTGATTTTCCTATGATGCTACTCAGATATCGAAGCAATTTAGTGATGTTTTGTCAGAGAGCGAACCGTCAGCGACACTGCATGAAGACAGGGAAGCAAAATGTAGATCTTCTATCTTTTTCCTTGTGTTATCCATCAACTTCCTCTCATGACCTCGCCCAAATCTTTCTCTATTAACAGGAACCGGTGTCGATGTACAGCAGCCTCGGTATCATCATAACCGAGAAAAGTAAACAAAAGAAAGGAGGTGCCATTGGAATTAAAGCCGCGGCTGACCGAAGATATCCGCACCTGAGATGACTTGTAGCCACTCCTCAATCTGATAAAACAGGAAGCACTGAAGCATCATCTTTATTTAGGGAGTCTATATGTCAAGGATTTCCTGGCTTTCAACAGAGCATGGTCGAACTTCAGTGTTCTTCTACAAATGTAAAAGCAAAGACACAACCTCAATCAGAAGGTCATTTTATAGCACTGATTCCTTCTGCATCCTTTCAAACATTGTCTATGGCGAGGAGACATTGTCTCCGTTCACAGCAGCAATTACGCTGCCTTATTGCTCTGGGGTGACAATGCGGTAGCAGCACCAACTTTTTCAGTGGTTACAATTGGAGAATAGCGTGTACAGAGAATGATTCTATGATTATGTCCCTGTTCTACAGCTATGGTACACATATCTTGCTTTTAGAATTCATTGTCATCGCTTCCCGAAATAATGACATTGTTGACCTTCAAAACCATGCGACAAAGCTGAGTTGCTAACATCAGCTGTTGCCTCTTCCCAATCAAGGGATCAATAACAAAGGCATCTCTCATGTCATTGCTGCCAGTTTGCATACAGTCAATTCCTAATCGAGTGTTTTTCTCGGTGACCTGTCTGCTTTTGATGCTGGCGAGGCTCTCGATGGGTGACAGGCCAGAGTTTTCTGCAAGGGCCATGGGGATGGCATCGAGTGCATCAGCAAATGCTCGCATGGCGTATTGCTCGAGACCTGGAGACTTGACTGCTGCGTCTTCGACGGCAAGGGAGCAGGCGATTTCAGCTGCTCCACCTCCATAGACCACACGATTGTCGCGGACGAGATTTCGAACCACGCAAAGAGCATCGTGGAGGGATCGCTTTGCCTCATCGATGATCTGTCACCAATATTAGCTGAGATTTACAACAATCCTGCAGGGATTCTCACCATCTTATTGCTGCCTCTGACGAAGACTGTGACTGCTCGAGTGTTTGCACACTCCTCAATCACCAGCATCTTCTCTCTCGTGGTACCAAATTCCATCTCCCGCACGATCCCAGCCTTTCCAAGTTTCGCTGCTGATAAATCTTCGAATCTCGGTACGATTCTTCCATTCGTAGCAATGGCGATCAGCTCGATTTCAGGACCTCCGACCCATCTGACAGCTGGAAGATGGTTCTGTAACAGAAGATGATTCGCCTCGTCGTCAAAACCCCACTGACAAATCACAAGATTTGCACCAGTATCCTTGATCATCTTGATCATCTCCGCGAACTTGTCCTTCTCGTATGTTTGTAGTTTCTTGAACTCCTCTATGCTGGTAATATCCAAGTGATGCTTCGTCTTGGGTTTCGGTGGCTCGAACGCGCAAGTCAGAATCGCAATCTTGGCATCGCGAACCTCGGAGGGCATTTGGGGATGGGAGAAGTCTTTGTCAACAATAACACCTTGCACCAGAAGAGAGTCCTCGAGAGATCCGCCAACCTTGCCATCAACCTTGATCAGATCAAAGTCGACATCCTTGCGGTCGAGGTCGGCAACAGACATCACAGCGTCCACGGCAATCTTCGCAAATTGGTCGTGAGCTTTGGAGACAATCTTGCTACCCAGGCTCGTCCTTGCCACTCTGTTCAGGTTTCCTCGGTCCGTCTTCGTGAACTCGATCGTATCAGCGATCCTATCCAGCTCCGCAACAGCAATATCGCATGCCTGATCGTAGCCATCTGCTATCCGGATCGGATGGATTCCCTTGTCGATGAGCTCTGCCGCCTGTTCTAATAACGCTCCAGCCAGGACCACCACACCGGTTGTTCCATCTCCTATCTCGTCGTCTTGTGACTTGGACAGCTCGACGAGAAGCTTCGCTACATGGTTTGATATTTCCATTTGACTCAGAATCGTGGCACCGTCGTTTGTGACCGTGATGTCTCCATCAGGCGAAATCAGGATTTTGTCAAGCCCTCGGGGGCCGAGAGAAGTTTTTACGATGTTGGCGACTGTTCGGGCGGCGAGGATATGTGACTTGACGGCGTCGGTACCATGTTGTCTCTTCTTCTTGCCCTGGCTGGCGAAAATGTTAGCGTGTGGTGTGCTGGACAAGGTGGGAGCTCCTACTCTCGAACCACGATGAATGGTCTGCCTTGCTCATCTTTGATTATGGAGGCTGCAAATAGCTATATTAGCACCGAGATTGCAGTTATGGTTCTTGCAAATCCAACATACCCTGTGACATGTCGATATCTAAAAGGTAGCAGGTTAGCAACAGCTCATGACCTGATGGAAGCTTCAACAAAGAAGGCAAACATACTCATAGCCATCTTGAGGGAAAGGAGCAGTCTTCAGGACTGCGAACAAATTTCTAGGTACTTCGAATCGAACGAGAAAAGCTTCAAACTCAGGAAAGAGGTTTGTCGTGCAACTTTTGGCTCATCAACGCGTTCAAAGGTGTGGAGTCGCGTTCTCTAAAAAAGCTCTTTGCGCTTCCACCCTGAACGGAAATTTCTTACTGCCTTAACACCAAGGCAGCTATGCTTTTGATCACGTGCAACCCCTTGCATGGTACTTCCACCCTCCGCAACTCCTCCTTCTCTTCAACAACCTTCTTCATGTCTACCTGGTCATTGTGTTGGCATGGCGCTGAAAGATGCTGTGGCAATATGTTCGACCCTCGCTGCACCTATATCGAAGCTCTCGGCAGATCATTTCTCGATATTAGTGAAGTTTCTCGAGGAGAAAGACATTCAGTCCGCGAGACTTGCTGGTCGACACTTGCATTTCTTTTTGAGTCCGTACTTGTTTACGGCAGTCAGATTTCTTCCCCACCAAGAACGTCTCAATACTCTTCAAGCAATCTCTCAGAATGATGTCTTTTGCCGCAGTGTTCGTACTTTACGTTTCGATGCGAGCCTCCATCAGCCACCTTTGAAGTGGAGGAAACAAGCTGATTTTGATCTTTCAATGTGAGTTCTAGTTACTTATTCGTGCTTGAATATTCCTCAGTATGCTACATGTACTGGAAACAAAGAGGCTGCACTCATATGGATGAGATTCGATGAGAATTAGTAACAATCGATACTGAAGTCCAAGTTTAGGCTCACCCATTTCCCACAAGCCCCATTCTGGGACTGGAATGACAAAGATCGTAAAGCCTCGAAAGAATAAGAAATACTCCTGGCAGAGCAGGTGTCGATCAACAAGGAACTAGACCTTCACCTCGGCCATATTCTAGACTACTTTCCTGCAATGTCAACTGTTACTATCATCAATACCCCGGTGAACGCTTCGGCGCGAAAGTACTTGTGTACTGTACGCTGGGGTAAGCGCTTACAGATAAAGTCCTACCAGTTCCTGGCTCTGCTGAAGGCAATTGTAAGGTCAGGATGCAACATCACGAGAATTGACACGGAAGGAGACTGGACACTGGATCGTTATCCTGACAATATCGAGTGGAAAGATGATTCTCATATTCCTGGCTCTATCAAGTACACCTTCCCGGACTTTAAGATGGCACGGTACTGGAAAGAATATGTGAGTTTATGGCTATCTATCACCACGTAGCACTTAGCAAAAACATTATGTTAGGCTCGATGAGCCCCCTCCCCCGTTCGTTGAATACCAGCTACTAAATTGCTGACGTTGCACAGAAACCCTACCTCGTACCATCCTCATTCGAGCTAAGTCCGGAAGATCTTTCAGTAGTTAGGCACATCTTCAACAAATTAACTCACCTCGACCTTCAGCTTGCTTCAACTTTGGATGATAGATTTGTTGACCCTTCGGATGAAGTCCATGAACCTTACTGGTCACAACTACCGGAACTCCTTCGGTCCCTCACCTCTATCACACACCTATCTTTAGATCTTCGAGTTACTAGAAACGTCAGGCCTGGACACAAATCCATCCACTGCCGCGATGATATCGCCGATCTCTTCCAAAACCCACCTGTCATGTTTCCTCGTCTCACTTCCCTGCGTCTATGTCATTTCCAAAGCTGCGGGCTTAGCCTGTTATCTTTGATACAACGACACATGCAACTTCGGGATCTCACATTGAGGAATGTGATTGAGATCTCAGTACGAGGATACTCAGTCGACCCCTTCGTACCCCGTGAAGCTGCTCCTGCATGGATCGGGTTAATAGAGACTTTAAGGGCCTACCGACTTCGGCGGCTTGATTTGTCCTGTCTTGAAGGCCTTGGAGCTAGCTATAATTTCTATTTGGCTGGAAGTGAGAACACATATCTTAAGTTAGCCCGAGTCTATGACTACGTTCTGCACGGCTATAGACCAAATCCCTTGGGGCCTGACCAAGAAGATGTGGAATTGTGGGATGATGAGTTGTGGTAAGAAGGAACAACATTGGTCAGGACTGAGAAGTACAACGGGCGATGGTGAAGGACGATTAATACGCGGGTTTGGAGGAATATTTTCAAGCTGTTAGCCCGCAGAAAAGCTTCTTCACGGTTCCCATGCGTTTGCTGGTGGAAGGGTATGCAAAGTGGAAGTGCCTAACAACCCATATCCAACAAAGAATGAGGCACAGAACGACCGCTTGTTTTGGTTGGATAGCATGGTGTGATCCTGCTGCGAGTCTAGCAGGCGCGAATCTAATTTTATATTCTGGTACTTTCTGGCCCAAAGATCTTGCATCTAAGATCCATAGTTCTTCTTTCTAAATCTTGGATCAATTCGTCAATACTCCTTTTCTTCTCAAGCCGTCCCGATACTGGTGGTTCTACAGCCTATAGCAACTGTCAGTCAATGTGGACTCCTCGCCAAGTAAGATCTTCTCACCGTGGTCTGGGCACAATATCATTTGCTTTCACCCTCTCAACCCCCTCTTTCCATAACTCGTTTTCTGTAACATGCTTCGGCAGCGGCAGAAAGTTCAGATACGGAGCAGTATGATACATCTCCGTTTGAATAGCTATCTTAAATCAGCCCAAAGTTCTGACCCGGAATCCGAATTAGACTTACCAGCGAGCACTTCTCCAGACAGCGGCTCAGTATACAGATATCGTATAGTATGTCTAAGTGTTGCAAGTGCTTCATTCCTCGTAACCATGCCCGACAAATCTACGAACTTCTTCGCTCGTTTCTGTCGAAGAATTTGATATTGCTGCAAGGTCGTCTCGAGATCGTCAAGTTTTGGTTTTGAATCGGGTGTCTTGTTAAGAAGTTCGAGCAGGCAATTCGTGAGAACAGCTGCGCTTTCAATTGCTTGGTTTCCACCTTGTCCAAGCTGGCTTTGTCAGTGAAGTTCCGGAAAATGATGGGAGGTCAACTCACATTGGGCGTCATTTTATGAATCGCATCCCCCAAACATACAATCCTGCCAAACGTCCAAACTTCATGATTGGCCTCCTCTAAAGGCAAATAACTCAGAGACTTCGTCTTCTTCATGATTTCTTTCAACGTAACATGTTCCGTCAACTTGAAATCTCCAAATTCCTCGACTTGCCGCTCCATCTGTGCTTTTGTAAAGCGTGGGATCGAGGAGCCTGAGTACTTGCGGTCCATTTTGGAGAAGAAGAACCATTGTGGAAGACCGCCGGTCCCGGCGTTGGTAACGGTCTTAGGCCCCTGTCCGACAAAGAGGAGGGAGGAGTGGTCGATGTCGTTCGAGACGTGGGAGTTGCCTGGCACGAGAGAGGGGATTTCATCGGCAATGCCGAAGAAGCAGTTGTATTCTGCTGTTATGCCTGGGGTACGGTCAGTTTGCTTCAACCTAATGGCTGTATCGAACTCTTGAGACGCTGGCGAAGCTGGAAAGCTTTTGACATATGAAGATCTGGACAGCTTGTAGGGTCCCAATGCATATGCTTCAGCTTCGAGATATCAAGGACCCGCACTTTCTCAAACAATGAGGAAGTATTTCTAGGCGATTGCATATCATGACCGGCGTTTCCCTTCATCGACTTACTAGATTTATCCCTATCCATCAACCCCCTCGGTCCCGTCTCCTCCGCATATCTCTGCATCTCAACTCTCGTCCGACTATGAATCCCATCCGCGCCAACCACCAGATCTCCTCTAAACTCACTTCCATCCTGACACCTCGCCACGACCTCATTCCCTTCATGCTTAATCTCTACAACTTTCTTCTCAAGCAGGATCCTCGACTTATCCTCCAACTGCTCATAAAGACTTGCCAAAAACCTCCGCCTCTCACAGATACTACATTGATATCCCAACCTGTTTCAATCAGCCCTGCCCTTCCCTCACCAACAACCACCACCAAATCCCGAACTTCAGTTGGCAAAAAGAGCGGGGAGCACTCACTTCTCCTCCACCAACCTGGGCCACTCATTACTGGTCACCAATCTCCCATCACTCCTCCGCACAAAAGTCTTCTTCATCTTCGTAACAAAATCGTCTTTCATGCCCGCGAACACACCAAGTTGATCTAATATTCTGGCTCCGTTTGGCATGATGACTATCGAGGCACCGAGTTGCGGGGAGATGGTGTCTCGTGCTTCGAGGAGTGTGTAGGAGATACCGGCGCGCGAAAACATGTGAGCGAGGGAGAGCCCAGCGACGGACCCGCCGATGATGAGGGCTTTGAAGTGAGGGTTTGGGGGAGACATTTTGGTGAAGATCTCTTGAGTTCAGGATGAGAAGGGAAATGATGCGAGGAAAGGAAAGGAGGGTGAGAAAAGAAGTTGAGATGTTGATGAGACATGTGGCGACCAACGTACTCCATGCCAACCTCGGCCGATCTGCCCCGGGGTTCTAAAATCTTACTGGGGTACATGCAGGAGGGAATCAGATCGTAAAGGCTTGGTTTGATAGGTGCGCTCCAAGTGCTGGTTTCTAGTGCTGATTGAAATGCTTCGCCGCTATGCTGCAGATTGCCGATCTCACGTAGTCTTACTTTGCATGCCAAGTTCGTAAAACGCAGCCACACAAGTGACACGAGATGATATCACGTGCTACAACAAGGTAAGCGCACTAGAAAGATATACCCTCTTGTACGAAGACATTCAACATATCATGTGGAAGAGGATGAATGGTAGTCGCGAAATTTGCTGTTCTGTTGTGATATCCCTGGTCGTGGACCACCTTCCTGTTCTGAAATATCTCGCTTGGAGCTTCTGAGATGCTTAGAATCGTCTGTCTCCAACAACGAAATGATGTTTCTGTATAATCCAGTAAGAGAGAACTTCCTAGATTGATTTCCCATGTCGTATCTTGGGGCTTCAACGAGTCCCAAGCAAAGTAGTTGCCGGCGTAGCACCAGGAAAGAAAGTCGTAGGAATCGGCGGGATGGGAATGCTCTCGGTGAGAGGAAGAGATGTTAAATCGTCCGCCATCTTCGGGATATTGTATCCAGATCTGTCTTTATCAGCACCTTCGTTCTCGAAATATGCGAATGTCAGGAATATTCGACTTACGGAGCAGCCTTGATTGTTGAAACTGCTGAATACGTCTTCACGTCTCCCGAATCCAAGCACCCGCCAGTTCCAAAAGCATTCTCGCACTTCCACAGTACCGAACTCCCACTTTCCGTCCATACTTCAAAATCAGTGATCGTAATGCCCGTGCAAGGCACATCAGCAGGACAGATGACATTCATCGGTGCTCTCTTGGTTCCATCCGAACACGTGCCTTTCCAATTGTCAAAAGTTATGTTAGAATACTGGACTCCGGAGCCAGTTTGGACTTTCTCTGAAGACCAGAAAGCGTTCAGATCAAGCGTGTAAGCGTTGGAATGCCCGATGAAATTGCTGAATTGGCAGTTCTTTACGGTTCCCGAGCCACCGTTGGATTTTAACATGTACATCTGGTTCGAGTTTGCGGTGTAGATATTGCGGTAGATTATGTTCGAGATGTCTGGATTTATTAGTTGGGCAGAGTAGATGGAGCAGAGGAAGGGAAGGGATACCAGTGCCGGACCCGAGAGAGCCCATGGCACAGCCGCCGCTCCAGTTGCAGTAGATGTTTTCGATGAGCATGTTGCTTGCTGGACTCTGATATCTTCCAGTCAGTCTCAGAGAAGAGAAAATTAAGATTCTGATTTACCTTGACAGTCACGCACTCGTCCTTGTTACTGACTTCCACATCATGTACGTGGATGTTCGAACCCCAAATGTCGATGCCGTCAAGTCCACCTTCATTGCCTCCTCGAATAATCATGTTATAGAGCTCACCATTGGAGCATGTATCCAATACAAGATGAAAGGCAGGCGCTACAAAATTATCTCAGCTGGGGATGAACCTTGAAACCGGAGGCGCATACCGTCAACTAGAGCAATATCGTGAATAGAGAAATCTTTGACTGAGTCCAGGCGGAGGATTCGAGCTCCGTACTTTTGATCTTGTGGAAGATCAGAAATGAACAGCGCTAGGATTTAACACCATTACCTGCGTGAAATACGTAGCCGTAAGCTTGGATAGCTCCTTTGGATGTGCTGCTGTACATCTCAAAATCAGACCCTTTATCGATGACAATCATATTACCACCATCGGTCCTGTAAGAGAGGTTCAGCTTGCGGTTCATCATCCTCAATCCTCTTGCTCTTACCCAACACGATAGATGATGCCATCAAGTTGGAGAGCCCACCCAGTTCCGCTATTCAGACTGACCCAAGTGCTCATTCCATAGTCTCCGGGAGGTATGTAGACTGGATGGACGAGTTGAGTACCAAGTGATCATGAGACGTAGATGGAATTACCTGTTCCGCCTGTCTTGCAAGCTGCGAACGCAGATGCAATGGGAGGGCCTATGTCTGAAGTCTTGCTGGCAACTCCTCCATAGTCAAGGACGTTGCAGACTTTCTTGCTCCTCTTCGCATCTCTCGTTGTAGTGGGTCCCACATGCCCAGAAAGTTGAGCAGATACCAAAGCAGGAAGCAGTAACGCCCCAAAGACTGACAGGATACCAAGTCTCATAATGACAGACACGACTAGGAACGAACGAGTGTTCAGAAGAAAATTGGATTCAATCTTGGACTACATTGATAATTTTCAAGAGACGAAGGGGGACATCGAAGCTGGAAGTCAGAGAAGGGGGACACAAGAGAGCTTGGGCCACATATATATTGAGCGTAGAAATCTTCCACGAATAATCTAGAATGTCAATTGGCTGAGTATCAACGCTATTCAACATCACCCTCGTGATTTGTTTGGGGTGATATGGGAGGCAGATTTAATATAGCCGAAACGTGTTACCCCACATCAGATAGACTGGTTGAACTTGCTGAAGAGTGCTTCCGAGGATCAATGTCGTTTCGAATATACGCGTAGGCTAATTTCTCGGGAGGCTACCCGATAGAATAGTCGCATTGAAAGGTATTGAGATCAGGGCAGCAGTGATCAGACTTCGGATCACTCCGAAAAATAAATAATTAAAGAAAAAGCTGCAGCAGTTCTCTACGTGCCTCGGAGAAAGACTGAAATAAGCTTTTCCAATTCACATAGTCAATAAGATAACTCAGAGCTCAATACGGAAATTCTTGAACCAATCAGATACGTCCATGACTGTACTGTACCATTTTCGCGACGGACAACCTGTGCGTGGTGTCTGTGCTTATAGCTCTTTCTCTCGCTCGAACTCTTTGGTACCTCATCACCTACTCGAACTTACGAGGTTCTGATTCCCAGGATTAAGAGGAAGAATGGAAGTGTCCAATTACGGAGATCTAGATTATAAAGTACTGTGAGCATGCTTCGTTGAGCATTGCAGACCATCAACGGTGAATACGTAGGCATCAAGAAGATAACCAGGTGCCTTAGAGCTACCGCAAGACTGAGTCGTTCGTTGCCAAATGAGTTCCATCTGAGACCCGATTAAATGGAGGGGCTGGACGGTCACGTGCCAAGCCCATTTGACCCGCCCGATCTTCATCGCGAAGTTCGTCGCGTGAATTTCTACCGGTCACCACTGGCTACCAGCCTCTTCAACCTCTCTCCCACCGCACCGGTCTGCCAGCAATTGTGACGTTTGCTTTCCGGAGCCTCCAATCCATCAAAGCTTCAAGTTGCTACTGCTCTCTTGAGCTTCGGGGCGTACCATTTCAACCGGCGCATACTTTCGCGCAAACGCCAGCCTCCGACATTAAACTAGCCTCACGTACATTCACCATGCCCCCACGTAAGTATATACCGTTGCGAACCCTAAAATCCGGTGACAATACGTCGCTGGAGCTCTGCCAAGCCGAAAAGATATCTGGCATAGCTTCGATGTTAGGCATTGGCTCATCTCAAGCAGAAATCACCGACGACGAGGCCTCCGACGTGAGCAACGCCAGCCCAGCTCCAGCTACGATCAAGCAGGAGAAGAAAGGGAAGGAGAAGCCGAAGCCGAAGGTGGTAGAGGAGGTAGAAGAGAGTCTGATGGTTGAGTCAGAGAAGGAGGAAGATGAGGACGATGATGATGAGCCTGTTGGCCCGGATGAGTGTGTAGACCTCACCTTACGCGCCATTGTTTGCTGACATGCTTCTGTGCAGATACGTCGTTGAATCGATTAGAAGCCATATCGTTGACGAGGATGTGAGTGTTCTCAATTCCAGCTTCCCACCACCCGATTCTGATAGCTACACAGACCGGTGAGCTGAAATTCGAGGTTAAATGGGAGGGCTATGAAAAAGCATCGGACCGGACATGGGAACCGGAAGAGAACTTGTAGCAACCACTCCCCGCTGACTAGTATTAGTTGGCTAATTAAATCGCAGAGAAACAGCGTCGAAGGTGCTTAACGAATATCTGGCGAAGGTCGGGGGCAAAGAAGCGATTCTTGCAGCATGGCAAGAAAAGAAGGCGACCGCAAAGAAAGGCAAGAAGCGCGGCCGAGCCAGCACCGGGACCGAAGCAACGAACGGAACAAAGCGAGGCAGGAAGAATGGTCATCCAAAGGACGGGTCACCTCCCGTCAGTGCGTCAAAGGTTGAGTGGAAGCCGCCTAGTGGATCGTGGGAGGAGCATGTAACGCATGTCGATGCTTGCGAGGGTAACGAGGGCACTGTTGTGGTCTATTTGACGTGGAAAACCGGACAAAAAACTCAACATCCACTTGCGGCAGTCTACAAGCGGTGCCCGCAGCAGATGCTAAGATTTTACGAATCCCATCTGTTCGTCTTCTCTAGTCTGCCCTTGCCAAATCTCACTAACACGTCTCTAGGGTCTTTAAGAAGAACGATGATGCCGAGTAAGAGACCCCACCAAAAAAGAACGACAAATTCCTCCACCGGCTTCGAACCCGCCATGTCAATTCTCCGGACACACCAGTGCTTCTCGAACGTTCCCAATGATACAATACCAGATGCTTCATATTCACATTCCTCACACTTTGATTTTATTTGAGCGATACGTCTCTTTTGTGAACTCAACGAATAGCTGCATGGCGTTGAAGGAGGGGCTCTGGATATGCCGTGTTGCTTGGCCAAGCTCACCGCATCTGTAATTTAGCACCCGAGCAAATCAAAAAACAAGAGAATAATATGCTAAAGCTTCTGTGCCATCTATGCACGTGGCCATCTGTCTATCAGGTTAGCTAATCAATCAGCGTCTGTGCCCCTCCCTGCAGAAAGGGGTTCGGCTATCAGGACTTGCAACTTGTATATATCTCCTCGAGCCCAAATCCTCCGCATATACGCTCAAAAGTCCCCGCCTCGAGAAATCTTCATTGCCTGAAACTATTTCTTGCCAGAAAGGCTAGCCGCTCGAAAGTGAAACCGTGTTTAACAAAATACTGACTACCACAAGTTAGACGACCAACAAATTTCATTTCGGACAACGCATGCAGCCGGGACAAAGCGCGCGCAACTTCAAAGCTCTCCCACCCTCACATAAAAGAATACACCCAACCTTCCCGCAACCATCTAATCCTCTTCTCAACAAGGAGGCTTCTGGTCTGTAACACCAGTAGATAACTGTACCACCAAACCTCACACCTTCACGCATTGCAAATTGTGTAACGTTGGGCCTCAATCTCCTCTATCTCTTCTCCTAACCCACCACTCTTTACCACCGACCATTAACACACAGAAAATATAGCAAGCCCTCGCTCGCATCCGCAGCGTGGGGGAGGGGAGGTTGCTGAGTGTTGCTGACTTTCTTAGTCGAGGGGGTGTGGCTCGCGTCTCTCAGGGCTGAGCTTTTCTTACAGGGCAAGAGAGGCGTGTGCCTGATGTCGGGATTACTGAGAGGATTTAGGCTTTCTGTCTGACAGGGCGGCCGAGGCTGGATCGACTGCGGTTGCGAGAGGCGGCCGAACTTACCTACTGCTTACTGAGTTAAAAGTAGGAAATTGTTGATCGGCGCGAGACTTGGCATTGAGTGATGGGTAATGATCATAACGGTTCTGAGGGGGAGGGAAAGGAGGTAGAAGGTAGAGGTATTTGCTGATTGATAGTTTCCCAAACGTCAATTCCTTGCTGCTGGACTATTCGAGTCGAGATTTTCGGATTTGTCGTTCTTCATCTTACAGGAGGAAGGGTGCTGACTGGTGCTCGTTTCGCTTACCGAAGGAATCACGAGAGCACTTTTCGGGTTCCTGCTTGACGAGCGTTGGAGTTTGAAAAACAGAGAGGGTTGTACGTGTGGAACGAGGTGAAGTAAGAGGTTCGCGAGCTCCTACTAATAGGTGGGATGTAGCCACCATGCACTTGCGTACGAAGATAAACTCTTGGGAGGCAATGAGACCATGTGTTCATGTTGAATGAGAAGAAAAGGAAAAAACCTGCAATTACCATAGAAAATGAATATATGATATGATGGTCTCCTGCAAATCCGATCTCCAAAAGCAGTCGATGTGAAGAACCCCGAATTTGCAGCGAGTAAGCTGCGGTGTCACCGCCTTGTCACAGGGACACACCTATTCGTCCAAAGACTTGGTGGACCGCAGGCAATCGGACGTTCCACTTGTAAACACTTTCAAAACTGTCACTGGGGATACATCATACATGTGTAGCCAAGTCGAGGCTCTTCAACGCCTGCTGTGACCAGACTTCGGCCCCAGCTGTCCGTGGTACTCTGATGCCAAGGACCAATCGGCTCTGCACCTCCTAATCCCCTATCTCCTCGCCTCCCACTAATGTCGCTGAACAACTGCAAAGCTGGACTTGATGCCAACTTTCTGCTGATCCTCGACTTCTTATCTCCAAATTTTTATGGAGTTGTGGCAAATCTTTGCTGGAATAGAAGTCACAGAAGAAGTGGATGTCGCCCGACGCAAAGCCGACTCCTTGGGGTGAGGTTCAATCAAAGCCCGACAAATCCATGATCGTCACGAGTCAGACCATGGGTTAGCATGCAAGAGCATGTTTCACTCCAGGGGTGTAATTTTGGATCCTCCGCTAGGAGCCGAGCTGGACACTTCGGAATTTCAGGGGAGCTGTTGGATGCCGGCCTTGCCCCCAAACGGCAGTAAGCTCCCACGTCAAAGCCCGAAATAGGAACGAGCTAAGGGCGAGCGAAGCCTTTGCGCGTCTTCTAGAAGGCGTCTTGGTGGGCCAGCAGCTGGGCGCCGTCACTTCCACGTTTCCACGCCCACGCTTGCTGCCGCTCGTGGCTTTTGTGCCCTTTCCGACATGCTCGACCTCTTGAAAGTTGAAGCTCACAGGCAGCCATAAAAAAGAAAGCAACTCGGTATTCGGAGCCTCGAGCGGTAATTAAACGTCTTTTTTCAGCGCGTCAGATGATGGCCTTGCTGCACGCACGCTCGAGCCAGCGGGAGGGAGCGTGGAGGTCTGGAGTAGGAGAGCGGAGATGGCGCTGCTGTGAATCACATCTGTGATCTGTTGAATTGCGCGCTTCTTCTCACCGCCATCGACATCTCCGAGAGCTGTCGGCTGTCGACCACATAATCCACATTCTAGCTCCCCCGCGAAGAATGCGGCCTGCTGCCTATCAAAAGCTCGACCTGCCGAGATTCCCATTCCAAGGAGAGATGGGAAGGAACATCCGTCCTGGGGCATATGCAGATGCAGATGCAGAGGGCCCTGGTCTCGTCTGGGCCCGCAACGGCAGCCAGATCCTGTGCTACCTCTGGGGTTCTCTCGAGTCGTATCACTCCACATTGTGTGCTGTTACGCGCTGCTCGTTGGCCGCGTCCACAGCCTTGGAGCCCTCTACCCACGGTCTATGAGCGAGGGTGAGCGAGGGTTGCCCAATGTACCCATCAAATTTCGTACATTTCGTTTGAGACAGGTCGGTACCGCCAGCCCATCTTTCGTCAGCCGCATGGTTTGATCTCCCGTTTGTCACAGCCCCCGAATCCAATAATAAGTGCAAAACTTGGGCACAGCCTGTCGTGGGACGCTCGTGTTGTCCAGCTGATCGAAACGCGCCCGCTCAGGAGAGAGGGCCTCCGGTGCTGGCAGCAGCGTGGTACGTGCGGTTTGCAGTCGCAGACATTCGCATTAGCAATAAAATCCAGTGTACCATGGTGCGCTCCGACGGTACCTGGGGGCCTGCTCGAGAATCCCACAGTCACACGGTCACACCGCCTCGCTGCTGTTGCGACGTCGTTTGCTCGCAGGGAGTGCCAGGAACCCCCACGGGTTTCGGAGGGCTTGTGGTGTTCTGCTGGCCGCTGTGTGGCCTCTTGTGTGTTCTCTGTGGTCTCTGGACCTGCCCTAGGGGCGCAACCCTTGAAGCATTGACAAGCCAAGCAAACCAAAGTCTGATTCCCGGCTCTGCCAACCCTGTCCCGGAGCTCCAATAGTGTAAATAGCGGGCGAGACTTATGCACCGCAGCACGGACGTCCAAAAGCTACCCTGCAGACCCTGCTGTGTAATCTTGGTGAGGCGTTGAGGCGTTATCTGACGGCCAGAAAAAAAATCCTAAGGAAAAGGTGGTGCCGCAGCATTTTGTTTAAAAGCCCCCCCATCTTGACCAGCAGTCCATAGTCACCGTATCCTTTCTGCCCATCAGCCCAAATCTCCTTCCATTTCCCCAGTCTCTGATTCTCTGCTCAACCCTTCCGAAAAAGTCTTGCTGCGGTCTTCGAGCGCGGAGTTCAGAGGTTTGCTTTTTGCAGTCATTCCAGGCCAGCCCCTCGTGACGGATATACGGATACGAAACGGTGGCCATTATTACAAAAGCCTGACGTCGCTTGACAACTTTTCCGGGCCCTCTCCATATAAAGACCCATCGCCCTTCGCAATAGAAAAGCTTGAGTTTGCTTCATAGACATTTCTTGTTCTCGTTCTGCAGCTACTAGACTTGGTTCCCGTTTTAGATAGAAAGACGCACTTGCGAACTAATAGGAAGACCAAGAGCTGGGATTTCGTCTGCTTTCATTTCTCACTATTTCAATCGACATCCACCCCAGTACCCAGAGTTGGAACTTGTACACCGCAGCTTCACAGCACTACACGTCTCAGCACAAGAGCACTTTTTGAGATACCTGTCTGCAAAGCCTTCCTTGCGTCACTTCTAGGTTCGTACCACGCCATAGTTTGAAAGTATATTGAGGGGCAAGGGCTAATTGTTGAGCAGATCCGCAAATCTTTAGATAATTCAAAACTAAAAGCGAATCTCTCTTCTACAACATATTCACTAGAGCCAGCAAGATCTTCCAGATTTCATCGTTGAGATTTAGACCCGACATCGAACGATACCTGATATAAGTGAGAGTGAATTGGGCGTGAACTTTAGAAGCGGTGGGCATATATAAGGGTCGATAACCTCCTTGCCGAACCTCCTCCCTTTCTCCTCAACTACTCCGAATCCCCTCAGTCTTTCGAAGAACCACCAACTCCCACAACCGATACCTACCTCCGCACATACCTTCACACCCTTCATCATGTTTGCTCGAACCGTTTTTCGTGCTAGTAAGGTAGCAACCCCTTCTCAGATCGCTCGCGCTTCCTTGCCAAAGGTTGCCCGCGCCACCTTCACAGCTTCAACCCGACGATGCACCCCTCCGGAAGTCATTGCTGAGAAGGAGGTCATGCAATCCTCATACTCTGGTGGAGAAGTCCAGAGATCGACCATCATTGTTGGAGAGGAAGCCAGTCAGAAGGTCTCACCTTTGACTCAAAATGTCTACAACACAATGCCCAAGACAATGCAGAGCTTGAGCTTGATGGGAAAGACAGTTGTTGTCACTGGGTATGTCATAATTACCATATTTACAAAGACAATTTCTAACAATTTCACAGTGGCGCTCGTGGTCTCGGAAACTCAATTGCAAAGGCATGCATTGAGGCTGGTGCAAAGAACATGATCTTGTTCGATGCCAACCAGGAGCTCGGCGACATCTCTGCTGCTGAACTCCATGAGCAGACCGGTTCCACCATCCCAATCGATTTCTTCAAGGTCGATGTTCGTGATGCTGGTGCAGTTGAGAGCGGCATGAAGGCCGTTTTGGAGAAATATGGTGCTCCGGATGTCCTGATCAACTCTGCAGGCATTGCCGAGTAGGTTCCCATCCCAATCTCCAATTCTGCACACACCTTAAATTATATCAAAATATCATGACTGCAAATCTTTGAACTCCAACTAACCATTTCACAGCTCCAACATCCCAGCCGAGACCTACGATCTCGAGATGTGGCGCCGCTTGATCGATATCAACTTGACCGGTTCCTTCATGGTGTCCCAGGCTGTTGGTCGTGCCTTGATGGCCGAGAACAAGCCGGGATCCATCATCTTGGTTGCCTCGATGTCCGGCTCCATTGTCAACTACCCGCAAGAGCAATCCTGCTACAACGCATCCAAGGCTGGTGTTATCCAGCTCGGCAAGTCCTTGGCTGCTGAGTGGGCCAAGTATGGCATCCGTGTCAACTGCATCTCTCCCGGTAAGCTCCCTCATCCCTCAACTCAAAAATTCTCTTCTAACAAGAAATTAGGTTACATGGACACGGCCCTGAACAACGTCCCAGCCCTCGATGCCCAAAAGAAGATCTGGAAGTCGCTGACCCCGCAAAAGCGCCTCGGCGCAGTCGACGACCTGAACGGCCTGGCCGTCCTCCTCGCCTCCGACGCCTCCGCCTTCATGACCGGCTCCAACGTCATCATCGACGGCGGCTACACACTCTATTGATCGCTATTGAGGATCGCCTTCACAGAATGGATACCACCATAACAGTGCAGCCATCTCCTCTCCCTTTCTCCTAGAATAGGAGTCTAGGGAGCGTTGATGAGGACGATGGATGTCAGCGGCACATCGTCTCTGTACTTTTTACGGCCGGCTACACGCCTAGGCATGGGTTCTGGGTCTCATTTCTTCGTGATATCCTCGGTACGGTTTGATAGGGTTAGCGGGCGGCGTTTTCCAGATAGGGTTTGCATCACGCGAATGGTCTCTTTTATTGCTTTGCTTTCGGTTTAGGTGCTTCCGTGCATCTATCTTGCTTTGATGGTTTTCTTCAATGAGTAGAGAGCACGGGGATAACCTGGTGCTTTAGCACATATGAGCTTTAATAGCTAGCAGAGAGCTAATGGGAGGCTTTTTGTGAATTTCTTGACTTGTCCACTTTGCTGTGCATTTTTCTGAACACCACAAACTAATTCGCACGCAAAAAACCAACTCACCCCACCAGCCAAAGCCCAAGCTCCTTCCTACGTCCGTGGGGTGAGAGAGGGTGTAGTGGGGGAGGGGCACCTACCCGCATCTGATCCCATCCCATCTGCACCTAGCTCCGAATCTGGATTTAGACCGCCGCTTGCCGAGAGGCCCGAGACAGCCCCTCACCAACCTCTCCCCCTGAAAACCCTGCTGTAAGCGCCCGTGTTTGTGTGGCGAAGGTCAGCTGGTACCTCTCCTTCACGCATGAATTTGAATTTGAAATTCTAGAGAGGGGATTTGAGAGGGCAGAGGGAGAGGGAAGTTGGGTGACGGGCAGGCCGAGGGGTTGGATGATCATGTTTTGAGGGAAAGGGGAGAGGGAGGATTGAGTGGTGTCTGATGCGCGAAGGGGAGGAGGGGTGTGGTGGCGAGGAAACTTTGCTTGAGTGTTTGGAGGGGATTAGTGATCTTTTGGTCTCGTTATCTGATTTAGGAGATATGTGTGGAGAGGATAGTGGATGTGAGGTAGCGGGTGTTCCTGCAGTAGGATTTTGGCGAAATGTTGCGGTGGCGATAGCCAGTAACACTGCTTGGAGATTTGGGAGTGGAGGTAGCAAGAGACATGTCTCTCAGCCACTCTGCAGTGCTCAGATCACCATCAAAGCAATGCACACCACAAGTAGACTTTACACTCAATTGACCTATGTAGCCACCCACTCACCCAAGAGCAAGCTGCAACTAGGCACAAAGAAAACTCCCCCCGCCTTCGAGTCCTATGTATGCGGCCCACCCATCCAGAGCAGGCCTCGCAAAGCAGGCACAAAGAAACCGCTATCCACGCTGAAAATGCAGCATCCCATTCCCTACATTCGTTTCCATCTCCACTCTTTTAAGATGAGTAAAAGGTGGGAGACCAAGAAGAAAATTCCCCGCTTCGTAAGCATCGCTCATCGCTTTCTATCTTTGCCCATGCGTCGCTAGGTTCGATCCAATTCCATTCCATGATATTCAAGTCCATACATCCAGTCGAATCATACCCAAACATCTCATCTCTCGTTTCTCTTCCAAGTGTGTGTTATTCAGCTCAAACATGTGACTCATGTAACTCTGACAATTCGATATCGGTTCCGGCCATCAATCAATATGCAAGGGGAATTCAAAATCCAGCCATCCAGCCGCAGCCGGAAAACGCCATCCTGAACGCCTCGCCTGATCCAACCGACTTCGATACCGTTGTGTTTTGTTCGTTTCGTATGTATAGTGTACTGCATGCTTTTTCAGCATCCGATTACCGCCCAAAGGAGAAAATTTCCGTACGATCTTGTAGTTTCGCCCCATTTTTATAATTTTGGTGTCGATTGTGGTGAGAGAGACGTTCATGATGCAGCAGCCTTCTGGGCTTTTTCTTGGGCTCGGGCATTGCGTGCTGCGCGAACGAGGGGTGCGAGTTCAAGGAGATTGGTGCATTTGTTCATAAAGTCATGCTATAGGTTGTCAGTAGAGTTAACGGCATGAGATGGATTGGCTTACTCGTAATAAGTCGTGGGCACTGGCCCGCTTTTCGGGGTCGACTTTCAGAGCAAAGTAGAGGAAGTCTTTGAAGACGGCGCTCAGTTGCTGTTCATCCTTGATTGCAGGTGTGCCGTTGGTGGCAATCAAATAGAGAGCTCTGAGTGGTGACTCGGTAAGGTACGGTGGCTCGCCTTCGATCATCTCAATAGCCATGATACCCAGCGACCAGATATCTACCTTGCGGCCGTACTCCTTACGCGTAACGACTTCAGGCGCCATCCAATAAGGGGTTCCAACCATGGTGGTTCGCTTGTTATGAGCCTCGTTGATTTGCGCGCAGAATCCAAAATCAGCTGAGCCATATGGTTAGTTGTGCTCTTCAAACTGTTTCAATACCACTTACTGAGCTTGATGTTTCCATCCATAGACAACAGAATATTGTCTGACTTGATGTCACGATGGATTACACCCTTTGAGTGCAGGTGTTGCAGTCCTTGCAACGTCTCTCGGCAAACTGCAGCAATTTGTCCTTCTGACATGATGTTGAACGTAACAACATCTGTCAGACTGCCACCCTCCATATACTCCATAATAACCCACAACTCTCCAACGACCAGAAAGCTGTCAATAAAATTGACAATGTTCTTGTGTGAGCTCTCCTTCATTACAATGATCTCATTGATAATGAGGTCCTTCTTTGGCTGCTGTTCCAGGTTCATCTGCTTAATGGCCACCAGGCGGTTAGAGCCTTTCTCATACCCTGTGAAGACACCACCAGAAGCTCCTTGACCAATCTTCACTAAGTCCCGGTAGATCTCTCTCGGATCGCCTTCGGTGCAGATCTGCTTGAGGCGTGCTACAATGTCAATCCCAGTGCTCTGCCGGGGACGATGTCTGGGTCTTGCCCCGGTAGCTCTCACAGATTGGCTCGGATGGGGGATGCCATTGAGATTAGGTTGTTGTTGATATTGGTTATGAGGAGTTGGCGGTGTTGGTCCTGAAGGGGGTATGCGCTTGCTGGGCATCCTATCTAACGGACCGTGATGAATAGAACTGTGTTGCTGCATCATCTGTTGCTGGTAAACTGCTGGAGAAACTGGTTGGATGACAGGGGTAGAAGTTGCATAAGGGGTAACACCATTGGCACGTGAATTTGAACGCGAACGGTTGTCTTCTGGAGAGATTGGCGATACTTCTGACTGTGAAGGAGGGACATAGGCCAGAGCTGGAAGGTCTTCGCCTGGGCGTGACATGCCAATGCCAGAGTCTTTTCCAGGCAAAGGGGGAGCTGGCGCAGCTCTGGTAGGACCTTGAAACGATACAGGTGGTCGTGGTGCAGGACGGGTCGGGACCAAGCCATTGACATCCTTGATTTGCATAGCTTGGACTTGAGGAGCAGGTCGAGGCACGGGAGGTGGTGATCGAGGGTTTTCGAAGCTCGTCTCATGATTTTGGGGGAATCGAGGACTTGCTGGTGGGCTTGTCATCGAGCCATAATTCGGAGTATTCAGTAGACCAGGCGAAAGGGGTGGTGGTGGTATCGAGGTTCCAACTCGCAGCTCTGGTGCCTTCGCATTCTCAAACTTATCCCAAACTTCATCTCCTCCCTTTTCTGCATTCTCTTTGTAGAAGCCCACAATTTCCATGACAACCTGCGGGTTCTGCTCCTGCTCCTTCTTTGTGATGCCGCTATCATTGATCATTCGTTGCCATTCTTTGGGCAAACCCTATAGCATATCAGCAAACGGACGATTTCGAACCTATTCTCGACACAGTTCACATATACTTACAGTAAATTGGCCGGTCTGATTATCATATCCTACATGCGTTACGTGCACCGGGTTCTCTGGCGCTGATATCTTTACGCCTCGGGGCGACCCCACACCAATGCTACTCATGAAGCCTGAGAACCCAGATTTCTTCCGCATGACACCTGGCTTTGTCTCCTTGGTCTCGTCTGAATATCTCTTCGGACTAATCAACTGGTTCTCCCCCACGCGTGGAGGCTGCTTCTCACCCATTGCCTTGTCTCCTGCAGAGAAACTCGCTGATTGTCGCAAAGGGGGGCTCATCGTCCGCGGATCGGGAGACGTGTGCGATAACGGTGGGGGAGGAGGTCTTCGCAAGGAGTTTTGGTAGCCTGAAGCTTTCGACGAGTCGAACTGGTTCAAAATGCTGTTGCCATCAAATGGAGCACCGACGAATTCTTGCGAAGTCTTTTCACTGAGGGGACCCGTTGAATTCGATTTTGCCCCGCTCGTGCCCGCGGGCGCGTTAAACTCGGAGCTCGCCAGGACTGGAGAGGGGCCAGAGATCTGGCGATCGAGTGAGGAGTTCGAGGAAGTGTATACCGCGGCGTTGGGAGAGGTAGTATTGCGGGTATGGCCGTACTGGGCCTGCGATCTGGGGTAAGGCGCCGACGGAGCTCGCTGGAGCGAGGCAGAGGAGCGTTGGCTACGTAGGGATTGGTTATCTACGCCGCGGACATCGGTCGAGCTGTTCGCAGCAGCTACGACGCTTGGGGGTGGCTTCTTGGTGAGGCGTCGAGATGGTGCTTTTATTTCCTCCATGTTGACGTGACTTCCCCCGGGTCGGTCACTCAGACCTCAAACGAAATCTATGCGGGCTGGGTATGGTGCTGGGTGTGGTGTGTTTCGACAGGTTGCGCTGCGGCGGGCACCCAATCACACCCGGAATTTGGCAATTGGCGCGTCTGCGGGAGGACCGTTCTGTGTATCAACGGATATACTTGGCCATCGGCGGCGGCAGTCGTGACTGGGGGGACTGGGGAAGTTGCAGTGCAGGTGCTGGAGCTGGACAAGATGCGTTTGCAGAGAACAGACGATGGAGGACGAGCAGCAGAGCAGGAGGAGGACGAGGACGAGGACAGGGACGACGAGGACGAGGACAGGGCAGCTTGACGGGTGTGTTCGCAGCTGGGCAGCCACTCGAGGACGAAGCTCGAAGTCTGAATATTGCCTTGGATGGAGTGCGTGTATCCACGCCAGCCGACCAATTGGGGGGACTGTCGGGATTGCTGCGAGGGCTGTGAGGGCTGCGATTTGCACGCTACAGGCCACCACCACAGGCCACCGCACGCTTGCAAATACTGTGGAGTCGAGGGTCGAAGAGTGGCAGTGTGGCAGAGTGGCCGAGTGGGCAGAGCAGGAGAGAGCTTCAGAACCTCGCGGCTAAAGCACATCCCTGGTATTTACACAACAAACTTTTCCTCTTCCTTACTTTTTCTGCTCGATCCGGGAGTGAAGTGTCAACACGGTCAGAGGGAGGCAGAACCACGGTACGGCAGCAGGTCCGGTGCTGCTGGCAAGCGGGGCCTCTCTCTGGCCCCTAAAGCAATTGGGATTACCTGGGCGAGATGTCCAACATTCTCGCGGCTGGTCGTGCTGGGGCGTCTCAAGACTGCATCTACAGGTATCACCATGTTGGTATCATCTTGAGTCCTTCAGGTCATGACGCCCCATCAGAGCAGCTGCATCCATCAGTGCTGGCAGTCTTCCGGCTGCAGGCGAGCGGACTGCTCCAATTATAGTCCTACCAGTACTGCTCCGGGCTGCTTCGATGCGGATTTTCTGCATGAAGGCATATTCAAGGTCTGCTGCTTGCTGCCTTCCCTGCAGAAGTGTGTGCTGATCCCTGGCGTCGTCATTTGGCTTCTAGGACCATTCTGGAAGCTTTCGACAGTGGCTGAGATGCAACGCAGCCCTCTTTCCTGCTTTGCCTTCCTGGCTTGCAGCTAATTGAGGAACTTGGAAGATGAGCCCGGACCGTGAAGCGGTCGAAGGGCCGTCGAAGAGCGCCCGTTCGGTCCACCCTCTCGGATCCATGGTCCATCGCTTGTCGAATGTCAAGCATCTGAAGGTGTCTTGGCGCTTGCTTCAACACAGCATGAGGGCAGCAGAGTGACTTGCTTTGCATTTGCATTTGCATTTGCATCTTCTAACTAATCACAGCATAAAGATGTCCAGGTGGCTGTCATCGAATTCTCAAAGTCGAAAAGACATGCAAGTACTACTACCATGGTCCGGCTTCGTGACCTACGCTGGCTATCGAGGCCACTATCACCGAATGGAAAATCGGATGAACTGCCGAACATTCTATCGAAATGTGGACAGGATTTAATGTCAGCCGCTTCGATATTTCCACTACCAAAACCCCAGAAGAAAACGTGCTCTACCGGAAGGACAGACTCTAACTAGGAAATCTAGTTGAACTAGCAAGTTGTCTAGAGTATGCTAAAGTAGCTATAGCGAATATCTCCACGTATCGATCGATTTGTGGGATAGAGGGGGAACAAGGACGCCAGCTCTGCGGCCATTTCGTTTGGCTGGACTCCATTCAGTATTACTGCAAGAAAACAGCCCTACCATCCCGGACCAGCCACGGCTTGCCCTTATTTTCACCCTTCGGAAGCCAGTGGACTTGTCAAACCTGCAGCGACTTGTCGAAACCGTCTTCGGTGTTCAAAAATTAAAGATCATCTCTCTTCATACCTGAAGCTGGATAGTCGTGACACCTGAGCCCTACTTGACAATGTTCTACGACGGTAAAAGCTCATGGGCCTGATGTTGGTCGGAATTTTGTTATTGGAAGGTTTACGAAACCAAATTTCAGAAACGGTTTGTGAAGCCTTCAGCCGTTCTCGTGGATGTTCCAAGCACCTCCGATACATCAGCCTGTGTCATCTTTTACCCTGCGATCCGGGTCCAACATGCCGCCTCGGGGGCTCCTCTGGCTTCTTTCGAACCTTCTCTCGCGTGGTAATTCAGACGGAGGCCAAAATTGGTTTCCTTCCATGGCTTCCAACTTGGTGGGCTATCACGTGAGAGTAACTACGAGTAACATTTTGGGGGTCCGGCCCGCCAGGATTACGCATGTGAACTTTTGATGTCGTTTTCTGAGGACATCTCACCCACGGCTAGCTGTTATGAGCTTCGCCTGACACTTTTCCGCTCAAACTAGATTACCTATTCAAAATGGTAGCCCACCAGAACCAAATTTAGCGACACCGCTTCTCCTATTAATAAATGTGAATCGACCGTTCTTTTGAGGGGACCTTGACGTTTCTCGCTTACGGTTGCTAGCGCCTCGTAAGTTGATCCACCTCGTTATTCCCAAAGCTCGAGATTCGAAAAGTTGTCCAGATCACCTCCACCTCTCCTCAACCCTACATTCCCGCAATATCTTTGTCGGCCACTTGCGTGCGCCTTCTGTCCCTCCTCCTCTCCGGTTATCTCTTGGACATCTACACTGCATTGCCCTCCATGCAATTCTCTTGCCAGTAGAAGCAGTCGTTTCTGATTCGTCTTCGTGGCCTTAACATTGTCACCTTTTTGTTCCGGGTTAATTGGATTGCGCAATTCCTTCATTCATTGTGTGCCAATTGGTAAGTACTTTGTCTTTCTATGGAATAAGTAGATCGCCAGCTTGCACACCACTAACATTCCGATTCGACAGTACCGTGAACCTCCCGAACCCACGTCCTAGACCCGATTCTCGACGGAGCAACTGACATCCCTCCCTCTTGAATAACTCTTCGATCTCACTATGGCATCCTCCGAATCTCCTGCACAGGTTGGTGTCAATGGCGCAAGCGAGAAGCAGTTATCTGCAGCTCAGAAGCTCATGCAGAAGCACCAAGACGAAGTGCACAAGGCCACTATTGAGGACGTTCCAGATGAGGAGGATTTAAGGCACACTCCCGAACCGCTGTCTTCAAGCGTTCTGGAGTCTACCGAAGACGCCGCTCCAGCTTCACAGTGGGGTGCTACCATGTCGGCGAAAGCCGCCGGCAAACAGAAAGAAGCACCACCTGCCAAAGAAAAGGCTCCGGCGTTGGACACTCAATCCAATGAGTCGTTTCCTGGTCTTGGAGGAGCACCTAAACCTGCTCAACCTGCACAAGCCAGACCGAGCTGGGTTGCAAAGCCTTCACCAAAGGGAGCCAATGGAAGTCCGAATGGTACCAATGGGACTGCAACCCCGAAATCGGGCATCAACACACCTCCTCCAGCTTCAAGCTACTCGGCGCTCAAAAGTGCTTCAATGTCACTTGCTGGTAATCAAGGTCCCCCGATTATGGTTCTCCAGAAGCATGAGGTTTTGCCGCGCAACCAATTGAAGAAACCTCTTGCCGAGATCGTGAAGGATGTTAATAAGAAACACCGTACCCATATGACCGTGTCTTCTGGAGAGGGTGGCATTCTGGAATTCAGGGAGACCCTCCCTCCCAAAGATGCTGTCCGAACCGAAGCTCTTAAAGACTTGGGTGCACAAATTGGCGCTAAGGTCAGTGAGCTCATATTGTCCGTATCGCTTATACTAACAGGTATTTAGACCAGTAGCCAAGTCCCGATCCCTCGCTCTGCGAGGCCACACATTATTGGAAAGCAAGGTTCTACCATAAAGTCATTGCAAGAATCAACCGGAGCTCGGATCCAGTTGCCCAAGACCGATGATGGGCCAAGTCCTGTCGACGATGACGACGACATGGTCAATGTGCTTCTTGAAGGCAATCCTGTTGCCATTGCCCTGGCACGAAGAGAAATTGATAAGATCGCCAACGATCGCATGGGTTCTGTGACCACCAAGCTCCGAACTATTCCTGCCGAGTTCTACCCTTTCATTGCAGGGGCTCATAACGAGAAAGCCAACGCATTGCAAGAGGCTCACAATGTCCAGATCCGAGTTCCCCCGTACCACACGTGGACTGCCCAACCCCCGCCACAGCAACCTTTGGCTGGTCACACCCCAGCTTTCCTTCCTGCAGCTGGGGATAACCACATCTCCATTGAAGGTGACCGACCAGCTGTCCAGGCAGCCCGTGCGGAGATTGAACGGTTCGCGCAAGAACTACGGCACCAGTTGGCACTTAGACAGTTGTCTGTTGACAGGGCACAGCACCAATATGTCATCGGTGATCGGGGAATAAGCCCACAAGACTTCTATGCTGCAACGGGATGCGCTATTGTTCTACCCGGTCCTGCTGATGAAGAAGCTATCACGTTCATTGGTCCTGCCAATGCTCTCGAAGCAGCTGAGAACCATGCACTGGAGCTTGCAACTAGCATGCAACAAGGTGCGGTCAATATTGCTCGACAAGGAAACCGTGAGCATGCTCGGAACGTTACTCAATACCTTCGCAATCGCAAGGAGCTTGAGCGACTCGAGAAGCTCCACCAATTTCACATCGCGACAACACAACGCGAAGATACCTGGAACATCTTTTTCCGAGACGGCAAGAATGCTATTAGGGGACGAACGGAGATCAATAGCATAATCGATGCACACCCTCCAACGCGAATTTCGACCGTTGCTGTCGACCCATTCTTCCACGCACACATCCGGAAGAAGATCTCACCAAAGGTCAAGAAGGATTATGGTGTCCATCTTGTTGTTCCCGAAGCAGTCGATTCGGAAATGCCAGTAATTCTCGTCTTTGAAGGCGAAAGTGGACTGGAACCTGAGTATCAAATTCCTCGAGGCCAACCAAGCCCCGCCGAGATTGAAGCTTTCCAGCGAGGTTTACAGGATGCCAGAGCGCATATTCTGGAGATCCTCAGCAAGCAAGCCCAAATTATCAGCAAGTCTATTGATGTTCCTCAGATGTAAGCTCCCCGGCGCATATTTTGTATATTCATAACTAACAATTACAGCTTCCACGGCAAGTTGAAGAAGTTCATTTATGATGAGCAACTAAGTCGCTCTGCCGAGGAAATTGCAGTCCGGGTCTCCTCATCAGGTAGCATTGTTACTCTTCGCGGTCCAGCTCCAGCCGTTGAATCCTTAGCTGCAAAGGTTACCGCCTTTGTTGAGCAAGCTAAGGAGGACGAGAAGGAGCGTGGTTTCACGCTCACTTTTGACTTCCCTCAAAAGCACGCAAATCAACTTATTGGCAAAGGAGGAAGCAATATCAACGAACTTCGAGACAAATTTGACGTCGAAATCAATGTCAACGAAGGCAAGGTCGAACTCAAAGGACCAAAGGCCAAAGCAGAGGCTGCCAAGAGTCATATCACATCTCTTGGAAAACAATGGGCAGACGAAACGACCTACGTTCTCAAGGTCGATCCGAAGTATCACAGTGAGCTGATTGGTGCTCAAGGAGCCCAAATCAACAAGCTTCAAACCCGATACAAGGTGCAAATCCATTTCCCTCGATCAAAACCCGCCCGGGGTGATCAACTAAATGCAGATGCTGCTAGCGAAACTGGCCGAAGGGGGCCTCGACGGGAGCAAGAGCCCGATGAAGTCATTGTAAAAGGTCCTAAAAAGGGGGCTGATGAGGCACGAGACGAGATTCTGTCGCTCCTCCAATACCTCAAGGACAACTCTTATACAGCTACAGTTTCTGTACAAGCCGCCCAAATTCCATCATTGATTGGGAAGAGTGGAAGCGGGACGGACGAGATCAGACAGGTCACTGGTGCAAAGGTTGATGTCCCCAATGCCAAAGATGGACAAGACCCCACAGATCGGATTGAGATCCAGATCAAAGGCAGCAAAGCCCAGGTAACACAAGCCAAGAAGATTATTGAGGAGAAGCGAGATGCCTTCGATCAGACAGTCACAAGGACGCTGGAGGTGGATAAAAAGCACCATAGAGCTTTAATTGGTGCTGGAGGTCAGTATCGCCATTTTCTCTTTGGAACAAATCCGACTAACTTTGCTCAGGTTCCACTCTACGTGACATTATCGTTCAAGCTGGAGGTTCCGATGGCCGACGAGAACTAGCTCGAACTGTGCAGTTCCCAAAAGCTGAGTCAGATGGCAATACTATCAAGCTTGAGGGCAAAGCCGATGTCATTGACAAGATTATTGCTCGAATGAGTCAAATCGTTCTCGAGCGGGATAGCCAAACCACCGAGACAATCGAAGTCCCGACTGATAAGCACAGATCCCTCATTGGTCGTGGAGGAGAGACAAAGAAGAACCTTGAATCCAAGTTCAAGGTCTCGATCGATATTCCGAGACAAGGCAACGGTCAGACCGGTGTTAAGATTGTCGGTCTTCCAGCAGACGTAGAAAAGGCCAAGACTCATATCTTGGACCTCGTGAAGGATCAAGAGGGCGAGACAATCCAAGTTCCACGAAAGATCCACCACACCATTGCCGACAACGGCCAATTCTTCCGAAAGCTTCGCAACGATCACCAGGTCACAGTTGATCACGCTGGAAGCAAGGTGCCTCCCAAGCCAGCGGCGCCAACCCCACGATCTAACGGTAGCTCGCTCCCCTTGATCACCGACGATGAAGACGCGGCCGCCAATGCATTCACATTCAACCTTGTCGACCTCTCCGAATCAACCCTCGACGGAGAAATCCCCTGGGTTCTCCGCGGTCCTCCTGACAACCTCGCCAAGGCCAGAGCACAACTCACCACCGCGATCGAGCAGGCGTTGAAGAACACCACGGCCGGGTACCTCATCCTCCCCGACCCTAGCACCTACCGCTACATCATCGGGCAAGGCGGCAGCAAGGTCAACAGCATCCGCAAGGCCACTGGCTGCAAGGTCACCGTGCCCCGGGACCAAGCCGCAGGCGAAGCTATCGAGATCGTCGGCAGCGCCGAGGGTGTCGAGATGGCCAAGGATCTGATCTTGAAGGCGGTTAAGGATGGCAGTGCGAACTCCAACGGTGGCAAGGGCACGATCGGCAGCAACGGCAATGGGAGCTGGGACTAGAGAAGACACGTGCCTGGCTGCTCGGCGGTAGATATTGGGACTTGAATTTCAAACGGTGATATATCGAGAGACAGTTGGAGAAAAGTCGCGCGGTGATTACTTACGTTACTTTGCTTGGTGCGGTTGTGGTCGCGGTTGCGGGTGCGGATTTTCGTGCATTTGCGAGGGTTGCCGGGTTGTATCAAAAGAAGTCGAAGCGTTCTCGAGAGGAATGAGGAACAGGCCAGCGGAATCCTTTTTCTGAGAGATTTTCGCGAGTCCGTTTTGAATCTTCTCGTTACTTGTGCATTAGGTCTCTCCTTGGCTACGGCTTTGTAGCTCTTCTCTACGCAAACAAAAATGAGATCTTGGGTTATCAGACTGAGTGTTTCTGCCAAAACTTGTTCATTCTGAAAAGGACTAAGTAATTAAGTTCTGCTATATCCCTTCCTGTTTCATTCTACAGTAGTAAAAACCCAACCCCGTTGAATTAACGATTCTTTGGCCTACTTATCAGATGCCAGGTAGATTCCCCAATCCGAGGCCTGCCTCCCTAACTGCGTCCCTCCTAGCCCTATTCCTCCTCCTTCTCAAGCTCCTCGCCCACGCCGCCTCTACAGCCGGAGCTGCTCTCGCCCCAGGCAGTAACCGCCTCCTATTAACGTCAAAGACATTCTGCGTCGGATCTCTGATCCTGCCGCCTGTATCGAAATCCAGGTTCATCCACCTGCGGCCCAGCTCTCGCGCTCCGCGCTCGATCCGGTAGATGGATCTCGGAGTGAGCCTTTCGCCAAACTGGCGTGTATTCGGCATGCGCGCGATCTCACCGGGGGCGAAGTCCTTGCGCCGCCAAAAGACAGGATTCTCGAGCGCGCACAGGAAGGACGTGTTTTGCTGCATCCAGAAGTTCAGCGCGCCGTCTTGCACGTCGTTCGGGTCGATGTTTGAACGATCGCGGTGTGGGGGCATGGGCGGGACGTCGTAGTCGGCGCGAGCTTTGTCTCCTCTGGGTCCTGGGTCGTGGATGTGAGCCAGTGTGTCTTGGGAGACGTTCCAGCCCATCAGGTTATGTGCGAACTGGAGCGATCTGGTGTAGTCGAGCCCAACACGCTCCCAGCTCAATTGTGCTGCTTCGCCACAAGTGGGACACCTGTGGAGGTATTTTCCTGGCTCGTCCCAGAAAGTGTAGATGCAGTTCAGGTGAACTGCAATATATTAGCAACATATTTCATTAAAGGAGAGAGCGGGAAGAATGGAGCGAGAGCCCGGAGCAAAACATGCTCTCAGCTAATCGCTATGCGGAAAGAAGAGATAGGCTCCTTACAGTGATGAGCTTCGGTACAATGGAGTGCCACTACGGAAGAACCAAAATTCTGGTTGCCGACAAAAGGTTTGGAGCAGAGCCCACAGGGGTGTTTGAGAGAGTGCTCATCAGGCAAATCCGCGATATCCTCAGGAAGCATCGGTCTGAAGCCAAAGAGATATTGAGATACATATCTGAGACTACTGTATTGGTTCTGGGGCTGTATTGAAAAATTAGGGGGCAATCTATAGGGCATCTGCGTGCCAACTGTATCGAAGTCTCTGATGGCTTGTGTTAACCACTGATTTTCTGGGAGAGTATCGTCGTATAATTGATAAATACATTTCCTAATGTACGGAATTAGATGCCACTCAGGAGAGTAAAAGATATGCCAGGATCTTACCACGGCCTTTTTTCCCGCCAATCTCTTAATAACCTGTAATTACGTCTTGTGCGATTGACCAGAGACGTCTCCTCAATGATCTTATAAACCCAGTCTTCCTTTAACATAGATGACGTAGGCGGTTGATCAGGGCCGTTTTCTAATCCAGCAAAATACCAGGTAGGGTCGCCACTTATGCTTTGGGCCAAATTTTCTTCATCATACAAGGAGAACTGCTTCTCAATAAGTTTGTCCTCCACATGCTCGACTGCAAGTTGACTTTCGAAAGTGTCTTCCTTGTCGAGAAGATCGATCACTAATCGTAAGAAAGGATCAATTTCCTCTGAAGGTCGCGATATACTATTATCGATGAGCTAATCCAAGTCAGTTTTCATTTCCCTCACAATGGTGAGGACAAGTGAGCTTACAGCACTTATTCTATCAAGTAATGTGGGGTCCAGGGCGAGGTTGGCATCGACTATCTCTTTTTTCGATGGACCCCCAGTGAGGTCAATTGCAGACATAGCTCCAACAAGCCCTTTCATGGTGGCAAGTTGGATCTGAACTTTGCTGGCTGGAATCGGCTCTGCGGAGCTCAAGCGGGCCACTAGTTCCAAAATAACATTAATTCGCCCTCTACAGGGCCAAAGCCATAACAAGTCCATCCTGTTCGGGTCGTTAATGTCCATAGGGAAATTTTCTAGGTCCGGGTCAAAAGAAGATGTTGTGTCGATCACCTCTTTGTACTGAAGCATCCTGCCGGCCTTTACTAATGCGACTAGAAAGGAACCAAGGTTAGCAAACACCGTATTCTTTAGAATCAATTCAAGGGGAAGGTGGTAGAGCTACTCTATTTCTCAAATGGTATACGTGTGGGAAATGATGAAATGCAGCTGAATGTTCTTACCTAGTTCCCTTTCCCGTAAAACACTGACGTTTGGACGAGAATCATTGTTTCTCTCTGATCCAAATGATGACTCGTATAAAAGACCTGGGTAATGGAGAAATCTTATCCAGTGTCGATGTAGCTTCCACTCATGCTCGAACATACGATTCCTTGTCGGATTGACCTCGTCCATGTTTGATCCCTAGGTGATAAGCAATTAGTAATTACTCGATTAAACGCTTCAGAAAACCACATCTTCTAACAAGTATAATTCATGAATAAGTGGAAATATGAGACGCGGTGCGCCATCACCTACATCTGGTAGAAGGTCTCCATTTATATTAGGGTGCGCCCGGTGCAGAAAGCGGTGTATAAGTTTCAAAGCATTCGCAGCGTTATACAGCCGTAGAATTTTTCGCATTTTCTCTTTATCTGCTGCTGAATGTCGGTCCGCGGTCATCAGTTTCTTGAGCGCTTCGATCAGGAGGTCGATCTCTTCACTGAGCGTCACGATATGAAACATAGTGTATTTCTACTCAATGAAATTAGCACGGGCAAGCAGAAAACTGACACAAGCAGGGATTTTTAAGGTACATCCACGGTAACTGGGCTCGTAGGAATGAGTAATACATACCATGGGTATTGTCAGACTTTTAGAGCCCACTGGTTCTCTATCAAATGTCCCTCTAGGTCTGATTTCGTTGGTGATGTTTCCAAACAGTAAATCCCTAAATTGGGTATTAGGAAAGAGAAAGTAAACATCGAGTCCGAAATTAATTATTGGTGACCATCTTGTCAATGAGTTTGGATCAACCTGGATTGGGCGCCCTTGGGGTAACTGGGGATCATTGAAGTTGATATTGGCCCCTGGGGGCTGGACACCATCTAAATTAGCCTCCCTTCAATAATACATATCCTCATTTGTCAACGTGCAGGCCGTTTAGAATGGGGAAAATAGCAGAGGTACACTTACATTGAAAGCTCCGATATAACTACCACCAGGCGGCGGTTGGGGTGGGGGTGGATTTGCCATGCTTGATGAACAGAAGCTTTCCTTGCCGAGAAGTGTCGAAATTGTGAAGAATCAGAGATAGTTCTTTGAGGAGAAGTCACCTACTATTCTGAAAGGGAAGTCCTTATGGGGGATGGCACACAAAGGGTAGGCACAATTGGTGGCGCATTTCCGAATCCGGAAACTCGGTTAACGGGTAGCTATGAAAACAGGAATTGCAAACACACAGCGCAGAAATTGCAAGCAATGTAACGGGATCAGAGAACGGGAAATCGTTCTGGGCATTCTATTTACTCTCGACTCGCTTGAGTTGACCATAGTCGTTTCAGCTACCGTTTGCTCACCAGCATTGCAAACATCAAATCATTCAAAGGTCCCTTTGGCAGGTCAGAGCTCAACGCATTTGTAGTACCCAATAAACATATCAATTTAACTAACCTAGCCTAGTCAAACCCAACGCTGAATTTGGAATCTTCCCAAGAACTCCTCCCCTAAATGCTCGCATCTTTGACCTACTTATTCGTCACGGTACTCCAAACGCAGCATTTGCATCCCCTCTGTGTATACCTGCCCGCCAGCTCTGTACGGCACCTGATTCGCTCGATGTGAAAGAAATTCATTGTGTGTGTGGGACGGAGAAAGAAGTAAGTATGTAATGGAATTGTAGAGGTTTTCGGGGTGATGATTGGATATATAGAGATGTGTTCTAGGTCATCTTCACGTAGTTGGCAGGGAATATGCCTGTTCGGGTCCCGATTATGCCCGTCCTAGATGCGATTAGCTGCTAGTCTGGGGAAGGTGAAGTGGAGGGGACATACCACCAATCATTCGTACTATCAGTCTTCTTCGTCACCGTAATCACATCACCCTTCTTGAACCCCAAATCGCCCGGCTGCTCTCCATCAAAAGTAAACAGTGCAATGGCCTCATTATCTCTCAGGTTGCCTGTCTTCCCCTGGAATAATGGTTTTGGCGCCGCCGGTCTTCCCGGTCCAATCTTGCCACTTGGACTCGTTGGAGTTGCTGGCGAATCCGAGTACACATAATCGTCGTCAAAACCACGACCTCGTCCGCTGTTCGCTCGTGCAGCGCTTCCTGTAGGCCGGTCGTAGATATCGTCTGCCCACGTACTCGCCCGTTGAGGTTTATTATCTCGGTATATGTAGTCGGATGCATTGCCGGTCGGGGAATTGATGCTACCGGTGCGATCCCTCCTTACACCTTCACCGTAGGCACTTCCTCTCCGTCCTTCCCATACCACATCGTCGTGTCTATCGTCGTAAACTGGGATATCATTGTAAGTTGCGTCGTCGCCTGGAGGAATGCCAGCGAAGATTCGTGAGTTCAGGACAGTCATGAGCGGTTGTGCTGCTGGTGGGGGTCGCACGGCACCGGTTAGGAGCTGAGCGGCTGTGAAGCGTTGGCCATAGAGCTTCTCGTTCGCATCTCTTCGCTCAATGATCGCAGACCCCTCCAAACTGACACCCGCGAACAAACCCTTCGTTTTACTGTAGGAGAAGATACCTGCGACACCCTTCATGCTGGCTGCTCCTGCAGCCTCGGCATTTCGTCCTACAGGTCCAGCCGCTATAGACACATTCCCACCGAGTGTAATGGACCCCTGTTGCGAGAATGTCCGTACAGCGGCGGCGTCATTGAGAATAAAGACGAAGTCTGTGAGCTCGAAACCGATCTGGCCGCCGAAGCCAGCGCCACCGGTGCCGATGGCTGAAGGGGCGCTCCAGGTGCCGTCCGCAAGACGGGCAACGACAATGCCATTGCCGTATCTTGCGGACCCGAGGAAGCCGGCTTTAATCACTGTCAGGATCGCAAGTCCCTAGGCTTCCGGTTAGTTGAATGTTATATCCGAAATATACTTGCAAAGCAGCTTGGACATGATGGTATGAGAGAGATGGAGCTCTACCTTTGCATTTGCGAGGATCTGAGGAGGAATGATCTTGTCCGGGCCAAAGGACTGGCGTGGATCAACGAAGGATGCTAGGATCTTGCCGCACTTCTTGCATTCCGCTGTGGTGGTTTTAGCTGTTGCCTTGCTTCAAGCTCTGGATCAACATGTACTTACACGCCATAGACGACGGGAGAGGATTGTGGATCCCCATTGCGAACGATTTCCGCGGTTCCTCCGAGAAACAGGTGTGAATTTGTGAATGCGCTCCGTTGACGACGTTCAGTTCGTAGTGGGGTACCTAGGGCTTTTGCTTCCTAACTCCCTCGTATTCAAAGTCACAGGTGCGCCGTGTATCCAAAAGCTTCCTTAGAGAAAATATTCTTCGATCCCAAGTCTGCGAAAATGTGCAGAAGAGTAGAAGTTCAAGGACAGGAAATGCACGTTGTCGGCGTGGTTAAGTTCGGGAGTGGAAGTGATGCGCGGCTGACTGGCACAAGATTTCGTCACTGCAAGCCTTCAACTCAAGCCACATTCAATTCTCGGTGGCTGAGCTGCCTACGCTGCCACCTCCACGCGGACATAGCGACACGATTTGCCCGACCTCAGATGTTTCTACTCTGCCTGGTACAATTGCACGAGCATACAACCCAGCTCGACGACGACGCACCAGCACAGCAATTTGCCTCCGCTTCCACTCCCATCCCTCACAACTACCCCGCTTAACTGAAGGGAGACTCCACACACGCTCGGGCGCCTCCGCGCACCGCAAACAAAGAGACTGCGACCCAACTCGAAACAATTCGCCGCCAGATCCGACACTTCCTCAACCTCTGCCTCGCAAACGCAAATTCCGCACCCAGGACGGCCCTGCCTGAGCCAAATACGCAAACAGAGAGGGAAGAATTTGTGATACAGAGGCAGGAAGGAAGGCAAGATGTCAGACGCCTACGAGCGCGAGCGCCAGAACAACAATCGCTTGGCTGAGCTGTCATCAAAGGTCTCGGCTTTGAGAGGGGTGACGGTGGATATCTATGATAATGCGAGGGCGCAGGATGTTATTGATAATACTGTACGTTTGTCCTACTTCTTTCTTGTCCCTTGCACGCCGCCTAGGCAAAGGGGAAGTGGTTCTACGGAATAGGGGCTGACTTGTGGGTATAGTCAGATACGTTCTCCTCGATGAGCACGAGCTTGAAGGGGTCAGCGAGTCGATTAGGAAGAATGGCAGCGAGTGGGAATAAGGTTGCGATATTGAAGCTCTCGGGGATGATTGTGGGAGGGGTGCTGATCCTATGGTTCATCTGGGGGTTGATCTTCTGAAGTGTGGCCCGCCGCTTCCAAACCGGACATGACTACGCAAACAAGTACAGCAGACCGAGAGGGAGAATAAAGCTATAGAGAGAGAAAGGGAAACCAGATTAGGGGAAGAAAAGGAGAATATTGTAGGGATATCTGTAGTTTAGTAGATCCGACAGGACATACTGCAGCATAGCACGGCGTTTGGAGCGAATCAATGGTTTAGCGGACCTGAATGCATGTTTCTGATCGCCTTATATTTCTTGATTTGGTGTATTAGGGGCAGTTATTTTCTGGCTGAGGTAGATATTTATTCTCTGGGCTCTCTGATATCTACGTCCCATCCCGCTAAGCACTCGCTCACTCCCAAACATTCGAAAACAAATCCTCGCTGGCTGCGAACCCCGTAGCAGGCTTCGCGGGTGCAGCTCCATGGCTACGGCCTACTGCGGGTGCAGAAGGCGCCGCACTCCATCCTCCGAAATCCTCATCTGCTGCAACCTTGGGTGGGGCGTGACTGGCTGGAGTAAACCCTCCTCCACCGCCAGGGACTATACTTTGACTCGCTAGATTTCCCCACCCGAAATCTCCAGCGGTGGCTTGTGGTGGAGCAGGTTTAGCGATTGGGGGACTGGTAGCGGCAGTAGAACCCCAAGCATCATTTGAGCCCCACGCATCGTTGTTAGAACCCCATCCGCCAATTGCAGCCACAGGTGCTTGTGGCTTCGGTGATGGAGCGGGTTGAGAGAGGTTGAAGACTGACGAGTGCTGGACAGGGGGCGAGGCGGCGGTTTGTTTTGGAGGTGGTTGCGGAGCAGGTGAAGAGAAGTCGAATAGGTCGTTGAGTCCGGAGCTGGCGGTGTTCGACAGAGGAGCAGGAGATATCGCGGGAGCTGAGTCGAACGCTCCAAATCCACTGGAGGAGCTGAAGCCTCGCGAAGGTTGGGGTGGTGGAGATGTCTGGACGGGCTTTGCGTCGAAGAACCTACCTCCACTGAGGGCTGGTGGTGAAATTTGTGTGGGTGCTCGTTGGGAGGAGATATTACCTAGACCAGAGAAAGCGGATTGCTTTGGTTGAGCTTGCACAGAAGGTGACTTCTGCCCAGAAAAGCTTAGACTGCTAAAAGCATCATTCAGTCCTCCAAATTGCGTTTGTTGAGGTGGTGGTGATTGCTGCATAGGAGACTGCATACCACCAAAAGATCCACTCGAAACATGGGATGGCTGGCGTTGCTGCTGTGGCTGTGGTTTGGGAGCAGAGGCGTATAGAGACAATATAGATTGCTTCAAATCTGGCCGTGATTGTGCTCCAGAAGTAGCAGCTGCGCTCGATGGTCGATTGGGGGGAGGAGCCTCAGTTCCGAAGAAGTCTAATCCTAATAACGAGTCTGCAGGCTTTGTCTGTTTCGGTGGAGCCGGTTCTGCCTTTGGCGGTGGCCGCGAGGCTACAGGAGCAGCAGTACTGGCTCTTGGAGGAGGAGAGCCAGCATCATCCCCAAACAAATCAGGCTGCTGAGCCCTCCTAACCTGCGAAGGACCTGCACCCGCACCTGCGGCTTGCCCCGCTGCATTCTTTTGTGAAGTCGAGCGCTCAAGAGCATGCTTCTCCTTCACCAAACTCAACGGCACATCATCATCTCCTTCTGCGTCCAGAGTCGAAGGATCCGGCATCGGGCCCTCCATCACCCATCTCTTCGACTCGTACTTCGTCCTTATAAAGTTCTCAATCTTTGCTTCTGACGGGACATGGCCCGGCGCTAGCTTTGCCTCCCAGTACTTATTCGCTCTCGCATTTCCCCATTTCAGCACGCTTTGTAATTGCTCGTCCGTCCAGGCGTCTAGATCCACGGATTTGACCCTGCTGATATGTGTTCCCATGCCTCGATGGATGCCTGAACATCTTATGCAAATGAAGATTCCCAAGTTCCAGCTCGCCCATCTTGGATCTGACAAACGGCTATATTAGCATAAGAACATTGAGAGTCAGAATAAGGCCAGGGTGAAGCTTACGCTTATTTCTTTTGCAGTCCGCACACGTCTTATTGCCTTCCAGTTTCAAGAGACTCTTGATCGTCTGTGTGTTCTGCGCAGCGCGCTCAGCGGCCGGATTGGGAGGCCGTCGTGACATCTCGCTTTTCGAGATATGTAATCAGCTTGGCGAGATCTGGAATAATTCGACGTGGGTGTTGGAAACTGCAGTTGGTAGTTTCTAAATTGGTCGGCCTTGATTCCACATCTCCAAGTCTAAGATTGTGGAAAGAGTAAATCTAGGGGTGTGATCGTAGTCAGATTGCAAGGGTCCCACATGTCCAACGTCATGATAGGGCGGGGCAACGTCGAGCAAAGCATTTGAAATACTTCTGAGGCTGTACCTGTGCCACCACCATTTGAAAGTATTCCAAACCTCTCCTGGCTCTGATTCGGAACATTGACTTGTTCCTCCTCCGCAAAATTTCCTATAAATCCCCAATGCGCTTCCCCAGCTTCCCAACCATCATCAGAACATTCTACACTCTCAGCAACTACTCCGCGCGCCACTCCACACAATACAAAGCTCTGCAACCTTTCACACGAGCAACGATCTACAAGTCAATGCCAACAATCCCCTTCTTATCAAGCTTCTTCGGTACCAGCACCTCAAACAAGATGTCTTACCCACTTCAAAAGTCCGACGACGAATGGCAAGCCGTGCTCTCAAAAGGTATGTCTCCTCACCCTTTCTCTCCACAGAAAGAAGCTAATACAACAAAGAGCAATTCCGCGTTCTCCGCGAGAAAGGAACCGAAGCGCCGTTTACCGGTAAATACGACAAGCACATGCCCTCAGAAGGCGTCTACACCTGCGCCGCCTGCGACGCCCCACTCTACAAAGCCTCTCACAAGTTCAAGTCCGGATGTGGATGGCCTGCTTATTTCGACAATATCCCCGGCGCGGTGACCAGACATACGGATAGCACGTTTGGTATGACGAGGACGGAGATTGTGTGCAGTAACTGTGGAGGCCATTTGGGACATGTATTTAAGGGGGAGGGATATGCGACGCCAACGGATGAGAGGCATTGTGTTAATAGTGTTAGTATGAAGTTTGATCCGGATGATAAGGTGGTTGATAAGGCGGCGGGGAAGGAGAGCAAGGCTTAGGGGGTTGATGATGTAGGGGTCGGCTGGATGGTGGCGATGTTTATGGCTTGAATGGAAATGAGATTGTAAATGATGAAACTTTAGCGCAGAATAATATTGACGAATTGTTCCATAAGCCCTCTTTCTAGGGCCGCGTGAATGAAAGGTTTTATTCCACGCTCAGAAGAGAAGTCTCTATGATTTACTCTGAAGTTGTCTTGTTCTACTTGCACAAATTGTTATTTAGACTTGTGCCTCTTCAAATATCTGATGCTTACTTCACATCTACGTTTCGATCTGGTCAACAAATTTTCGCTTCGAGATATCGGAGGAAATTATTTTTTAGTATGCATCCGCTTACTTTTTCATTACGTCTAAGGATACTGCTTCAAGCTGCTGATGGGGAGAGGAGGGGTGGAATTCGGGCCGTGCGTGAAGAATCATTGCCCAAATCAGAATGAGAGTGAAAGATTGAAGTATATGATACAATTTAGCTGAACCTCATTAGGATCGGGCGAGCTACTTTGGAAGCATGGCTGAAAGCCGATCGAGTTGATTTCAAAACGACAAATAGAGTCATGGCTTAAGCAAATTTGCGGACAATACCGAAGCAGACGAAACTCAATGTTTTGGGGAGGCTTCCTAGACCAAAATATCCCCAGAAGAGGAAAGAGCTCATATTGTTTTCATCCGAAAGTGTACTAGTCGGTATTCACGTGGAATAGTCTGGTAGTCTAAAGCCCCCAGTTTCATCCGGAGCGTCGACACCAGCTCCGTTTATTCGAGCAGACGACGGGACGAAAAAGTACACCTCTATCTTACTGACAAGAAACCCTTCATCAAACATTGTCTAGGAACATATGTCGCAAGGAGAAACACGAGGGAAAGTTTATTGTGCATCGAGTACGTCTTCCATTCTCTTGTTTGATGCGTACTCGTAACTATTCTTTCACGAGACAACTATTCACGTGAAGCACATTTAGTCTCCCATCCCGTCCTATCAATCTCGCTTCACACATCTGTTCTGATCCACTTTAACTCTCATCCTGCGCAAGCATTCTCATCCGAACTTCCTCTTTACGACCCTTTCGAGCCAGGCCCTCGTCTGCTTAGTTGTCGAGTGTTGATTGTCGAGTCGAGTATCGATTGGCGTTCATCCTCTTTGGTGCTCGACGCCTTCCATCTCGTCCTCCTGCCCTTTGAGCTCGAATCCCATTCATCTGTTCCTGGTCGGCTTGGTATTTGACGCCTTCCATCTGATGCTGGTCTCCCTGGACGGCCTCTTCACTCTCGTCTTCACCTCGAGAAAGATTGTACGTATTGATAAACTCGTCAACAGCCTCATAGAAGTAGTCTTCTTCCATCTTACTGTCGAAATTTGGAATATCTTGAGTACCGCATGCTGCGATAGCTTGTCTCCGGGCTTTTTCTCTCATGTTTACGACACATTGTTTGAGAGCCTTATTGTATTCTCGTTCGAGAATCTCATCATGGAAATTGGGACGAATACCAGTGCTCATGGTCTCCTGTGCTAAATCCATGGCGCGTTTTCGGTCCCATTCTGCTATCTCAGCGCGCTTTTGTCGTTTTCGTTCGAGTACCACCTCAAGCCATCGTTTCTCTTCAATCTCGGCCTGTACTCGGGCTCTTTCTCCCGCTCTTTCGGCAGCAGCTTTCATCTCAAGACTAGCACCGAGTTCGTGGCAAAGGTTGCTCGGTTTCCTGAGTGGACGACTAGTACTAGTTGGCCAGATTTCGTCGCTGGGATCGTGGGACATGTGTAATCGCGCTGGGGCGGCACTCAGAACAGGCTGGGTTGGAGAGACCCCGATTTTCTTGTTGATAGTGCCGATATTTTTCGTGAGGGCGATAATCTTATGCTTGTTTTGCAAGATATTATTAGCTAAGTGTAGGCAGTCGATAGCGGCCTGCTTTGCCATGATGCCATGTTCGGCGAGTTGACTTCTTGGTTCGGGTTTCTCGAGGACCGGAGCTTGAGCGATGGGTGCTGGGTTGGCGATGATTTGGTTGGTATTGAGCCATTTTCGGTGTTTCCGTTTCGTGCCAAGGAGCATGGTTCTGGCAATCTTTGCTTGAGAATCTGTTTTTGCAAGTGCTTGTTGGTCTTTCAGAGCTTTGGCTTCTTCGACAGCAGCGAGTGCCGCCTGAAGATCTCTTTCCAAGCCGGCAATGAACTCTTCCCGTAATTTGAGGTCTTCTTTGTATCGCCGAAGTCTGTCGTCGACTTTCTTTTCGGCAGGGCTCTTTTGCACGTATTTCAAGTACCCAGTATTTATTTCCTCGTGGTCGAAAGCTCCATTCTCCAATTTATCACTGAAAGTTTCGTTCCATGCCTTCCTGTACCCCTTACGATACATCTTTGCTACTTTAGCAGCTTGCCTAAGCCGTTTATATTTCTCCGTTGAGCCGTTATCTTGGTATTCCCTCTTCATGGCTGGGTAAAGCGTCTTGAATCTCTTGGTAGCTTTGCTTTTCCCCTCAAGTATCTTGCGCAAGAATCCAAATTCGGTTTCTTCCTCCTCCACGTCGTCTCTGGCAGCCGTAATAAGTTGTTTGGTAAGTATTCGGTCGTCCGTCGTAATGTTTGAATACTCCATCGATTCGTGGTGCCGATCGAAAGCACAGAGCTCCTCCAGCTTTTGCTGACGTTTGGCCTCAAAAGCTCTCCGTTCAGCGATCAACGCGCGGTCGCTTTCGATGTCTTTCTTGTTGAGCTCGAAGCAATCGGTTTTGCCTTCGATGCCACTGACACCGCCTTTCATTTTCTTCTTCTTGTTGGCAGGGTCTTTTTGTTGCGTTGTTTTAAAGTGGAATTTTCTTGTTCTACCTCTGACCCTAGTAAGGCCTCCTTGTGGTGCGTAGTTGTCTCCAACTGGCATCACGATCTTGGCGCCGTTCTTGGTTTGTCGTCGAGTCATTGCTCCTACGGTTCGGATTTTGTCCGATGATTGACTTGAAGTTTCTTCGCCTGGGTCTTCTGGCTCTGGGGTAGAGTTGTCCGGGAGGGCGGCAGGCGTTTCTCCCAGGTATTGGTAGTTATCAGCAATGAATCGTAGTCAGGGGGCGAATACAGGCGGGGGAGCGCAGAATCCTTGACAACATCGTTTGGCGGCAGACTCTAAGTCGAAGATATTGTCGTTCTTTCGTTTCAGTTGATTCTCTTGTCCGGCTCTTGGAGAACCATTGACTGGTACAAGGTTGTCATGCATTTCGATGACGTTGGCGGTTCCAGAAGAGCTAGAGTGGATTGTTTTAGAGGTCATTTCACTTTCCTTGCCTTTGCCTTTGCCTTCAGGTTTGTGGTTGCCTTTTGCATTTGGAAGAGAAGAGCGGGTGTTGGAAGCTTGAACCAAACGTTTAGGTGCTACACATTGTTGCCTGGCAGACGATGGAAGAGGGGTCCTGCTACTGGGGCCAGGGGCATTGACGTCTTCTTCAGCTTGGCGAGCTGGCTTTGGGAGTTCTTCTAACTCTCTCTTTCTGTGATCGAAGAACTTCTCAAGATACTCAACTGTGTACTCGGTGGTATTCTGGATAGCAGCCAACTCCTTTCGAACAGTTGTAGTGGCATCCTTGCTCTTGTATGGGACAGTCATGATCGGCTCGTAGGCATTGAACGTGCATCTACATGCATCAGAATCGGGCCCTTCGAGGTGGGACCTGGCGAGGTTCAGCTTCTTGGTGAAGTACGTCGCGCCAGTGGACATTTTGGAAGACATCTTGTTGGCAGGTAAGTCGTTAACTCGGGAACAGTAAGTCGGTAGGTGTAATCGTCAAGTCGTGACCTTGCTTCCTAAGAACAGATCAAGCTTGAGTTGAGCTGGAGGTTTAACAACTCCTTTGACTTTGGTTAAATTTACCGAAGAAAATAGAACAAAGAATGTGTCGTTGTCTAGTACCGTTCGAGTGACCCTTGGTGTTGGCTCTTGGAAACCGTGTGAGTTGGGTGGGACTGTTTTGATCTGGAGAAGGTCAGTGGTGAACGAAATTGTGCACTTCCGAGAGAGAGAGAAAGGTGTGATTAGACGGTAGCACTCAGCTCGCTCCAGAGACGTCCTTTTGGCGACGAAGTTCTCGCGAAGAGGAAACACTTGGGGAGAGGGGATTGCTCAAGAGGCGCGTACGAGGCTGGAGCATTCTCATGAGCTTGTAACTTGCAAGACTCACAGGTAACGAGTGCTCGAAATAGGGGTGGCTTACTTACGAAGTCGCAGAGCACCGGGGATCTCTGTAAGCGGGTTGTGGTATCTTTGGTCTTCAGATGAGGCTTCAGTGTTTGCAGTGCAGTTGAAGAAAGAAAAAATCTCAAGGGTTTCAGCAGAAGCTCTCTTATATTATTTCTGAAAACATAAGCTAAAAGCGGCCCTCAGATTTTTCAGTTCACTTCGAAAAAGCTGGGCTAGATGGTGTCTCCTTACGGTGCCGCAGATGGGGTACCGAAGTTGAGACTCTATTTTCGAAGGGAAGCAAGTGGTTGGGAGAAAGCAAAGATATCAGATTTATACAAGTCTAGATACCATCAAAAATAAAGCAAGTCTTTCGATATCATTTTAAGGGACTTCTACGTACAGATTACAGGAGGCTCAGAGCCAAACCGAGAAAGAATACACTCCTGGGAACTTGAAAACCGGAGAAGCTCATAGCTATACTTGCACAGCTCCAGGCTTCAAATCAAGTAAAGCACCTTGGGGCATCCTTGGTACGCTTTTTGTATTGCAGACTAGGAATTTGCTGTACCCTTTAAGGACGTATTTGGAAATCCGGGGTAGTGTAAAGTTTAAATGTGATTGACGGGAGACGGCGCTGGACATGTTTGCTGGTCCCTGCACAGTGGCACAAGGCAAAACTTCTTTAGGTAAAGCTCTACAGAGGAGTCACAGGCTAAGAAGCAGTCCAAGTATCGCGGAAGAAACAATGAGATCATGGGAATCGAATTTGATTTATTCTTTTCCAAAATAAATGGTGACGTGGGATGACTCAAGCATGATGGAATAGGTAGGTCAGGGCAATTCGCACACATCACTGTGCCAGAAGATGAGAGACAGCGAGGAAAGTGTGACCCCTAGCTGAATAATTTAAAGAATCTGGCCTGGTAGCCGAGGTTTCATCTAAGACTACAAGCTGGGATAATGTTTGCAGACCCAGAAATTCAGCTTTTACTGATAGGCAACGGCAACTGACTGTTGCGATATACATCATTGTCACAAGTCGGACGATGAACGCAACAACAATTCCGTCTGCCCTAACGCCAGCTCTTAATACGAACTTGTTTGACCCAACCAAATATCCCAACAATTTCGAACGATATGCAACAAAATCAATAATCGACGCTAACATGACTCGAACTAGAACAAATTGCCCTCTGCCATATACCTTTTACGCTCCTTCACACTCTGACATGCGACGATGAACGAGGTTTACAAGGTGCATGAAACAGAAATCAAGTTCAGAGTAATTGTTTTCGTATTTCGATAGCTATATATTTGCTAGTAGCAAATCATTATTTAAAGCCGCGGTCTGCACGTGTAATTCTAAGCACTCGACCCATATATGCCAGATTTTGATACACAGCTCATCTAAAACTATTCACAGGTTTGCAAAGCTCAGCCAGAGCGTGACAGTAAACGTACAACGTTCATCTCATCGGCTTCCGAATCTGACAGTTCACATTCCTAGTCCGATCCTTCGCCACACAAGCTCCACATCCTGGCAAAGCTGAAGGAAGTCGAGGTTTTCGAGGTTATCACAGATGAAATCATTCAGCATGTTCTGTCGATTTGCTTCATCTGCCTCGATATATCGAGGAGTTTGCCAGAGCTCCTTAGGCTTTGGCGGAGGGTTGTGCTTGGTGATGAACGCATTGAGTTCGTTCAAGTAGCTTTCTGGTGGCCATGCAGATAATCGCACGCCAGCAACAAGACGAGGGGTGTCGTTCAGGGACGGTTCATCCGATGGAGATTGGTTTAGATGTGTCGAGGTCTGCGTGGCCGCGTCTGCCATCTTCGGTCGCTTGGAAGTTGAAGCTGGAAAAGACGGAGGGGTTGGGCGTTTCTTAGGAGGGAGGATTGCTTTAGAAATGAGTCCAGGAGCAGAAGCTGGGCGAAATGAAGCTGCTGCACTCTTGGCAGCCAATGGAGATAGCTCTTCTGATTCTTCTCGTATGCTCGCCAATTTTGGAATTGAGTCTTCTCTAATTTTATCCGCTGAACCTTCTCCGTTGAGCTGCTCGACAGTCGGTTTTGTGATAGATTTCCTCTGTGCAACTCTTTTCTTAGTCGCTGGCCTCTTGACTGGGGTAGAAGTGACGTCTACGCAGGACTCAGAAGACGGTTTCGGCAACAATGTTGGGAGGTCAGGAGTTGAGGATGGCTTGGGAATGCTGGATCTGCGGGAGGTTGGGAAAGCCATTTCACGCTTTGGTGGAATCCCCAGTGTGAAAGCCTCGCCGTGCTCAACCGAAGTTGAGGACGGTCTCTGAGTTTGGATGGATTGTAGTCCTTCGCCGCTAGAAGTCTCCTGATCCCTCACCGATGAGAAGAATGGAGAGGCGGAGAGTAGTCTTGAAGCCGCCGCTGCGCGCTCCAGAGCTTCGTCTCGCTGCAATTGCATCTGAGAGATATAAAGTGAAGTAGCTGCACAACCGCCGATATTTCCAGGGCTTGGAGAAGGCAGGATAGGTTGAGACATTCGCCGGTTCTGAGACTGTATGCCGTAAGCATAGTTCACTTATTTCAAGTGGACAATAGATCATCCGCTCACCTCTCTCTCCAATTGCGAGATATACACCGAACCAGATTGATGAGAGGGGAGGAGATTGAATGATTCCATTCTCGATCGTGGTGATGATGGTACAGTTTTTGACACCAAAGTAGAAGAAGATGGGTTTAATACATAAGGAGTAGAGTACGGGACGTGGTTGACTTGTCCCTGATCAAAAAATGCTGTGTTTGGTCGCAAAGGAGCATTGAAGTCAGGCTTGTTTGGAGAACTCGAAGACTCTGGGTTCATCGGAGAGCTAGCCTTCATGGTTGTAGATGATATTGTAAACGCTGATGCTGGTCGATGCAGAGAGTCTGCAGATACACTTCCTTCTAGTGCCCCTGAGGATAATGCCAAAGACGTAGCATGAGATATGTTTGGAGGAATACCAGGGGCAGATCCATCCTTGCAAGTGATACGTAGACCCAGATCGTTCATTATTTTCATGACATTCTTGAAGTCGACATCACAGCGGAACTTAACCTGGATTCGACGAGCCTTCCCCAGGGTCAGCAAAGCTTGATGTGCCAGATGCAAGATACATTGCGTACAGTGTTGGCAGTTTTGGGATATCTCATGGCCATGAATGGACTCTTCACAACGATGTCGACAGGATGCTCATCTCCGGTGGTAGGATCGAAGTCTCGGCAGTAGATGACCAATTGGCCAAGATCCTGGGTCTCCTGGTGATGGATCAACACGGCGACATAGGAATGCAAACCACTGCTCATACCAATGATTCAGCACCAGCTACAATTTTCATGAGGATAAGATCTTGGAAGTTGCCGTAATCATCGACGACCCTCGAATTTCGAATGACGAAGGACATATCTTTCCTGTTGTTGACATGAGTCCAGACGAAGGATTTGGTTGCATATGGACTGGTATTGTGAGAAAATCTTGCGATTGGTGCAGAAATCCATTTTGGGTCTTGATCAAGAGAGGAGAGCTGAGACATGTCGAGGATTAGTGATGTTCATGAACAAAGACAAAAGTCGAATCAACTTGGTGACGTGCTGAATCGGAGTAGTTAGAAGGAAAGTGTGAGTACGTGATCAATGACGAGTATAGCAATGCTTTGACCATCAACTGTACCAATTCAGTGATGCTTTTTGACAGCCATTGATGACTGGGATGAAGCTGTCAGGGTTTGGAACTGGTAATGAAGTTCAAAGTTCAATGCTGGATGTTGGAATTGGGCTCATCACGTGTTAGAAGCGCTAAGCCTCTTTGACAATAGCGCCGCCGGCAGGGTCCAAAATTCGCAGGGCTGAGAGAGTTCGCGATGCCCCAAGGCGCGTCGCATCGCATCTACACTCAGCGCACCTTCACTCCATTGAACACTCAGCGCATGGCAGCATTCATGCAGAGACAGTGACGATGGCCCCTCCTCGAAACGTCCGCGAACCCTCAATACCAGATACCACCGAATACACTGGATTCATCCAAAAACTTACTGAGTTCCATGAGAAGAGAGGAACCCATTTCGAGCCCGAACCCCGAGTTGGAGCCAAGCACGTTGACCTCCTCCACCTTTTCAAAACCGTTGTTGATCGCGGTGGATATGATAAAGTCAGCGACGAGAAGCTAGCGTGGAGAAAGCTGGGCCAGGACTTCAATTTGGGGACGAACAATCTCCCTGCGCTCGCATTCAGTCTCAAAACCACATATTATAAGAACCTTGCGGCGTACGAGATTTTGACAATACACGGCAAGGAGCCACCCCCGAAAGAAATTCTCGAGGATACAACGGCAAAAGGCGGAGGATTGCTTACTCGAACTCTGGAGAACTACAGACCATCTGCGCGGGCGACGTTAGGGAACGACCATTCCGAGGCATCTGGGGACGACGGAACACCCGACAGGCAGAGGAACGCGAGTGAAGAAACGCCAGGCTCTGGAGGTAGAGTAACACGAGGTCTTCGACAAGCCCCTCCACAAAGAATCTTGTTCCAACCGGAGACGTCGTCTCGACAGACCAGGAACGTCTCGGCGACCTCCCACGCTCCTTCCCCACAACATCATCAAAATCACCACCAGCAACATCAGCCTCGAGGTGCTTCGACATCCTACAATCCAAACATGGATCACCAAGTCCTCGCCGTGGCGAATTACGAGCCTCGACCCCAGATGCCCTTGACTCTTCGCCCCGTCATCACACCCGGTAACAACGCAGTCGAGTTCGCAAAGCGCCAGAAGCTCATGAAAGATGCCGCTCTCGCTGCCAGTGGAAGAGCGCCTGCACAGGTCAGAGGAGGCATTATGCTCCCTGGGTGTAAGTCTTCCCCCAATCTAAAATTTTACCATACTGACCCAAGAGCAGCTGGCTTTGACGGACCAAATATCTATGTTCGCTGCTTGTGCGCTTTGAGATCTGGCATTCCGGCTGAACAAGACTACGCCCTGCATCATCTGGTCAAAATCTCGATGGAACGGGGTGACAAATACCGATTCGAAGGATTTCCCGGTTTAGCAGAGGCTTTAATCGAGAAAGTGCTCGAGGTCAGCTCACTGTTCTACAAAGTTGATTGGCAAGTCTTGTACATGGAAGATGGCGCCACGCACGGAGATATAATCAATGGTCTAGACGGAACACCAGATATCCTCCAGAAGATCAAAAACCTGCCTAGAATCGATGTGGATGATAACATTCAGACCGCCGAATTCAGCGACGCTTTACTGCAGATCAACGAAGCTGCTTTGACCATTCGGAACATGGTCATGCTCGAGGAGAATGCATATTATGTCTCGGAAATGCTTCCGTTGCGAGACTTTCTCAGTATTGCTCTTCATCTCCCAAATCTCGATTGCGTTGTTGAATTAAAACATTACGCGCTTGATATTTCCGAACAACTCACGAAGTACCTGCGCTTTGACGAGACAGACCCTCTGTACATCTCGCTCCTTTCACAATTACTTGACAACGATCGAGGTGCTATCTTGACGTCATTGCGTGCAATCAGTAGGATATCTATGAATCTGGAAGAGAACAACCTCCTGAAGGCCGTGCCCATCAAGGTAATCCAGAATATCATCGATTGGACCCTGCTCAACGATGAAGACCTTGTTCATGCCTGCTTGGACTTCCTCTACCAGTACACTGCCGTGGTAGACAACGTGGATTTCCTCATTTCGGAAGTGCAGGTTGAGCCATTAGTCAATCAGCTGGTTCGCCTCCTGATGTACAACGCGGAAAAGAAAGAGAAGACACACTACTCTGGATACCCGACTCGGATTCAGATGCCTCAACAGATCGCTCGCCTGCCCAAAGAACTGCTTACTCAACTTCTAGCACTCCAAGAGCCCGAGCGTAGCTCCCAGTGGCTGCGTTCTCTGTTTGAGGAAGATCCCGATGAGCGAATCACTCAGATCGCTCTATGGCAAGCCTATCAAGCATGTTTCACTCCACATGCTTCGCAAACCAATGTTCCTCTTTTGGCTGCTGCGGATTTCATCAAGAACGTTAGCACCACCTTCCAAGACAAAGCTGCTGCGCAGATCCAGCAAGGACTCGTTCAGAAATTCATCATCAAAGGTATCAGATATAGGATTACCCCGATCGATCTGAAAGGCGAAGAGTTCAGCAAGTGTTTATGGCGAAACCCTAACGGCGAGCCCTGTGGCGAATTTTTCATGGCCCCAGAGGCAATGTATCAACACATCCTCCAGGACCACCAAGGTGCGACTCAAATACAAGACGGCAAGTTTGAGAATACAGCAGGAGAGTACACATGTCATTGGGATCGATGCCACAGATTCAAATCTGAACATGCTACCAGTTTGTTGCAACTGGCTAGACACATCAAAGTCCATCTGCCACCGAAGGCCACTCCAGCCAAGACTTCCCCCCCGTACTTTGGCCCTCCACCTGCGAAGAAGCTGAAACCATCCTATATCATTCCTCCTCCAAGTTATCCTCTTGAAGTCATCCAGACCGCTGTAGACGAGCGTAAGGAAGCAGCTGGCATTCCCCTCAGTGCTGTCCTGGTCCTACGAAATCTGGCGCGAAACCTGGCGAAGACTGAGGCTGAGGAGATTGCCATGAAGGTCGAAGGAGGCGTCTCTTGGGTTGATAAGCTATTTAAGCCCGTTGAGAGACGGTTGTTTGAGATTATGGCGCACAACCATAGCTTGGTAAGTTCTACATTTTCCCCATGCATCCGCTCCTGCTAATACCTTAATAGTTGCCATATGTGACTGATCTACTCGGCACCGCCGGTAAGGATCCGTAGATGAGGATTTCGGTTAAATGAGGATTTGATCTTGCTTCTCTAGTCTGGGTTAACATGGAGGAAAATGTTTGGCGCAAATGGGCGCAACTTGGGAGCACGCGTGTGTACGATAGATAGCTGGCACTCTAGATAAATGCACTGATAATACTCTATCCCCTTGGTCTTTGCATGCTTTTCATGATAGCGATAGCTGTTGACTTGCGAGTGCAGGGTTTTGAGATCGTGTTAAATGTCGACAGCTAGTAGTGCTTTGCTAGCAATAACCTAGCATATCTAAATAGGACATAACGTTGAAGATAATGAACGTTAACGATATCTGAATAGCTTTATAAAACAACGCGAACTTATTGAATTCGGATATATCTTTCGTCCTGTGGAGGTAATAGCTCACCTGTAGTCAAAAATGCCACCCCGGCCCTCTCATAAATCTTATCTTCCCCTTCTTTACGAATGTAAGAAACAATTAGTGCGTAGTGCGTTCGTTGAGCGTCATCAGTAACTCGTTTGCTTGTCCCAACGATGATACATTGGAGAGGCCTCACTAATCTGTGGTCTGGCCCCTCTGGCACGTCTAAGATAAGATGAGCTGGTGTAGGCACAGCCAACGTTCGTATTGGAGCCTGAAGCTCAGCCAAATGTTCTGGAGGGGAGTCTGTATATGATATCCCAGGCTCAAGCTCTCCAAATGGCGAGATAATGTCGTTGGCAGGAACAATGTCCCCAGGGAGAACATTCATGTACCGTATCCCCCCTTCAAAAGCCATCCATGACCAAGAGGGAACCTTCTCTTCGAGTTTGAAGTCATCAATTCGGGTCAATTTGACGCCATCATGTTGCCAAAGCAAGCCTCTGTGGAAAAAATTGTTTGTCTTGTCCTTTGACTGGAAGATACCATAGCCGCCGCTGGAATTCAAGGCTTTCATGAGCCTCTTTTCAAGACCCGCAATTGCCCGTGGCCTATCAGTTCGATATGAAAGTCCCAATGTGGAATATCGTGTGTAGAGAATCTGATAGAGCTGAAGTGTTTTGCCTTCCTTGTATGCTTCGACCGAACGAGGGAAATCCGAGTCGCCAACGAAAGATGCTATGGCACTATAAACAGTGAGTAAATGTACCACAAGAAGAAATGTATACCTAAAAAGTCCCACTTACTTCTTCGTCTCGGTAAATGTCTCGCACCATATCCCCTGTCCGCACTCCCAATATGTCTGAGTCTTGGTGAAGTGTATTGTTCGGCGTGACAGAGCCCGCTCTTGCAATACCCAGCCCCTCTTGTTTAATTCTCCTTGCTCGACATCGCGATCGAAATTGTCAATCACCTCGCAGATATGAAACTGTGCGCCATCCTCGGCAGTCATCGTGATGAACTGACGTGGTGTTCGTTGTTTGAGAAACCCTTGAAACCTGTGTTCTGCACAGCTAGCCGCGATGGTGAAGTAGGCTGAACTGAAAACTTGCTCCATGAGCTTTGACTCTCTATTCCAGTCATCCTTAGACTCCGAATCCCCATCTCCGAACTTCTGAAGAATGCACAGTGAGTCTATCCACAAGTACTTCACCCCGAGTTTCCTTGTTATTATGACAGCGTCTAAGAACGTTTGAGGAAGATCTGTGTCATCGATGCCATTTATGATTTTGTGGACACTTTCTTTGTTCGTCGTGGGAAATTTGACTTCCACTGGCTGTTCCCGGTTGGGTGACCCCCAACGATGCGACAGGGCCACATAATATACATCTTTCTCCCGAAGATTACATACCAGGCGAACGCGTTTGGAATTTTGATCGCCTACTGCCAGGAGACGCGTGGGGATAAACCCACTGGCTGCTGGTAGTGGGTGATTATTGTCGCATCTTCTGATCCACTCAGAAAGAATTTTGATATGTGTCTCACTGCCGGGTTTTAAAAGCGACGGAAAGCCCAATTTCACGTCGTTTGAGCGCAGAGTTTCGGATTCTGGACGACGGCCGTCAGCTTTCTACCATGCGTGTAATCATAAGAATTCCTAGTTTTGTGGAATATTACTGCTCAAGAGCCACAGGAGAGCACAAGTACTTACTGGAAGTGGTGCAGAGAGAATAGATTGCACTCCGATGTCTGTCTCCTAAAGTCAGGGAGGAACCAACCCTTACGAATTTGATGGTCTCATCGGGTCTAACTGCTCGGTTCTCCATTGCTTCAGAAAGAAACCGGCATAGATCGCAGGAATTTGATGTCTTAGATATATTTGCGAGTGTGTCGGAAAGTTCGAAGTCCAGGGACCATATTTTGAGGGTCTGGCAGCGTCCACACAGATGCGAATCCTCATATTTCTTTCTTTGTTCGCGGCTACCTGGAACGATGGTTCCAGAAATTGTACTATCGGTATTATAAAACCAATTATTGTCGAGCTAACTCAAAAGATTCTTCAAGTAAGCCTATGGTCTCAAGTGTAGAGGCAGCGTGCGGCACTCGAATTGGCACATACCGGCTAGAATGAGGTTAGAGTTATGTCGCAAATACACTCGATTAAATCATTGTTCTCTGATAAAGAAGGGAACTCGGAATAGCTAAGAAACTTACGGTCTTTGGGGGAGAGATAGTTAGCATTTGAGTTATTAAAGAGACATTGAAAGTGAATTTCAACTTACATACTATATGCGAAAAAGCCCTTATTTAGTATGTAGACTATTGCAGATACTGGGTAGAAAGAAGAATTCTGACATATCATACCATCTGTCATAATGGAAGATATCATCGTCAGTTTTAAAGCCTCTTGATAGCTCCCCCACCAGCGTTACTTACGTACTTTATACATGTTAGATGTCATTCTTATGCACAGAAGAGAAACAGGAGTTCCTAGGGAGAGAGATGAGATTTGGGAAGAGAAACAAAGAACTTACTTTCTATTTTTAGCAGAGAATTATGTTAGCCGATGTTCACACTTAACCGTGTCCTACTGAATTTGGAGATGTACCTCTTTTCTCTTACACAAACGCATATCATTAGCCAATAACGTCCATAAGGTTTAAGAGATACGGTAACGTACTCTCGTAGTAAAATCAACCTCGTTCGTGGTTGTCACCGAGTTCCTTCGGGACTCATTGCTCAGGTAAGATGTGATATTCGGTGGCCCTTGTCTTGCTGCTCTCTCTATCCCATCCTCGTTGATCCACGCAAACGAGTCTCCCTTTTTGGCTGCGGCAACAATCTTGTTCATCTCTTTACATACTTCTATCGATTTGGCCCGTTCCGGAACTGATGGTTCAGTCGACTCTAGTTTCATTGTAGGTTTTGTCACAAATACGAAGGGAGGCTCCGCCTTCGAAAGCGTACCTCGCACTTGCGTGTCTCCCGTGTTATTGCCTGATGGAACGGAATCGCTGCTGGGTGTCTTAACGTTGACAACTAGTAGCCTTTTCTCTATGAGGTCAACCAGGCGTCCGAGGGCCGTCTGTTCCGCCGGCGAGCATCGATGATCCGCCCTGATTGCCTCAATCCAGCTCGTCACCTCGGGTTTTAGAGCTGGCTTGGGAACTTTCACGTAAAATGACCCATTGAGGGTGCGATGGAACTTTTCAAGCTCATCTTTGCCCCATAAGGTCCAGATGAGAAACTCGAGATAGAGGCAGCCGAGGGACCATATGTCGTATCGTCTTGTCCTAGCGTCTTGGGTTTGAACCTCCGCTTCGGGAGGCGAGTATAGTAGCGTCCCTCCAGACGTAGTTGTCGCAACAATCCTGTACTCTGTTGGGGTTTCATGGACCCTTGCATGACCCGCGTCTGCGATGACGAGCTTCACATCTGTCGGGGTATTTCCAAGACCGGGTTCTTGATTAACATTACCGAAACAAAGAACATTCTCTGGCTTCAAATCGCCGTGACGACATGATTCAGATGATCTCTTCCCCTTTTGAGTAGATTTATCAGGGGGGTAGTGCAGGCATTCGACTGCAGCGGCAAGGCCAACTAGTTGAGCAAAGAACCAATTGAGGTAGCTGATCCAATCTTGAAAGTTGACATTGAATGACGGGGTGCCAATGCTTGGTTGAGAATTCCAAAAATCACGCAGATTGCCCCGGTTGGCCCATGGGAAGATGAAAAAGTGTCGCATGTCTTGGGTATAATAGGCAAGTGCCCTGATCAAGTGGGGATGGTTCTGCTTTCTGAATCTTTTCAAAACGACGGACTCATTTTCGGCGGTTTTTTTGATCTTTCCTGGTTCAAGTCCTTGAGGGAATATCAATTCCTTAACAGCCACATGCGGGTTCCTTTTATCATCAAAAGTGTCACCCTATTCCGGTAGGTAATGTTAGTATGCTGTTGCTACGAGAAAAGGGTAGCTTGGTTTACTAGATGGATTGGTTTCTTACAAGGTACTCGTCTGTTGAAAATTCTAAATGAGATAAGTCCATCACAAAATGTCTGACAACGCTAAAGTGTGTTTTTGCCGCGTGGCCCGTTCCTAGTTCCTTTGTAAAAGGCATTTGGCATCGCTGGTCGAATGGGGGGCCAATAGAATTGTCATTGTCCACTCTGAAGACTGGCACGAAAAATTGCCATTGCCAAAGCTTGCATAGACTTTGGATTTGCCTGTCAGTTACGCCGTAGCCTGAATATTTGATTTCGTTTCCGTTTTTAGTCGACTTGACTGTCCATCCCGGTTGGCCTTGGTCATCAGAGTCATTTTCTTCTTCAATGCTCACGAGCTCAATGGGGAACATATCATCATTGAACCTCTTACTGTAGAAATTGTCGAGCAACTCCTCATGTCCAAGGTAAACTAGAAGAGCAAATAGTCGGCTTGCAGATTTTAAGAAGAACTCCTTCGCCTTCTCGACATCCGCTGTCGCCCAGCTGGCCGATTTCTCCTTTCGGAGTACTGCCTCCACTTCAGTTTCTGTAACGAGTTTTCGGATACTCGCTGATGAAATCCACTCGTGTTCGCTACGATCTTGATATACAGTCGTTATAATCTCCTTCTCTATTTTCTTGCTAAGTGGAGCCATATTTGCCGCCTTGGAGGAGCTGTGTCGGCTGCGACGAAGAAAGATAGGCCCTGGTAGGAGAGCTTGAAATCTCTGTTGATTTGTTCTTCCAGTGAATTCTGGGGATGTATATCTCCGAGCCTGGATTTTCTTCGGAGTTACACTGGAATATGTCCGCAGAGGAAGAAAACTTTGTGTACGAACTCGGCGGAGACGGAAAGCTGGGGCTCGGCTTTCTTCTTGAATTGACTTTTCGGGGGGACTAGGGGTGTGTACTTGCGGTTTCGGGTAGGCGACAGAAGCCAAGGTGGATACGCGCTGCCAACAGCTCATCGTGTTATAATTCGCTAGCAAGGCATTTGGGCGAGTTGTTGGGCTCCCTTCGTTTTAAACACCAAACAAGCTGCGGAAAAGCTGCCACACTAAAGCTCACGCATACCAGAATCGTAGCGATTGGCGGCTCAACCTCTCATAATCGCACGCACTCCAAGAAACCGTCCTCCTTGCTCGGCCACAGCACTGTGCACTCATGTACTCACGAGCCCGTATCGTTTCCTGGTCTTATCTATTGGACACTTCTGCATGCAAGGTCCATTAATCATATGACACTTCATGCGCTTCGTGTTACACAACGTCTACTCGGCGTGGTCTCTGGTGGTTGCACGAGCCGACCTCCAATTCCTTCATGGTGTTGGCCTGACTCCCAGGGCAGATGTATTATCGAGGTGTGGACGGTTGTAAGATAATTTGGGACTTGGACTCTCTCATAATTTCTTCATTACTAGCCCAATTTTTTTCTTGCACCTTTTGGTTGTCCATACCCGTGAGAGTTGGAAACCCGAGAAAGTGATCAGAAGGGCTGATACTGACTTCCTTTCCAATACTTTCATTGGAAGGCTTGATATTGCCGGACATGCCCCGGCTGAGCTAATGGCTTGCTCCCTCAACGGGACTGGCTGGGGGCTTGGTCTTAGATGGTTGGTGCCTTGAGGCTTAAAACGCCAACTAATACCACACTTGATGAGGAGGAGCACCAGTAATGTTGCTTTATCTGCAAGGTTTGATCACGCAAGTGACTAGGAGGAATGTGGCGCCCTACCATCATTTAGAACCTTGCATTTTTATCGGAATGGCGCACTCGGCGTGAAGAAAGAGGATATCCATTGCCAGCCGCTGCTAAGGCTGAAAATGTGGAACCTGTGGTTGTCCGTTTCCATCTATGCACAGGCAGACTCATAAGCATGACTTAAAGCAGCTTACACCTTAATGCAACACCAGCAACAAAAATCACCGTCGTACACACTATTAATAATATGACAGCCAACGCAGACCTGTACAAACAATTGAGGGATTCATATGATGAAGATGGGTTCCACAAGGGCCGCGAGTATATCCCAGAGGACGCTGTGAACAAGATTCTCACCCGAGATGGCATCAAGGCTGAGCTTACAAGGAAGTCAAGAGGTGGGATCAACTTGTCAGGCTGTTTGGCGACTAAAGTGGTGAAACATAAAGCCACGAGAGCATTTGCAATTCTTGCTTACCTTGATCAACCTTGGTACATCAAGAAGCTCCTCGATGACGGATTTACAGACAAATACCTTCCACTTTTGGAGAAGCGTGAGGAGGAGGGATTGCGGTCCGCTGTTGACCCTACGAAAGTATTCTACCTGGTGCAGGACTGGGGTGATCGAACAGTCCACGCATTTGTGGCGAACCAATGGATGTTGCTAGCGCCGGTTTTCATCGCCTCCAGGGAGCATAAGGAGCTCGATTATCGGTGCCCACTACCTTTTTCAGAAGTAGATGACAGGATATACGCTGCTAGCCATGAAACCGTCATATTCAAGGCTAAAATCCACCGCTCCCACCAGGAAGGGTTCGAAGTAAGTAATATTTCTGTACATACGTATGCCCCGGATTACAAGAGACTAAAGTTAGAAGGCTGAGGCTTCTAGCCTTGTGGTTGCCCTCAAGCAGTTCAGACATATGGATAAATTTAAGAAGGAACGGGACAATCTCGAGAAAATCCGCCGACTTAAAAACAACAAGCACATGACTCTCAGCTTGGGAAGTTTTTCCCAGGAAGGTAGACATTACCTCATATTTCCCTGGGCTGAAGGTGGAGATCTGGATAATCTGTGGAAATACGGAGATTCGAGGTTACGGACTCCTGAACTAGCACTTTGGTCTCTGCAGCAGATGTCTGGTCTGGCCGAAACTCTCCTGGATCTTCATCTGGGGTTTGACGAGAAAACAAATTGTCGTCACGGCGACCTGAAACCCCAAAATATTCTTCATTTTCTCACAAATGGCGAGGGTATTCTGAAGATCACCGACTTTGGAATATCGAGCATTCACGACAATTCTACTTTCGAGAGGAAGGAGACGCCGACGGTAGAAAGGGCTACTACGCCTTCATACGAGGCGCCCGAAGCCGCACCTGCTCTTTTGACAAAACAAGCAAGGTCCCGCAAATATGATATTTGGTCCTTGGGCTGCATCTTCTTGGAGTTTACGATCTGGCTCGTGGGTGGTTGGGAGGACATCGAGAGCTTCAACGAACAAAGAAAACCCAAAGCGACTACCGACCCAAGTCGTTCCCACTTCTATGATATCAAGGATGGCATACCTGGAGTCCATCTAGCAGTTAACCAGAAAATAGCAGACCTGAAGGAGGATAGACGAAGCAACCAAGGTACAGCACTAGGAGAACTCTTAGATCTTATCGAAGAGGACCTTCTTATCGTCGAAGTGGATAAGCGTCTCGACGCTGGACAGCTTTGTGAGAAGCTTCGAAACATTGTACAAAAAGCTGTGTCTGATCCTATCTACCTTTTCAACGATACTTCTTCGACTGCTGTGTCCTGAAATTACACAGCTTCCGTTTATTATCGTCGGGTAAGATAGTTGGCAGATCATCAATCAACGCCTCGACAACTACGCCTGCCGGCTTTATCAGGGTAGTATAGCAATGTATTGGTTGGCATTTCGGGCGAATTTGATATACAGGTAATAATTGTCAAATCGAATTTCATTTGTTTAGGTGTTACACGGGGCCTGTTTTCACCTGTGAAATGTAAATAGTATGTGTCCTTAATGGCTCTATAAAGCTTCCTTAGTCTTAAAACCACATATATATCCTATTTATAGAGTACTCACTTACCTATACGTCTCCCAGATTGATATAATTTTCCTCGTTATCGTAACTACGCCGTCCAGAGCTCAATAGTGTTCTCGTTTCCAAGTGTTGTAAACTATGCCATGGGCGAACTTAGGTCTTGAAATCTTGATTTAGTATGGCCGAAGGTGCAATAAGGAGTTTTGAGCTGTCACCTTCCTTCTCATCAAGGTGTCTGGAAGGCCGTTGTACGGCAGCACTAGTCCAAGCCCCGTTTATAGTTTGCAAGTTACGGTTTGCGGTTTAAGTTTTGCGACTTTTCCTAGCTATACCCTACTAACATCTTAAGGGGCGTACCCCTCGTCTCACCGCTCCTCGCCTTGGTCCTAGGCTCCAGGCCTTAAACCCTAAATTCTTAGCGGAGTACCCCTAAATATAGCGACTTAGGCCCTATAATTATAGGGCTCTCCTTCCTTCCCCCTCCCCTCCCCCTCTCCTCCCCTCTCCTCTTCTCCTAACCTATTCTTATATTTATTAAAAATAATATAAGGAAGGGGAAGAGAGGAGGGGAGAAGCTATGAGAAGGCGAGAGGGGAGAGGGAAAGTAAAGGAGAAGGGTAGACGGAGAGTAGGGTAAGGGAGAAGGGTGAAAGGAAGCCGGGCAGTAAGAAGGCGAGGGAGATTTTGGTAAGGTGCGGCATAGCAAAAGTCATAAACCTCAAACTGTAAACCGTAACTTGTAAACTGCAAACGGGGCTGGGACTAGTAATAAGGGGGAGTGTCAGATTTAGCGTGCTTCAAGGGCTTAGGTAAGCCCGATTAATAGTCGGAGTTGGCCTCTCTCCTAAAAGCCTGGTCGGTTTTAGTCGGGGAAAGCGAGTTGTCCCCGGAAAGCAAGTTGTCCCCTAGAATTTTTAGTGTATTTTCTAGGCGAAAAGGAAAATCAAAAATTTCCCCGCCAAATTCGCGAGAAAATAAGTCGTGAAAATGCCTTCTTTAATTAATTATAAGCTACATACCTTATTTAATTTAATAAAAATAAGAATAATAGAAGATCTATACTTATATTATAATTACTAACCCTTATAATACAAATTCTACTTAAGCGCGTAGAGTTATTTGACTTATAATCGTGAAAAATCGCGATTTTCACGGGGAAAAAGTTGATTTTCCCACTAAAATTTTAGGGGACAACTTGCTTTCCGGGGACAACTCGCTTTCCCCGACTAAAACCGACCAGGCTTTTAGGAGAGAGGCCAACTCCGACTATTAGAGCTTATGGGCACTGATCGCATCAGGGTAAACCATCCATCCTAAGTAATTAGGCTGATACTAAATCCATCGATTCCATCGTGTAATTACGTCTTTCCACCTTCCATTTTAGTCGTAATCCTGACACTAACGGCCTTCCGTAAAGGTGGGGGGCACGAGTCTAGGGTGTTGATTATTTGCTGACTCGGCTGCATACTCTCCCTTATTTTATATCCTCGAGTCGCTCCACACCATCTTGACTTTGCTTCGGGTTTCTCATCTCTATCTTAACTTCATTTACTTAACGCTTTTTGCATTTTTGATCGATTGTGACAGAGATTTCCAGAATAAAATGACGTTCACGCTCCGACTCGCAACTGAAGCAGATATCGACGGTCTCGTCGCGGTTTGGAACTCAGCGTTCTGGCAGCCAGGTGTCCAGGCCGTGTTTCCTGATACACCGACTGGACGAGAATGGCGACGAAAATCCTTTGAACGGAGCATGAACACGCCTTCTCAGCATTGTACGCATATGATTCTCACCGACGATTCTGAGGAAGGGAAAGGCAAAGTGGTGGCGTTTGGGAGGTGGTTTAGGTATGCTGAGGGAGAGTTTGAGACTGATTGGAGGACAAGATGGGAGCCGGTGTTGGTGGAGGATATGAAGATTGAAATATTGGAGGAGGGCTTTTTTGATCCGATGGCGAAGCAACACAAGGCTGTTATGGGGGGGAGAGCGCACTATTGTAAGTCACTTCCTACCCTTCATTTTATTCTGAGAGAATCGCTTCGAATGATGGAAAGAGTTAATCGGAACAGTCCTTGAGGTCTTGGCAACTGTCACTGAGTACCAGAAGAAAGGGCTGGGCTCTAGAATCTTGGAATGCGTGTGTCAGAATGCTGACCGTGAGGAGCTGGAATTGTACCTGGATGGAGCGAAGGCTGCACAGCCATTGTATGAGAAGTTTGGGTTTGTTGAGCAGGTTGATAAGAGGGAACTGAAGGCTGCTGCGCCGATGCTGAGGCTTGCTAAGAAAAAGGATGAGTAGTGGAGATAGAAGCAAATTACCATCATGACATTTGAGAGTGAATTTCCACTCCTGAAATAGTGCTCAATCTTGGTGAAGGATGTACCGAGTAATCGTCGTCATCTCAAAGAAAACGAGGTCAAGCGTGCAAAACTGTTTACTGAAAGCATGAAATTATTTTAGATTGCCCCCAAAACTTCTTCTGTCCACCTGCAATATTTGAATGATGATAATCCCAAGCAAGAACACCAGAAATTATCCAATCCATCTCCAAGTTCAAACAAAAAGCTAACCCAAACCAACAACGAAACGAAAATCCAAGCAATTCTCTCTTCTAAGGCCTCACTCAAGCAAAACCCTAGCCCAAAATGTCGCTAAACCTCGAGATTCCGTCTCCTCGTAAACTCCTTCCTTCCCTGACAAAAAGCCTCTGCTGAGGAAATCTTTTCCTGCCCTCACATGATCTCACAGTTCTTGAATTCAATCCATATTCCTGTCTGTCCTTTCTTTCCCATTTTACTGCCATTTGATTTCAAGGATGCGCGACTCTTCTTCTTTCTGAGTCTGTGAGGACAGTCGCTCTTCCAATGCATTTCTCCGCAGTCGCATGGAGTAGGCGGTCCTCCCCCTGCAGCCCCCGACGGCCCACCATCTTGACCACCACCTCCTCCATAGGTTACCGTCTGCTGATACTGGTTGCTCATTCTGGCCACGTTGTATCACTGATCTTCTTGTTGAGAATGCGATGGATTGGAGACTTGATTTCGGGTAGTAGATTGATCTGAGTTGTGGATGCTTGATGTGGAGCTGCTACTGTGAAAATTATGGGCGAAGATGATAGAGATATAGACTAATTTTCTTTCAAAATATTCGAACATCATGTTTTGGAGCATGCATAGAAGCATCGGGAAGCGCAGATAACAACTCACTCTCAGACAAGTTTAAGAGCATCTGCCCTCATTACTGAGTAATCAACAAAGAGACTCATCCCTATGTATAAGACATGAAGTCTCATATTGAAACATACCATGTAACTAAGTAAAGAAATTCCATGTGAGGAGCGACATTTCAGAATATTTCTAATCTGGTTCCTCTCGACCATCAGGCTCCCAAGCCCCATTACGAATACGAGTTTTGTGCAAGAGTACAAAGTAGCAGCATTGGAGAGACTCGTATGAAGTATTCTACTTAATTTACTAGAACCGAACCCTTTAATGCTTGATTAGTAGCATCTACTTTGAAAAGGGGTGTGGGGCTATGTTTATGCTTATGAATATTTAAAATGTTATGCAGATCAGATAATTCACTGAGAGATGACTCAAAATTGGGTACCATAAAAGTAGGATGGTATATAATCCATGTCATTTGCTCAATATATACTATGATTATTTCATTTTTCTGGGCAATTTTCGCTCAAGCTTTTGTACCGTTGAGCTTCCAGCCAAAACTCGCTTCACATATAGAGCTTCAAAATTCCATCCACATTCTGAAGTCTATTCTAGGTTCCTCGTATACTGGGATGAACTTTCACATAATGTAGCTAGGAATTGACCAGTGCTGTCAATTCACTAGTACACATAAGTCATTGTTCAGGGGTGTTGAAGTGTTTGTATATGTCAAAATCTAATAAAATCGTCAGTAGCATTCAGATATCGCACTTAGTAATGCATTATGTTATTAGAGGGCTCTAGGACAATATTTAACATTGGCTACACAAATGTATAAGAATATCTAATAAACCAATGTAGTTGGGGTGAAAATTTATAATCCAAGTTACTCTGAACAATGAGACTACCTGATTAGGCTAGCGGCCTCTTCAATTGAAGGAGGGGCAGTTTCACACCGCCCACAAAAACGGTCTAGCAGCTGATCATTAGGGGCAGAAAAATTAATTGAAGTGGGACGATCCGTCTTCGCCCGCACCACTTCCCCATCTTCCGATCTCCCATAAACATCTTGCTTTGCAGCCATTTGCACAATTGTGTCCGATCTGTGAAGATCTTTGGATATTGTCAGTATGTCTGCACACGATAACTATCAAACGCCCTTGGCGTCGAGATATGCTTCCTCAGGTGAGTACCCCGCCATGCCTGCCCCGCATCCCTTCATTCATGGCATTGCATCTCTGCTGCCCATGTTTTGTTCACTTGCTAATATCCTGGGGCCATGAAAAGAGATGAGAGAGTTGTTTAGTGCTAGGAAGAGAGGCTCGACATGGCGCCAGCTTTGGCTTTGGTTGGCAGAAGCAGAGAAAGAGTAAGCTCTAGCTAGCTCCTTTGTGCTCCTACGTCAATGGTACTTTAGAGACCAATTGGGTCTCATCTGTGCAGAATCTTAGTTTTAATCTTCTCCACATTTTTCTCGGATATTTTGGCTGACACTGTATGTCTCTAGACTCGGCATTGCGATCAGCGATGAAGCTATTGAGCAGATGAAGGCACATGTTGTGATAACGGATGATGATTTGGAGATTGCTCGCAAGGAAGAGGCGAAGAGACGACATGATGTTATGGGCCATGTGCAGTACGTCCGACTGCTCTGGAAGCTGAGAGCTGGCTCCGTGGACTCAAGACTCACGGAAAGACGATATAACGAAAAATGCTGACCCCTGATTTAGTGCCTTCGGCCAAGTAGCTCCAGCTGCTGCTGGTATCATCCATCTCGGAGCTACTAGCTGCTATGTGACCGATAATGCAGACTTGATCTTTCTGCGAGATGGACTTGATCTGCTGCTCCCGAAGCTTGCTACTGTCATCCATCGACTCTCGCGATTCGCACTCCAGTACAAGGATATGCCAACCCTTGGTTATACGTACGTAATCTCTTACTGAGCTTGACTTTCTTCTCGCAAATTTGTTATAAAATTTCTCTCATCTTCAATCACATCTTCGGAGGATTGAATCCCATAGCTGTTGGCCCAGCTTCTGAGATCCTTTTTCGTTAGCGCATACTAACTTGGGGAACATTAGACACTACCAACCTGCTCAATTGATCACCGTGGGTCGTCGGGCTGCACAATGTAAGTGCATATTATCTTGCTGGATCCAACATATGCAATTTCTCGCTTCGAGCTAGGCCTCGAAGGTTTCTGCACGGTCAACAGGCGCAGTCGTTATCGGAGCGTAGCTCTTTGGTGTCGATTTTCTTGCAATACAAGAGACTTATGCTAATGCAATGTAGGGGTTCAGGATTTGACGATGGATCTCGAAGATATCGAGGCAGTCCGAGCTGCACTTCGATTCCGCGGTGCGCAAGGCACAACCGGCACCCAAGCCTCCTTCATGGAAATCTTCCATAACGACGGAGCAAAGATTGACGAGCTCAACGAAATCCTCTGCAAAAAGGCAGGCTTTGAACGATGCTATTCAATCTCAACTCAGAGTACGTTGATCCAAACTCTTGAGCGCTTCTTGAGCCTCATTTTACATTGAAATTATTCCCCAGCTAGTGCTGGATATAGTCATATCAAAACACTATCTCCGACACAATTCTGAACGCCATACTGATTCGAGACTCCTTGGTCTAGCCTACACCCGCAAAGTAGACCTCCGAGTTGCCAACGCACTTGCTGCTTTCGGTGCAACGGTCCAGAAGATCGGCTCAGACATCAGACACCTGGCCTCACAAAAGGAGATGGAGGAGCCATTCGAGAAAGACCAAATCGGCAGCTCCGCCATGGCTTACAAGCGAAATCCTATGCGCTGTGAACGAATCTGCGGTCTCGGACGCCATCTTTCGAACCTGAACAAAGACTGCTCCGATACCTTCGCCGCTCAATGGTTTGAGAGAACTCTCGACGACAGCGCAATCCGGCGCATTGATCTCCCGCATCTCTTCCTTACTGCTGATGCTATCCTCATCACCCTCGACAATGTCGCTTCCGGCCTTGTCGTCTACCCAGCTCGTGTCCATAGCCGCTTGATGGAGGAGCTTCCATTCATGGCTACAGAGAACATGATCATGAAGATGGTCTCGAAAGGCGCATCCCGTCAAGAAGCACACGAAGAGATCCGAGTCCTGAGTCACCAAGCCAGTGACGTCGTGAAGAAGGAAGGCGGCCGAAACGACCTGATCGAGCGCGTCAAGAAGACCAAGTACTTCGAGCCGATCTGGGCTGAGATTGACGGCATGCTTGACCCAAAGAACTTCATTGGTAGGAGCTCGGAGTCGGTTGAGCGGTACTGTGGCGAGGGTGGAGAGGTCCAGAATGCTCTTGTGAAGTACAAGAAGTACATTGATGTTGCGAAGGCTGCTGAGCTGACGGTCTAGGGTGGGAGCGTGTGCATTGGAGATACCCGGTGGAGATTATGTAGCGTTTTGTTTTCACTTCGTTTTCTTAAAAGTATTACATTGCAGGCGGAGATGGCTTGAACGGGAACTACAGGATGGATCTCTTCAGGCGCCGCTACATTCTGCATTTGAGGTTCTGGGCATTTGATGATAGAGCAAGAAGCAATGAAACGCAAATTTTCAGACAATTTCTTAAGTTGGCATGAATTCCTTTGTGTTGAACTTCTTCGTATCCCCAATGCTTTTTCCCTTCTTCATATGAAAGGATGCAAATGTTCCAGCCGTTAACGTCTCCCCCAAATCCTGGCCAACAATCAAAACCACCTTCATCTGACTCCAGGTTACGGAGCGAAAATGCAATACCGCCCTATCATCCATTACCAGAAATGAACCCCCATAAAACCCTTGAACCAAGGCAAGCAATCAGAGCCTGACAACACTAACATCCAAAATACCCTTCTCCTCCCTCAACTCCAGCTCAACCTCCTTCCCCACCGCGCCCTGCACCCCCAAAATCATCAACGCTTCATTCTCCGCCTCACTCTCACTTTGCTCCACACTCTCCCCTCCCAGCAACGAATCCTTTCTCCCACCCCTATCAATCGCCGCCACACTCATAAACTTGATATTAATCCCATGTCTGCCCAGAATCCCTCCCACACCACCGATCTTCCCCGGCTCATCATAGTTATGCAACACCAGCAACGTGCCCTCCGGCACAAACGACGTGTTGAACCGATCTAGCCTGCTGATATAAATCCCTCTCCCACTCACATACCCCGAAATAACTTGTCCCTGCTCTCCCGGTCGTCCAGTCGTACGGAGCGTGACGAGCGAGGCGTAGACGAGGTTCGCAGACTCCCGAGTATGCGTTTCATTGATGATGAGGCCCTTCTCTTTGGCAATCAGGGACGCATTAACGATATTCACATCTCTACCGCCAGAATCGCTGATCGCAGATGTCAAGCCCTTGACCAGCGCAGCGAACAGCGGGCGCGTGTTGCTGATGCTCGCGAGCTCGCCCTCGTAGATCAGCTCGAATCGCTTGCCGCCCACGCTGCGGCTGGTCACGGCTTTCGAGGAATAGTGCTGTGTGTATAGGGAGCCCATTTTCTCGATGAGACGCACGAAGGGTTGCAGTTTGCGGTATTCTTCGGGGAGAATTAGCGGGGCGTTGACGGCAGAGGTGGGGAGGCCGCCGTTGAGGATTGAGAGGACTTGGGCGCAGACGTCGAGTGAGACGTTTTCTTGTGCTTCAACGGTGGAGGCACCGAGATGAGGTGTTGCTACGACTTTGGGGTGGCGGCATAATGCTTCAGCTGCTGAGCCTGGGGTGGGAGGTTCGCTGGTGAAGACGTCCAAGCCGGCACCTGCTATTGTACCGGCTTCTAAGGCATCGAGGAGTGCTTGTTCGTTGTACACGCCGCCTCGTGCTACGTTCAAAATCTTGGCAGTTTTCTTCATCGTTGCGAGTTCTTTGGTGCTGATTAGATCCAAGGTACTGGCGATCAATGGAGTATGGATAGTCAAGAAGTCCGCTTTGGGGAGCAGGTCCTCGAGTTTCCCGACGAGAGAGACATTTGCAGCGGCTGCAATTTCAGGAGACGCGTAAGGATCTAGTGCAACGACTTTCATGCCCAGTCCAACTCCCATACGTGCGACTTTCAAACCAACTTTTCCAAGCCCGATGATACCGAGTGTCTTCCCCCCTACTTCTGTGCCAATGAGCTTCGACCGTTCCCAGCCTCCATTGCGGAGTGAGCGATCTCCGGCTGGCACGTTGCGTGCTACTGCCATCAGGAGTGCGATTGTGTGCTCTGCTGCGGCAACAATATTCCCGCTCGGGCTGTTGACGACGATGATGCCATTCTTTGTCGCAGCATCGACGTCTACATTGTCGACTCCAACACCTGCTCGTGCTACGACCTTCAGCTTTGTGGCTGCAGCTAGTACGGAGGCGGTGACTTTTGTTTCGGAGCGGATTATGAGGGCTTGGTAGGTGGGGATCTGAGCCAGGAGGTCTTCAGCGGATAGATTCTTTGGTTGGTGGATCTCGAAGTAGGGGGAGAGGAGGGCGAGGCCATCTGGGGAGACTTTCTCGGGGATGAGGATCTTGGGGCGATTGGGTGTTTCGGTGTGGTCGAAGGATGTTTCTGGGAAGGCTGAGGGCGCCATTGTGACGTTGTGTAGTCAAGAGAATGCCGGGGCAGTCGGAAAGCAAGGGATGGTGATTTTGGGGAGAGCTGAGAGTTGAAGGTTGAGGGACTAGATAACGTTGTCAGCGAGAAGGTGAAGGGCAACGGCAATGTTCAAGAGTGGAAGAACACAGAGGGGTACGAACTGACGTGGTTGAAGCCTTGCATCCCACTACAACAGCGATGTCGCAACTTGATGGTGGGGTAGCACCACTCCTATTCGTTCAAATCGAGTCAGATCAGCCCCCGCGTTCTCCAAGGCGCCCTAATGCACGCAGCCGCAAGCTATGTGCTACCCCACACCGTTCAGGAACCTAGATTCGTCCGGGTTACGGAATCGGGCGTAAGCAGGCATCACATGAGTAGAAAAAGAAAGTTGGACCGTGTGCTGTGTCAGCCTTATTTTATTGTACATGACATGTGGAGGACAATTGTCTGCCTCGTTTTCATATGTGATAGTGCGCCGCCTCTCTGGCACTTTACCAGTTGGCACGATTCTTTAACTTCTCGTTTTGAATGACCTCGATCCCTAGGTAGGCGTCGGAGTCAGCAGTCACTCGAAACAGGCTGTCCCAGGAGAACGGGTACAGCAATTCCAGATTGTACCAGGAGAATGGGTTCAATAATTCAAGATTGTGCTAGAAGACCTCGGGAAATTAAGACGGAATGACACTTACAGTAATTATCGGGATCGAGCACGAACGCCACGTTCTTCATGCGGCCATCTGTAAGGCGTTTCTTCCAATTAACTCCCAAATCCTCAAACCGCTTGCATGCAGCATCGAGATCGTCGACCGAGACACCTGCTTCAATCAGTATCATATCAACCCTCGCCTCAGGAAACGTACAAATGTGGCCAAACCCTTGTGGTTGATCATTTCCGTTGTGATACTTGAAATTGGCATCTTTCTCTGTGCCATAGTTCCAAGTTAACTCCAGCAGGCCCTCACGTTCAGCTGTAGGATTGACGCCATTTGCAGATGCTGTAGAGATGCCCTTCTCGCCAGGGTAGCCAAGGAAATAGAGATTGAACTTTGCATCTGCATTTTCGCTGGTCCGGAACAGGGTCATGCCGAAGACATCTTTGTAAAACTTGAGGGATTTCTCGTGGTCTTTGACCCGAATCATGGTGTGATTCTGGAGCTCGATTAGCGATTTTCGGAGAGGGGAGGCAGGAACTAACCATTTTATAAGTTCCCACATCAGTAGTCGTAATGCCTTCTGTCTTGTCAACTGGATTCTGGCCAATAACTTCAACCCAGTATCCATCGGGATCGAGGACAAAGGCTATGCTTCTCATGCGACCATCTGTAAGCTTCTTTTGGAATTTGTATCCGGCATCCTCAATTCGTTGGCAAGCGGCTTGGATGTGATCGACGGAGATACATGTATGTCCAAATCCCTTGTATGGCTCAGCATTCCCTGTCGAGACTTTGTATTCGGGGTCGTTTTCCGTTCCATAGTTATGTGTCAATTCGATGAGGCCTTCACGATCGCTGAAGTGGTTTCCGTGTGAGAGAGCTTTCGGAGAATCGTAGCCCATGAAGTAGAGGTCGAATTTGGCTTCAGGCTGCTCGATCTTTCGAATCATCTTCATCCCGAGGTGTTCATAGAATTTGACTATAGATGTTAGCTCGAGCTTCAGGGTGGGGCTTGCGATTGTACCTGACTCCTTTGGATCTTTCACACGAATCCTGCAACATGTTAGCCATGCTCCAATTGTTCCAAAACAGGTTCGTACATCGAGTGATTAAACTTATAGGTATTCAAATCGGTCGACATGGTTGCGTGGATGTTGATTGTTCCACGAAAGCTGGTACTTGGTGGTCGGGGAGGAAGCAAGCTCGATGATCGTGATCTGTAAGCTACTCAAGTCAATGATCCAAGGTCACCGGGAACAATGAAGAATGGCAGGAGCTCTTACCTGATTGTACGAATTTGGTTGGGACAATGGCTGATATGGGTAGCTTTGGTAAAGCAACACGGGGTAAGAGCATAGGAGTTGAGAGAGTGCGGGGTGAAGAAGAAGAAAGTACGAGACGATGGCGGAACAATCAAATACGTATGCCCCGCCTTGCATGTATGACGTGAGCGGCCAATTACCGTTGTAGGCTGCTTTTCCGCCTCGGCTTTAAATTATCTGCAGCAGCAGAAGCAGGAATATGCAAAAGTACAGAGAGAAGACGAGAGAGAGCTTTTTGGTTGATGGAAGACGAACTTCACGGCGTGCCCGTTCCTGCCGCTGCTGTCGTTCGTAGAAAGTGACCCACCGAGATGTGAAGAAACCCCAACAATAGGACGATAAGCTCCGCGAAATGTTCAAAGGTGACAATAACAGCGTCGACTCGAAGGTGCCATACCAATACGTTGAGCAAAGTATGGACAAAGTGAAGGACGAGGATAAGAACTTGAAGGAAGCGAAGTAGATGAGAGCCGGTGTCCAAGTGTGGTTGTACCTGGATATTGGAAGAATGAGCGCCGATTGTTCGAAGCTTGGGCCGGACAATCTGCTATGCAAGTCAATTGTACGAGGTCAATCAAGAACATCGAGATCCTCTTCGTCCTCCCAGACAATTTCGAAGCCTTCGTCTTGCGCTTTCAGTATCTGGTAGAAGACTTCGCGCTCGTCGAAATACTCCTCAAGGTAAACCTGGATCAACGGCCAAGCCTCTTCGAGGACCTGAAAGACGGGGTCGACGAAAATAACGTAGTTATCTTCCCGCACAGTGTGGAAAAATATGGTCAGCCAACTTATCAAGTCCCTAACCCAATGTTCCATGGTATCACAGCGTTTGTGGATGTGTGACGCGCTCGTGACAATGAATTTTCGCGTCGCTTGATTGTTCAAAACCTTGATAGACAATCATCTCAACTTCGCTTTCCCCGCATTCAACCGCCCAACTTCTGTACAATAGCGCGTGGACCGCGGGGCTTTCGCACCCTTTAGCAGCACAGTCAATTGGGTTTGATACAGGTGCTAGATGCCATTGTGCGTGCTATCACAGCCCTATCAGTCTCCCCCTCTCCAGTCGACTGACCTCACGCCAGCATCCATCCCCCCTCAACTCCTGTCCCCATGTCGAACACGATGCTCCTCACCAAGCGCCTCACCACATTCCTCTCCCAAAACACTACTCCGGCGCTCCCTACTCTCCTCCTGCTGTCCCCAACGGGCAAGCTGCTATCCAGCGCCTCGCCCATCTCCGCCTCGATCCTCCGCACACAAGCAACGCTTGCATGCTCCCTCTGGACACTATACCAACCTACCGTCTCCTCAGTAATCCCCTCCGTTCTTCCTGCACAGTCTGATGCGCAATCAAATACCCATCCACGAGGCTCAGATGCCACGTTATCGAGTACAACCACTGTCGCAGAGAATGACCATGAATTGGCGTCCATCGCCGTCCAGCTCACACACGGCGTGATGGTCATCCGGGCTTTAAGTTGTGGGCTTCTATTTGTAGCGATTGGACCTTCTTCACCTTCTTCAATATCACCATCAAGTCCGTCGCACACGTTAAGGGCGCAATCAATTTCGTCACCTACACATACGAGCCCGCCATCTTCGCCCCCACCACACGGAGAGAATGGGTATAATGGAGAAGGAGCCCACGAGGGCGGCTTAGGGGGTTTGGGAAGTGGTGCGCCGAGCGAGGCCGGCAGTGCCAGAAGTACAGGCCGGATGGCAAGTATTATGGGAATCAAGAGGCAAGCGGAGGAAGTGGGTCGGTGGTTGGATGGGCAGTTGGATGGCTTCCAATTGAGTTCTGCAGAGGGGAGATGAAGGAATAAGACGTATGATGTTAATATTGGAAATATGCGACATGGCTACACTGGCAGATGGCTGGATCAATGGTCAGGCGTGCGAGGAGATATGCAGCTGTCTGAGTATCGGAGTACAGGCATGAAGGCAACTGAAGGAGACGGAGTCGAGACACCCACTCAAGAATTGGGGTCACTACGAAGAAGGCTGCTTAAGATCACAATAAATGCGATAGCATGGGCATGGAGTCAGGCGTTAAGATACCATACAATTTTGAATGAAAGACGTGGCTCAAACCACACCGACCAACTTTTTGCTTTCTGTGAACCTCCTGGTCCGAAGACCTAAAACTACACTGATAGAAGTCTGCGGGAGAAATTGGGTTTCACAAGATTGTGCTCTTGTGATTGGCTTCGTTTCTGGTTTCTACCGCTTATCATTGTTCTAGTTCCAAGTTTGAGGCTGAGCTCGTGACAGAGACGAGGCTGCAGACCTCCGTCCATCGTTCCTTCTTCGTCTCACAAGCCCACACTCTCTGTTCCTTCCCGTTCGGTATCATGGATATCAACGCCAGTCTAAGTCGACTGAGGAAAGTGCTCACGTTTCAGCGCGAACCCTCCAACTTCAGTCTCGCGGCTCCAGCCGATCTATATCGCCCTCTCAACTCCAACAATCGGGAAATTCGAGTTCTGCGCATTGATAGCTCACAGCAGAATCCACTTGACATCCGATGTGCTCTCGAGAATGTGTCTTTGAATTCAGGCATTGCTTATAAGGCTCTCTCGTACGAATGGAGTCCTCCTGATGTCGGTATTGCCCTAGGCCATGTTTTCATCAACTCCCAAGAAGTGTCCACTACACCCAACCTTCGCCTTGCTCTTAAGCATCTTGAATCAGGTCCTTTCTACTGGATTGATGCTTTGTGTATTAATCAAAGCGATGATGAGGAGAGGGGTCATCAAGTACGCCTGATGACAGATATCTACAGAAACGCGGCGGCTGTTATGGTTTGGCTTGGGCTAGAGGAAGGTGACAGCAAGCATGGAATGGACTTTTTGAACGAAGTTGGCACCTTTTGGCAAGATTCTAAGGACACGAGCGATCCTCGTGTTGCTCTTCACGATTGGCTTCATAGCACGCTTTTGTACACGGATTATCGCAGACGCTGGAACGGTTTGCGGCAAATTTTTCAGCGCTCTTATTGGAGTAGACTTTGGGTGATCCAAGAGCTTGTTGTTCCACCAAATCCTGATGAAGTTTGGTTGCTTTGCGGCCCTGATCGGACTCGATTCACCTACCTCCGGATGGTCAGTCGCCAGCTCCGCTCTTTTAAACGAAAGATGGATCAGCCTGAATCCCTGAAAGCGGCTGTTGACGAATTTGATCATCTTGCAAGGAGAGTCAAGGATGTGGCCTTTCACATTGAGCCAAGGCAAAGCTCGGAATACGAGCAGCCCCGGATAGAACTCGCAGGTCTGCTCCGTCGACACAATAAGCAGATTTGCGCCGACCCTCGTGACAAAGTTTATGGCTTGCTCGGAATTTCGCCCCTCTATCCCGGAATGGAGCTTCCTATCTCTTACACGATTCCTGTTCTCGATGTCTACAAGAACGTTGCGAAATACGTTATCCGTGGGACAGGAAAACTCGATATCTTGACATATGCCGGACGAGATCAATGCGCTAAATATCCCAATCCTTCATGGATACCAGATTGGGAGCAGTTTGATATCTACCGTTGTCTGCTTGGTAACTTCTGGTCTGCATCTGGGTCGCTCTCGTGTATCACCCGTTTCTCTGTCGACGACAAAGTTTTGATCACACAAGCTTTTCTTCTCGGAAAGATCACATCCCTCTTCGAGACAGGCAAACGGTATTCAGAAAAGGGCCATCTTCACAAGAACCTTGTTTTCACGAAATGTAAAGAAGAACTTGTGCAATGGCTACATTTCATCTGCTCGGACCTTCCCAATAGCCTTTCCACTAAAATACAGAAGGCCTATGAATTTCTGTTCGCCCTACGATACTCATCATCCCAAGCTGAGGATCGTCTCCCATTCGAAAAATTCTGTCTCTTGTGCGAGCAGGTATCCTTGACCGTAGGTGATCCCGGAGAAAAGCATGGTCTATCAGATCAAGAGATATTAAATCTTGCGTCTCTCTTGAGGCATCGACGGCATCTTTGTGCTATTGATTTGGAAACCTCAACCAAACAGGAACTCCTCCGTTTGCAGGTAGGAGAAACGGAGAAGGGTACAGGCATCTGCTGGTGCAATTCGAGGATCGGCGATGTGGTCGCTATCATAAGGGGATGCTTCAGCCCTCTTGTCTTACACCCAGTTGATGGGAGGTATGAGATAGTTGGAGAGATCTATGTCCCTGGGTTTATGATGGGACTAGCTACGGAGGTTTTCGAAGAGGTAGAGATCGAGTTGGTTTGAAGTTTTCAATTTCATTTCTTGAGTAAGAATATCCATCTTCCACAAATCTCGTTCCTTGCACAAAGCCAACTTTCCGAAAGCTCTAGCTCTACACATATGTCGAGCACATCAGCCAGGAGCTCGAACAAGCATCTCAGTCTCCACCGCCACTACTATCAGAAGTATCGTTCGAAGTGGTCGACGTATCATAGGACGACTGATACGAATACGATGATGTGTTTGAGGACGGGTACCCCCCGGCGTACTGCCAGCTACTCCCACCGGTCGGGGAAGACGATGACCCGTTGTTACTATAGCTACTTCTGCTACCATAGCTACTTTTGCTATTGCTACCTTGGGATCTGGTGGTCCTGAAGAAATAGGAAATTTAGCCAAGCGGGACTATGAACAGGTGGAAATGTGACGATGTGCGAGGTCAGGAGAAGGGGTTCGTACGATCCGCTGGAGCTGGAGCTAGCGTTAGTGAACTCTTCACGTGGGGATGGAGACTTACTTCGAGTTTCCCATCCTTGCTTCTGTTTTGTGAAGTATAACTTGAAAGTTGGTTTTGACTCGAGGCTTGATTTATGCTTGTCTCGAAGGCTGAGCCCTGAGGTAGAGACAGTCAAACAAAAGAGAGGGGCTGGGATACCTTCGTCACTTTATAGACGAGCCGGGAGACCCTGTGTGGGAGGGGTAGCTATGCTATCTTGACTAAGTTGTGTATCTCCTGCCAATGATGAGACTTGGATGAGGTCTGAGGTCTGATGCAAGCTGTGCTGGCATGCAGACGGGGATTGTGCAATTATGGCTGCTATGAGATACATGATCATATTGTCTATGATCATTGGGTGCCAATGTTCTTGGCTGGAGCTGCCACGGCGGGTAGTTCCACAATGTTCTTGGGCATGTTTCATAGAGGCGATGGCTTGCAGCTTGCAGCCTTGCTGATATTGGCATGGGGAGGGCATATGATAGATAGATGCTGCATTATGAATCGAAAAACGATTGGTTTGGGGAGGGAACAGCAGTTAAAACCTGAGAATGAGGATTAGAATGAGGTGTTTTGAGGAGGTTAGAGGAATCCGGGGCTTTGTTTTACTTGGTGAGCTCCCAGGCGCAGTGACTGCATAATGTAGAAGGCGACAGCCTCGCTGTAGCAATAACTGTACTCAAATTCCTCACTTTATCGATATCACTGGCCCATATCAAGTCGTTCCGACCTGTCCACATCAAGGCTTTATGAGACAGACACCCAGACTTAATTGGATATTATATAATAGGAAGGTTCGATCGTAACATATCAATGATGGCGGTCGCATAGTGAGTCATGCTCAACTTCAGAATGTCCAGCCAAATTTTATAGGTACTTAATAGAGGATGAGTCTTAGCTCCGACGACGTACATCAACGCCAAAATATGGCGATTATCAACCATCAATACTACATTATGTTGGTATAATCGTTCTGAGAGGTTGTGTACAGCCTGATCTCAGTCACGAATCAAAATCATAGCAGCACCGCCTCACTGAGCCACTCCTTCCGCAATGAGCTCAACTGAGCCTGACTCACACCCCGATTTGGCGGCCCATATTTAGACACTGTTCAGTTCAGTAAATTTTCAACGATAAATTCTCTGCATTCTTTCGTGCTTCTTCACGTTCAAGACGACATTCATTGGTCAACCCGCTCGAGTTCCCTTCATCAGCTGGTCAAGCCTGCAAAGACAGACCTACTCACAACATGTTATTAGAAAGCATGAAAGCGAGCACTCCTGCTCAAGTCACGGAGATCGATGTAACAGAAGAAATCAACGTCTCTCGCATACAACTCAACGACGAGAGAGAAGCAACACCCGAGGCCTCTACACCGAGCACTCTCTTCCCCAAAATCACCGGAAAAGTCGACGATCTGATCAAAAACTACACCAAGAGATTCGGCTACAGATTCAGCACCAAGTATCCGACCATTAAGCTCACTGGAACGGTAAAGCTTCATGGAACACATGCCGACATCGTGATCGAGCCCGACAACACTGTTAGAATCCAGTCTCGGAATAGACTTAGTCTCGATGTGGAACACGACAACTACGACGTCGCTGCTTCCCTCTTACCACTCAAAAAAGAAGTCCTCGAACTCCGCGACAGAGTCAAGGCACGGTGGCACCAACTAAACAGGCCAAAAGAACTCAACGAGGACGACCCAGTCATCCTAGCAGGCGAGTGGATTGGCCCCGGCGTGCAAAAGAAAGTCGGCATCTCCAAGCTTCCCAAACGCTGCTTCGTGATCCTCTCTATCTCTATCAACGGCCACTGGCAAGACTGCGAAAAATACACCGAGATCCACAACGAGAGCGCCGGGATCCACAACATCGCACGCGGCGGCTTCTTCCACGAAGTACTGGATTTCAAAGATGCTGTCACGCTGGAGAAATGTAAGGAGAAGCTGATGGCTCACACGATGGATGTTGAGCTAGAATGTCCATTCGCGAAGAGCTTGGGCATTTCTGGTGTTGGAGAGGGGATCGTGTGGAAAGCTGAGTATCCGCTTTCTGAGGACCCGAGGTTTTGGTTGAAAAGTAAGGGTCCGGAGCATAGGGTTACGCAGACGGATAAGCTGAGGAAGGGAGAGATGAAGGCGGGTGCGGGGGAGAAGGCGAAGGTGTTTGCGGAGGCGGCGGTGGGTGAGATGAGGTTGATGCAGGCTTGGGATTATTTGGGCGAGATGGGGATCAAGAGGGATAAGGCGGGTACGCAGGCTTTTAATGAGTGGTTGGTTAGGGATGTGGAAGTTGAAGAGAAAAACAGTATCTTGGAGATGGAGGTTGATAAGGTGGCGTTGAGGAAGGCTATTGCTGGGATTGCGAGGACTTGGTACTATAGGAAGTTGGCGGAGTGATATCAGAACCAGAGTCGATTTTGAGGTTTGAGTGAATAGGTTGCTGTAGAGATTGTATTCGTAGAGTCCTCGACATTCATCAACCACGTTTTACACCAGTTCTCCAGGAGAAGTGTAGCCATTGAAATCCTTCTCTGTGTGACTCGTTTTCTACAGATTCCGACGCCGAGTGGGGCTGCATGCATACCTACCTTACCGAGTCGGATGGGCCATCCGATAAGTCTTTCTCGATAAGGTAACACTGACCCCTCTTTCAAGAAAACCGACTATAAGCCATTGACCATCTTTGTTTACTTCCGTAACTTCATCAGTCTTCAACAACAGCTTCGAGCGCATCAACCGACATGGCCAATACGACCCCAATCAACTGGTCAAAAGGAGAGCAACGTGGCCTGGTGGATATTGGCACTCACAAGCTATGCCTGTACTCCCATGGTCCAGACCGCAAGCCTGGAGAGCCTGTTGTCATCTGCATCACGGGCCTAGCAAGTAGTTGCAAGTAAGTTCATATTTCCCCACCTTCGCGGCGTCTGCCTTCATTGCTTGGCGTTCTCACCACCTGATAACACAAAACTTCCACATGTTGTGATGGAACATGATTGGGAACGAGTAACTGACATGAATACAATAGGGCTTATGCAGCAGTTACTCGCCTGCTCAAACCCCATATCCGTAGCTACACCTATGACCGTTCCGGCTTCGGTGGGAGCGAACTTTCACCCTTGACGCCGAACTCCACAAATATCGCCCTTGAGCTCGATCTGCTTTTGAAAATTGCTCCGATCGCACCACCGTATATCTTCATCGCTCATTCCTATGGTAAGTAGCTTGTGGCGATTTAGTCTCCAATCGTCACTCTACTTTGGAATTCGTTTCTTTTTCAAGTCACGAGGTTCTGTTCTTCATCATCCTCTGATCTTAATTGTGACTTATGTCGAAGCTAGAAGTACTGACATTTCTCAGGTGGTATTCTCGTCCGCGAATTTCTGCACCTGCAACCCAACCCCTCCAGCATCGCCTCTCTCGTCCTAGTCGACGCGAACCATGACCACATGGCCAAGCTGATTGACTGGCGTCACCCAGCGATCTGGTCTATGGCCGCAAACATCGATTTCAGCACTCTCCCATCCTTCTCTGAACCGCACGCACTCACTGCGAAAGAATGGGATGCTTACCAAGCTGATGTAGCGAGCCCAAAGCATAAAGCTCAAGCAGATTTAGAGCGGCTGCATTATACGGCTGCTTTTGAGACTATCGAGGAGAAGGGACATTTGCAGCGCGCTGAGAAGGGAGAACCTCCTCTGTTGGGAAATAGTCCTGTGAGCTTCCCGTTATGATCCAATCTTTCCCAAATAGGCTTCTCGTACTGATATGGTTGCAGGTAGCAATTCTCATAGCAGATCAGTCCAAAGGTTTCCAAGAAATCTACGATGCTGGGCTGAAAGCTGGCAATGGCAGTCCAGAAGAGCAAGCTACGTTTGGCAAGATGGTGAGCACGTGGAAGGAGACACATGAGAAACTTCAATCTGAACTACAGGCGCTTTCTAGCTGTACGAAGTTGAGGTATCTCACTTGTCCGCATGATGTGCAAGAATACGACCCGCAGGCAGTGATGGAGGAGGTGTTGTGGGTTCTGGAGGCAAGGAAGGAGGGGAAAGCGTCGTCGTAGACTTTACGGTGTAGAAAGCTATAATTTCTGCCCGATTCTACAAATTCCAACTTCATTCTGTAAAATCTGTCGATGTCGTATTTCCTGCCATCCCGAGAGGATCTCTGCCGCATCGGCAGGCGGCTCGCTTATCAGAATAGGGGCTGGCAGGGGCCGAGCCGTAGGGACTCCAATCCCGATTCCCCAAAAAGAAGCACAATGAATAGAAGTGGATACTACCGATATGTTTAATGAAACCAGCAAGAGTGGAATAATTTACCTTCTATATCGGAATATGTAACATAAGTAAGCTCCGAGTCCAGTAAAAGCACAGCGCCTTCTTCACTAAGTTTGTTTACCGTGCTTTCTCCTCTCCTTATTCAATACTAGTTGTCGAAGCATTCTCACTTCATTGTTAAGCCAATCACGGCTTTACAAATAGCCATCCCAGACGGGAGCATAGTCCTCGTGATCGGCGCCGCAAGTTTCGTCGGCTCGCACGTCGTGGACGAATTCCTGAAGAAAGGCTACAAAGTCCGGGCTACGGACTATGACATTACCAAAGCTTCCTGGCTCGCTGACAAGCAATTCAAATCCTACGTAACCACTGGTCATTTCGAATTTATCTGTCTCCCGGACGTCTTGGCCGAAAACGCCTTCGTTGAGATCCTGAAAGATGTTTCCGCGGTTATTTACGTAGCTGCCGTTGTCACGAAACCAAACCCCAATGATACGATCCCGCAGAATATCCAGGGGACGTTGAATTGTCTCCGGCAGGCGGCGAAACAGAAGTCGGTTATGAGATTCGTGATAACTTCTTCCTGTGGTGCGGCGTTTAACACGATCCCTGATCCGGATGTGGTGCTCAATGCTGCGTCGTGGAACGAGAACGCTGTGATTGGCGTGGGCACCGCCTCCTTATGATGCGAGTCGGATCGGGCCTGTATATAAGGCGAGCAAAATATAGCAGGAGAAGGCGTTGTGGAAATTTGTCAAGGAGGAGAAGCCGCTGTTTGTGGTGAACTCGGTGCTTCCTTCTTGGATATGTGGAAGGCTTTTCAATAAAGTGCAGAATCCTTCGTCGACGATTTTGATGAGGGAGTTTTATAATGGGCAGGAGATGTGGTTAAGAGATTTGGGGGTTTGTAAGTGCTCTGTTATTTTCTGCGAGGATTGAAAGTCTGCTGACGTGCTGTTTTAGATAGCTATGTGAATGTCAGTGATGTGGAAGGAATCCACGTTGCTGCAGCGCTTGACCCCGAGGTCAAGAGCAAACGTATCTACGCCATTGCTAAGCATGTTACCTGGAATAATCATCTCGCAATCATGCGCAAGATATTTCAAGAAAAGAAGTTCCTAGATGATTTGAAGGACCTGGGAATCTTAAGTGGGAGGGTTGAGGATGAGGACTTGGGACTGAAGCTGTTGAAGAAGTGGGGGCCGTTGGATGATTGGGTACCGTTGGAGGTTGGAATTTAAGAAACTTTGGACTCTGTATCTTGATCTCAGGTCTGAGATCTGCTCTATGTTTCCCCTGCGCTGAGGCGCTGTCTTTGTTTTGAAAAGTGTTTGTTTCCAAAAGGATTCAGTTCCACAGCCCAAGTCATTTCGTCATACCTACAGAGGAATTAAGTAGGATAAGAACCTGATTGTCTTTTCTGGAATTCACTGCAAATTTCTCGAAATTTTTGCTTATTTCATTGCTACTTCACCTTTGTGAGGACGATTGTAGTGAATCGCAGGTAGGGCCTCTATTTACATTTAAACGAGATCTTTCCCACTATTTATACTCGGCTTCGCCATCGCCATCAACACCAATTTCTCCTCTCCCTCTACGCCCTGCAGTGCATCAACGAGCACGCTACTACTTGTCACAACAAATGGCTTGTGCAGCATAGCATCGCGATCTACTTACTTCAACTTTAGCAGTCTTTGCGCCGTCTTTGCTTTTTGCTACTTCAGCTTCCTCCTCCACTCCAGCTCCTCGCTCTTTCCTCAAACACAGACTGAAGGGCGCCATGGATAATCAATTAATACTCAAGATAGCCTATTATTGGCGTCAGTCTAGAGAGGCAGAGCGACAAGTTCAAAATAAACGGCGAGTCAGATTCGCCAATGCTGAGCAGGATGACTCGAAGGATATCTCCAACGTTCCTGAGAGAACCTTTCACCCCTTTCCAAGACTGCCAATCGAGTATGTACAAACCAGCTCCTAGACTTTTTATTCTTCAACTAAATCGCTCTTGGCTCCTCCGTTTTGCTCTCTCATGTTAGTCAGCAATTGAAATTCGCTGACCCGTCCACTGTAGGCTCCGTTTCCAGATCTGGGAGATGCACCTTCCCGAAGCCCGAGTCCTTGAATTCGCACCCCTCGAACCAAAACGCGACTTCAGCCTCCTCTGCTACTCCCTAAATCCACCTCTTGTATCGCACTTCGAGATGAAGCCTTTGGGTGTGCTGCCATACGTCTCTCGCGATTCTCGACAGCTCTTCCTTGGCAAATACCGCCTCTGCTTCGGTAGCATGCTCGAAAAACCCATCTACTTCAATCCCAAAGTCGACATTGTCATGTTCTCGAACGAGTATGCCTTGGAGCTCTTCTCGGAAGCTGTGAATCACCTTCCTTCAGCAGAGACTAGAGAAGACGTGGCTCCTGTGCGAAAGGCTGCGATTAGATGGACATGCCTCAAAGACACGCACCGTGGGGTGCCAGTGCCAGAGAATATTGCACTTGATCCTAAAGTTAAAGGTAGTGAATACAGATGGAAGCTACGCATTCTATCGGAACGACTTGATACGCTGCAGCAATTCGCCTTCTGCTACCTTGATAGGCGTATTGGTGATGCGTCTAGGGCAAATATGATTCGCTTCGTGGAGAGCATGGAGGCAGAGATGAGTGAGAGATTCACGATTGCCAGAAAGAATAGAAATCCGAGTATTGCCCAGTCTGTAGGTAATTGCCCAAGCATTATCATGCTACATTGTCCAACAATTCGTACCAGCGATATCCCGGACACAGATAATTGGAAAATGAATACGATGGACCTTGGATCTAGGGCTTGGGAATGCTCTAGATTCTTGGAGAACTGGAGCAGAAGCATGTTGATCAGGGAACCCAGACAACCCTTGAGAAGGTTTTGATGAGCTCCGGGGTAAGCCTCAAACAAAGTGCTCAATATCGGGACTGATATGAGAACACGCCTTTGGCTAACACTTACCTAGCTATAGTGAGAGAAAACTTTCACCTCATTCTCGACCTACGATTGTGAAAATATCGCTTTGGTACTGTCTGTGTATATGATATGGAGTTAGATGAATCAGCGGCCGATTGAGAGTTTCAGACGAGGTGGTTTCCTTTCACAACTCGAACACAGTTATACAGGTCTTCCGCCAAACTCCCCCTTGTCTTCATACAGTACTGTACGACTACATAATAAAAGCCCGCATAACAAAATTCCCCCAAAGCAGAAGGTGCTGCGAACTCAGGAGGTATCTTGATTCAAAGTGATCACAGGACGTTGAAAAATACAACCTTCCAACGTCAGCCGAGCCGTTCCGTCCCGCAAAAATATCTCGACTTCCATCCTAATACGGCTAGGCAAGGCTGTGACAAGCCACCCACGAAAAGGTCCCGGAGGTTACACAATATTTATCGATATTGGCGGCCGACAAAAATGTATGCAGTTTGAGAAGTAAAGAAGAATCAATCATAATATAAAGGTGTTCTTTGCCTTCCAGCTTCAAGCAGTGCCTAAGCATCAAGATTTCCTCCATTTTCTCAATTCCTCTGCTCTCTTACGTTAAACACCTTCAAATCAATTTCTCCCATAAAATATCACCATTCTATCATGTCTGCCAAGCCTACAATCGTCTTCGTTCCTGGGGCTGGGCACACTGCCGAAGTCTGGAACAAAGTAATCGCCCTCCTCGAAGCACAACACTTCAAATGCATCCCCGTAACTCTGCCCTCGACACTCTCCAACCCCTCCGCGACATTCTTTGACGACATCAAAGCCGTCCAAGACCCAATAATCTCAGAGATGAGCCAAGGGCGAGATGTAGTCGTCGTCGTGCACTCCTACGGCGGAGCCGTCGGTTGCAGCGCTGTCAAAGGCCTCACTCGTCCCAAGCAAGACAGTACTTCTCCCGCAACTGAGACAAAGGGCCACGTAATTGGCATCGCAAGCATGGCATCCGGCTTCGGTCCCTCAGGAATGACTTTCGCCGACGCCCTTGGCGGCAAATTGCCTCCGTCGTGGAACGTCGACGAGGAGACCGGCTTTGCAGTCATTCTCGCTCCACCACGAGAAACATTCTACCACGATCTCCCGGTTGAGGAGGGCGAATACTGGGTTGGGAAGATCACGAAGCAGGCCGCGAGGCCGTTTATGCATCCGGAGGGTAGAGAGTATTCATATGCGGGGTGGATGGATGTTCCTGTTTGGTATCTTGCGACTACTGTTGATCAGGCGTTGCCGTATGAGGCGCAGAAGCATATGGTGCAGATGGCGAGGGATGCGGGTGGTGATGTTACGGTCAGGGAGGTGGAGAGTAGTCACAGTCCGATGTTGAGTAAGCCGCTTGAGACTGCGAAGTTTATCGAGGATGCTGCTGCTTCGTTCGTGGGACGAGTTGGCTAGTGATATTCTTATGGCGGACCTGAGGGGGGCTGCATAAGAATGGGAGTGTGTAAGATAGTTGAGCAAGGCGGTGCTGATACCACTCCACTCTGTAATGAAATAAATGAAATATCTAGTTTTTGGATTGATGTCCCTGCCTTTCTCGAATATTCAGGAAAGGTTGCCATGGTCGGTTCATCTACCCTCAGTGAGTTTCCGTTCTCCAATTGTACAGTACATTGTGCTTCGAATTTCTTTGCATCTCTTCCCCTGAAAGTACCAATTCAGGACAATCCCATTACTCCTAACTGGTAATCTCTCACCTATTTCTAGCGCCCACTCTCTTCATTCCCCAGATCTTCTCTTCCATCACTTTATCAACTTCATACCTCACCTTCCAGTTAGGTGACGAAGGTGTATAGGGGAAATGTAATGGCGCGGGGTTTTCTGCAGAGGGAGAGGGTGGGCATTTGAGGATACCGGGGAAAGCTAGGGACCTTTGATGAAGCGGTAGTGACGCAAAATTTTGGTGCGGAACTCTGGGGGGAAAGTTGTGGAGGAGCGGGAATGATGATTGCGAGAGCAGGAGTCCGACGAGGCCTGCAGCTCGAAGAGTTCATTAAAAAGGGATCGTTTGTTGCCATGTTGTGTTTTGATCGGAAAGTCGCTACTGGGAGTCGCTTCTCGAAAATTGCCAAAAAAGAACACCAAAAAAATTAGCAAAAACTCGGGGCTCCTCACGAAGAGGAGCCCGTAGAAAACCCGAATTAACGGGTTTTTGAAGCCGCTCCACACTCAAAGCCGTGTATTGAGGTGGGTTTCCGTATGTGGTTTTGCGCTGGCGTTTTGTCTTCGTTCGAGACGCAACCACTCCGAACCGATCCACGTGTGCACTTAGTCCTGAGATTCATTCGACTGAGTGTCCGCGCTGGTCCACACTGAGCCATCCTATCAGGACTAATATGCAGAAAACTCCCTTATTTCGCTATATGAAGCGCCCGCTTAGCGATCACGTGGGGAGCCGGATTGAGATCCACAACTGCTCTGTCTGAGTGAAATAATTGGCGTCCAAGACTTTTTTATTGAAGAAAATGGTAGCAGGATAGTGAGAAGATAAAATTGAATCTCTTGAGGTGATATTAGTTGTGTTGCTGCTGAGCTGCTAATAGCTGTTGACTATGGCTTAGGCTATGGGAACCTGAACCACATAGTCAGCAAGGGCTGCTGTGCTTGAGAGCTCCAAACGTTATATATTTCATAGTTCTCTAGAACTTCGATGCACGCCATACATAAAAAATGGCACTCACCAAAGGGAAAAATAGCATTTAACAGGAAGGCGGCTAAATTGCGCCCTTCTGCAAAGGTGGTGTGCCTCGCTTAATCAAAGTAGCCCTCGCTGCACTTCAACCAGGAAAGGCATGAGCGTAATTGACGAGAGAAAATATAATATCATTGACAACTAACATTTCAAGATTCTTCCCTGAAGACAATTTCAAGGCCCTTGCCTGGTAGAAAGTCCTTGAACTTTTGAAGTGTTGTAGGCCAGGCCCGGGCAACTTGCAGGAGAATCCTGGATCAACTTGTGGACACTGTCCAAGCAGTGGTCAGGCATTGCGAGAACTCAAACAACTCCTTGAAAACAGACACTTGAAAATTGGCTGAAATGGACCGAATGCTTCTTAAAATTCGGTAATCTTACATTTCCACCTCATCTAGCTTCCACCAATGCAATCTAATATTACAAATTATCGTAGAACATAATTCTAGCAGAATACGCTCAAACTCCGCATGCATCGTCTCTCGCAAGTCGCCTACACAGAAACACCAGTGAGAGCTTGGACACCGCCCAGCAATGGTCCAGCAGTAGTCAAGACAGAGCCGGCAGCAGAGGTGAGCTGAGAGGCGGCGGCATCGCCACCTGGAACGAGGTTTGCGATGCTGTAGACGAAGGTTGTGACGGGACCCAAAAGGGGGAGGACGAGCCCGAGAACGGTTGTGATCTCGGGTTGGATCAAGGTCACGACAGCTGAGAGTTCCGTTAGCATGGTCACTTTATAAAAAAAACGTGTGGTCAAAGGGTAAGGATAGCTTACTGGATTCGAGGCTGGCGATAGTGCTCGAAAGTGTTGTCTTGATGCTGAATACCAAGCTCTCCAAGTCTGCAAGAGCTGAGAGCAGGGCCTGGGCTTCCTCGGCAGTAAGGGACACGGTCGAACCGACTAGGGCAGGAGCGATGGTGGCAACTGTTGAGTTGATCTGTGTGGCGATGGTCTCGAGATGGCTCTGAATTTCGGGAACAACGGTGGTGGTGACATCAGTGGTAACCTCGCCAGCGGACAAGCTCACTGTTCTTCATCAGCAACGACCTCAGTCCCAAGGATGGAGGGACTTACAAATAGCGGAGAGCTCGGGGGCAATTAAGCTCTGGAGGCTAGAGATGGAAGCGGTGATAGTTGTGATGGAGATGGATTTCTTGACGATAGAGAGGCCGGCATCTGCAGTGACCGAGTTGACAGTGCCTGTGAGAGTGCTGACGCCGGGCACAGCTGCCGCAGCTGCAATAGCTTCTGTGGGCAGAGTCTCAACCTGGTTAGCAACACCATCCACTGGTGCGACCACTGCGGCAATATCAATGGGAGCAGCGAGCACCTGGGAGCCCAGGCTGAAGGAAACGGCCACGATGGTGAAGAACTTCATGTTGATGGTAGAGTCTTGATATTGGAGAAGGTAGGCGGGATGAAATAGAGAAGGACTGAAAATTGTTAAATGAGTGACTGGTTGAAGGAACAAAAGAGTGACTGTGAGGATCTATTTCAGACTGCAGAAAGAACTCTCTCTCTGGGTCTACATGATATATATATGATGATGACAATTACTGCCAGCATGTCAGACAGTGACGTCGGGATGTGCATTCCCAGCGTTTCGAAAGCAGACGGTGATAACCGTGCTTAATCTGAAAGCAACGAGGTTGTTCTAGCATTGGCTGATCTTGGCACGGATGAAGCAAAGTCTCAGCGTGTTTATTGGGATCATCTGCAATAGTCGTTATGCAGAAGGTCGATAGTTGAACTGAATTGCCATAGGTGGACCTGCACGGCAGTTCCCACTCCCTTAGCAAACTTCACTAACGTTCTCTGAAATTGAGATACCATCATATCAACTTGGAGCGCAAAATTAACGTGAAGATCTGGAGTGCCTTGCATTCAAGCGCCCACTTTCATTTTGGGGGGAGTTCAGAAGTCACGATACCCCTTTCTCATCCCGGTTCGGGAGGAAGATCGGCATGCTGATCATCGTTGTTTGGACCAACCCCTGCTTCCGCACTGACTCCTGTCAACTTTAAAGGGCCGAAACGCCTTGTTTGATCCAAGCTTCCCCAGAAAACGTCAAGGATGGGGCTGCCGTTTTGGGAAGTGGAACGTCAGTGATCGCAATGCCGGCCGCCTGCGCCCCCATCTTTCGGGCAAAGCCACCACTCTGACAGCTGCAAGGTACCGAGGCTGAGCATGTGGATACGAAGAGATGAAACATTTGAACCTGGTGGGTTCATCTCATTTCGAAGGGTGAAAATCAAAGGCAGAGCTCAGAACTTCAGATAGATAGGGGGAAGAAAAAATTATGTATTATTTGAATGTAATGTATGAATGTGACCTGTGTGAAGTATGCATTACAAGGCGCCACCACTTTTTCTTGCACCAGGGAACATGGTTGTGATGGCGTCTTCAAAACCCTGACCACCAATTGTCAGATCAGTCAAAGCTGGACATGAGAGGCCCGTGAGTGCGGAGCCCAAGGTGTCAGTTATCAACTCCAATGGAATCTCAAGGACAGAGAAAAGGGTTGATAGCGAGTTTGGCGCAAGAGTCTTGACGGCTTCAAAGACAAAACACATCAAGTTGTTACCTTCCAAGAGACTCTCTGCATTGAAGACTCCACCTGTCACATTACCAAGATCAACTCCTGTAAAACTGTTGACAGTCCCGGTGTTTCCTCCGATACTGGAGGAAAGTCAATAAGCAAGTTCACGAGTTTTCATACCAATCGCGCACCTTCCAAGTTCAGGGTATTTAAGAACCCAAGAAACGATGTCCAGATTCAGGTCGACGAGTCCGTAGTCAACAGGTCTTCGATACCAGTTCTGAGGAATTGACTCCCAGCCTCGATTATAAGTGAAGTCCCCTTCGTCTCCACAGATGGCAAAAAAGCTTTTGATGATTTCCTTGGCTACCAAGATATTAGTTGAAGCTGCGGTGGGATGGTGCAGCGGAGCATATACGTACTGAGAATGCCATCTGGATTGGCTTCAGAGTAATTGGCGAACAAGCGGCCAGCAAAAGCGTATCCTGCATTTCGAGCTACCAGGCCTGTGTACGGCCCGTACCAGAAGTTTGGATTTGTTGCTTTGCTTTGCTGAAAACGCAAGTTTGCTCGATCCGCCATCAAGTCCATGTTGAAATCGCCGACAGGGTCCGAAGACATGTTGTACCATTCGGTGAAAAGCCCCAAATCGAGGGTAGAACAGTCTCCAGTGACGTACAAGTCGTCTCTTGTGTTGGAAGAATCTGATTCAATGAAGTTATGGGACCCAATAAGACCCCGAGGTGTTCCTGGTTATGTCTTAGTTAAGAGAATTCACCCGAATCAACCAAACCACTTACCCAGAAGTCCAAACACATTTCCTAGCAGGTTCTCCACCGAGCCCGTTGCTCCCCCAATGGAGAATCCGGGAGTCAGCGACAAGGGATTGCCAACAAAGACTGTTCCCATAATTGCTAGAGCTCCGGCTAGATCCAAGCCCATGCCATAGACTGCTAGGCATCAGTATTTTGTTTCCGAATGTTAAGTATATTCTCACCTTCATTGATAGCTGCTGTCACCTCCACAAGCTATTGAAAAAGTTAGCTGGGAAGCACTCGTCGAAGACTTGTTCTTCTAACCTCTGTGACTCCATTCCGAGCAATATAGCCATGATTGGCAAGTGCATTCAGACCAGGACAAGGCCCACGTTGGTCACCGGCGCTGAAGTCTGGTGGGATGAATGAATGTTCGCCGGTAACTGGGGACAAGCCAAAGTCAACATAGGTCTGAGCCAGAATTGAGGAGATCAAACCTTCAATGGGAGTAGTCAAAGGATTTAGCAAACGCTTGGCAGAACTTCCGTACGAATAGCTATAGTTAACGAGAGACAGAAACGAGAGACAGGAAAAAAAGCTACCAGTCTTCATGTTGGAGAACGATTCTTCTCACATCAAAGACTTGTCGCTAAATTGAAAAGGTTTCTTGGAATTGACTTGAATTGAATTGAAGCGTCGCCGGTGCTGATCAACGTCTGGGGAATTGACTAGAGCTGTCATAACTTTGACATGTGGTCCCGACAACCAAGATTTCCAAAAGCAATGAAGCCTGTCGCTAAGATTGTGATCCTCTGCGGCTAGCAAACTGCTAGCTGCTCGTTGAATGGGGCGAGACTTCTTCAAGTCCAGCGGCCAAGCCTTGATGGGGACGATCTTCACCATATTTCCGGCTCCCAAATAAGCGGGAGCTACTCCCGCTACCCCTGATCGTTGGAGAAGTCTTCCCCTTTCCGGAATCTGGGGGCCTTTGGAGCAAAGCCCGAGTTTACTCAGCGATACGGGCACGGGGAGAGGGGGCACGGTGCCCGATCAGGGTCTCTTACAGGGTGTTCTAGCGAAGTCATCCTGTTGGTTCAACGGCTAAACTTGCCCAGTGTAAAAGCCGTTTTACGGGGGCCAAATCACGACCTGGATTCCCAGGAGTCAGGAAAACCCACGCAGGCGCCGCAAACGCCACGTGAGGACCGGAGGCATGTAAGTCTGGATTCGAGCTATGAACGGTGATTGATCGAAGCCTTGAAGGACAGGGCTGACGCTGTCTATCTGAAACGTACCCCAGGTATCTTGGACAGGCTTCTTTTCTCTTTTGAGTCTTTTCAGAGCGAAAAGTTGCTCAACTGCGAGGATTTCTGGTGGATTGGAAGACTTGGAAGTTGGGCGATCGTATGCAGTCTTCTTGTTTTCATCACAGCAAGAGGACAAGGTCATGGGGATCGAGTTCGTGATTCCTCTTCCTTCCAAATCCTACTCTGCTTGACATCGAATTGAATGGTGGAGACAAGTGGTACATAATAATTGGGTCTTTTAAGCATCTTCTCTCCTATTATAGGGTTGGGATTTGGAGCAAGTGGGGGTTGCGTTCTAGATCTTACAAGCTGTTGCAAGTCACACTTAACTACTAAGTACTTCCAAGTATTCATTGCTGTACATTGTGCACTCCATTAACTCGCTCTCCTTACCAGCGTATTCTTTAAGCCATGAAATCATTCTGCTTCTTTGCCGTGCTACTCGTAGTAAGCCTGCAGATTACTCTCACTTTCGCACAGTCCGGAGAGCCAGCCGCATGCGGTGTAAGTTGTTGTCATCTTGTTCGATGGACAGTTCTGATGGAAGCAGCTTCTTTGCATTGAGCAACAGACCTTGAATTCAACATGCTCACTCAGCGATACCGCCTGCATTTGCAGCAATGTAGAGTTAGGAGCTAGAATTACCACTTGTATCAATCAAAACTGTACCACCCGAGAAGCCTTGAGTAAGTCCTGTGCTTCCACAATGTTTCAAACCATTCTAATTGCACAGCCACTGAGAAATTTACCAAAACTACATGCGGTGTTGTCCCAAGGGACAGGACCAAGAGTGTCATAGTAGTGGGAGTTCTTTTTAATTCTTTGGCTGTTCTTGTGTTTTGCCTTCGGGTGACATCAAAACTCACGGGATCCGCTGGAAGTTTTGGTGTGGATGATTTCGTGATGGGTGCTGTTATTGTGAGTCCCCCAACCTCCAGTGTTGCAAAAAGCTAATATGGACAGTGTCTTCTGATCCCATTTGGAATCTTCTCAATCTTTCGTAAGTTAATCATTAAATAAAAATTCTCTGTTAGGGACTGACGGAAAGGCAGTCTCACATCATGGACTTGGCCGTGATATTTGGAACAACTCCTTTGATGACATTCAGTATATCCTTTACGTAAGTCAATTCTACAAAGGGGTCTTTCTTCATACTCATTGGCCTATAGCTCTTCTTCTGGGGCGAATTGACATATCTCTGCGCGTTGCCACTTACGAAGATTTCCATCCTATTCTTCTACCTCCGAATTTTCCCACAAAAAAAGTTCAAATATTGCGTCTGGGTTTTGATGGCAGCAAATATTGGGTACCTCATATCATTTGAGCTGGTGTCAATCTTCCAATGCAGTCCAGTCAATGCAGCTTGGAGACGATGGGATGCGCAATATCCTGCAAAATGCAACAACATTAACTTGCAAGGCTGGCTCAGCGCAAGCTTTAACATTGTCCTCGACCTATGCATATTGGCCCTGCCAATGCCAGAACTTTACAAGTTATCGATGACGCCAAAGAAGAAGTTTCATATCATGCTAATGTTCAGTGTTGGATTCTTGTATGTTGGCACTACTTTTCACCTATACTTTTCCACTAACTGTTGTTCCCAGCGTCACTATTGTCAGCGTTCTTCGACTCAAAACCCTCATTCAATTCGCAAATACAACGAATCCTACACGTAAGCATGTCCTGTAACTACGTTGCGAAAATTGATCACTGATAATATCACAGAAGACTATGTAGACTTGAGTGTTTGGAGCAATGTCGAAGTTCCTGTTGGGGTCATCTGCGCCTGCATGCCATCGGTCCGGTCTCTCTTTGCACGTTTCGCACCGGCTGTCTTCACTTTAACAAGCAACGGAGACCAAACTGGGGACTCTTCCATGCCGAAACGGGTAAATATGTCAAATGCCTCTCGGCCTCGACGACACTCGGGGAAGTTAGGTAATCTTGAAGAGGGCTCATTCGTAGAGTTGATGGAAACAGAGTCTTGGAACCAAACCAAAGCTTGACGGGTTGTTTATTCAGCAGCTAATAGAATATGGCTGTGTGGAGATAGTCTTTGCTTGGAGTCAAGGTAATATTACGAGCTCCACGGATTTATACGGCGTTTGGGACAAGGAGGCTGGTTGTACACAAAAAATACCGCAACAGTTACGAAGAGAATAAGAGTCAATTCTTGGCTTTTATCGTTTATGTAGTCATTCGTTTAGACTTTGATAGATTATGAGCTGTATGAGAATACTGTGCTTTGAGCGATCTTTCAAGCCTGGCCTAGAGTTAGATGTCAAGTTTCCGCCACAGAAAGGGAATGTTGTACAAAAATATTGAAATATTTATGAAGAGAATAATGTACAATTTGAAGTTCATAATTAATCTTCAGTTTTAGTACTATCCTGCTCAGCACATGTGTTGAACAAGTGCTGCAGGCTACATTGCACATGTACCGCGGTGGAACTTGACAGCTTCAAAGAAGGTTCCAGGGACCACACAGGCCAGGTCCTCGAAATTTTAGCGATCGCCAGGCTTCACCGCTGCACTGGCTCCCCGGTACCTGTCAAAGTCGAGATAAGGATCGACTTCCCTCATGGCCTCATGGGATTGAGCTTGCGAGAAGCTGAGAACCATGTCAAGGTCAGATTCTCTCGCACTCCTCCACGTCTCTCCCAATGGAGCAATTTCAGCCGCTCCGCGATTGAGCTACCCTTGTCACTTGACCTCGGGCAGCTCAACGGCTACCAGGATCTGAATCCTCTGAACCAGGCTCAGTCTTCACGATGATCATTTCTTATTTCGCGATCACGGGGAGTGATTCGAGGTCCCCGGAGTTAGGGGCACGTTGCTGCAGCCTGCAGTTGAAAAAGTGATGCAAAATTTGTACCTGCACCACGCTTAACCCTGCTTCATTATTTGGGATCATCCTCCAAAACTTTTCGGTTCCGACGGTGCACACGGTGATCTTCGAAGGGGTATGGGGCCATGATTGGAAAGTATCTTTGGCACAGAACTGCACCAGGTGGGTGGGTTTTAGACCAGACCAAAAGCGTGTGTACCCTGTTGTTCAAGTCGTTCCTTCCATCTTCACTTGTATTTGTCGGACATGCTGAGAGAGTGCTCTCGTCTGTGCCAAGCCTTTCATTCTCTCAAGGACGGCCTTTCTTCTTACGATCGTTTTCTCTACTTGAATTTCGACTTTTGACTTTTACGATGCGCTTCGCAAATACGTTGGTGGTTCTGGCTAGTCTAGTGTGTCTTGCCTCGACATCGTGAGTGACGAAGGGATGTAAACATTAAATCATATCAATCTGACTTTCAACAGCGTCGTACCAAGATTGCACGAGCATGACTCATATGATGATCCTGTGGGTTCGCAGAAACGACAATCAAACACCACTTGGCTTGAAGACTACGACTATGTGGTGGTGGGATCCGGACCTGGAGGGGGCCCTGTGGCTGCAAGACTCGCCATTGCTGGTTTCAAGGTGCTCTTGATCGATGCAGGAGATGATGAGGGCTCCAGTTACCAAGAACAAGTTCCAGCACTGCAGTTGCAGTCTACGGAATATGGACCGATGAAATGGGACTACTTCGTCAACCACTACCAGGATGAAGCTCGACAAGAAAAGGATTCAAAAATGACGTGGGAGACGCCCTCAGGAGAGCTCTTCGTGGGAACTTCAGCGCCAGCTGGCTCAACACCACTTGGGATTCTTTACCCTCGTTCTGGAACTCTCGGTGGATGCTCAGCTCACAACGCTCTGATTACTATATATCCCTTCGAGAGCGACTGGAACAACATAATGAATTTGACGGGAGACTCTTCCTGGGCAGCCGCAAACATGCGAACTTACTTTGAAAAACTGGAGCGGAACGGATATCTGCCCAGCAGTATTGTTGGACATGGCTACAGCGGCTGGCTGGGGACATCATTAACATCTCTCGCTTTGGTGATTGAAGACCAGAAACTCTTGTCACTTATTGTCTCAGCTGCAACAGCTATGGGTCAGGGACTTCTTGGACTTCTTGTAGATACTGTCGTCGGATTGGGCCAGGTGCTACTACGGGATCTCAATGCTCCAGGACAACCGGAGCAGGAAGGCCTCTACCAAGTTCCATTAGCAATGTGGGACTCGACTCGCAATGGCCCTAGAAATTTCATTCTCGACACAGCAAGTGCACTCAATGCCGATGGCTCACGGAAATACCAACTTGATGTTCGTCTCAACACTCTAGTGACAAAAATCAGGTTCATCCAGAACGGGACAACCCCGAAGGCTGTGGGTGTCGACTTTCTCGATGGTCTAAGTCTATATCGGGCAGACCTGAGGTCTACATCAGCATCACCTACCGGTTCTGGCAGTGTTAACGCTACGCGAGAAGTCATCATCTCCGCAGGCTCTTTCAACACACCTCAGCTTTTGAAGTTGAGTGGGATCGGGCCGGCCGAAGAACTCCAAAAATTCAACATCCCCGTAGTAGTCGATCTACCCGGCGTTGGTACGAATTTACAAGTAAGTGTCATCTTCCACAAGAATTACTTCCTGTTTCCATGTCTTGTCGTCATTTCATTTCGTAGTTCTTTTTAGGAGCATAATACCTCCAATCCGCTATCTCAGCTTGTGATTACATCCTTTAGATAAAATGAATGCTCATTGGAACTTTTGGATTATAGGACAGATACGAAACCACTGTCGTCGGGAAGACCGAAACTGATTTTGTCATCACTGAGAAATGTACCTTCTTGCGCACATTGCCTGACCCATGTCTGACACAATGGATCAATGGAATCGACCAAACAACCAAGGGAACCTACGCGACCAACGGAATCGCTATTGCCGTTGTCAAAAAGTCATCAGTCGCAGATGGTGACCCCGATCTTCTAATCTCAGGAGCTCCAGCGTACTTCAAAGGCTATTATCCAGGCTACTCCGATATTGCACTTGCAGATGCTCGCCACTGGGCTTGGATTACACTCAAAGCTCACAGTCGCAACAATGCGGGAACAGTGACACTACGTTCTACCGATCCGCGAGACACGCCGGTCATCAATTTCAACTCTTTCGATACGGGCGTCACAGCGGATGGAGCTGACGAGAAGGATCTGCAGGCAGTGTACGAAGCGATGGAGTACTCCCGTCAAGCTTACCAAGACCTCATTCCGTTGGATGGCTCTTTCACTGAAGTTTGGCCGGGGCCAAACGCGACTACAGAGGCTGAATTGAAGACTTTTATCAAAGACGAAGCTTGGGGTCATCATGCGAGCTGCACATGTCCGATTGGAGCTGACGATGATCCTATGGCGGTTCTGGACTCAAACTTTAGGGTGAGAGGTGTGCAAGGTTTGAGGGTGGTTGACGCCAGTGTTTTTCCAAAGATACCAGGCTTCTACATTGCGCTACCTATTTATATGGTCAGCGAGAAGGCTGCAGATGTCATCATTCAGGGTGTAGCATGAGATAGCAAGTCTCGAGTTCTGCATGGGTCAAGCTGCCCCTGGTTTAAGCGACCCCCTTTTTGTAGTTTTAGCGAGCTGGGCCTGAAGTCCACCCACTCATATTTTTAGCACATAGTTTTTAGCATAATCTTAAATGGATGCAACTCTGCCCTTTAAAATATCTTCATCGCGTTCAACAAGTATTCCAGGTCGCCCTAGTTGGCTCGGGCATCCTATTCGCGCTCCCCTACGTGCATGATCTTCTCTCCATGTACCCCGACCTCACACTGTCTTATCAGCAACCATCACTTCACCCTTCAAAGCTTCCGTATCATCAATCCCAGCAGCTCCAGGTCCTTCTATACCTGCACCCTCACTAACAAAAACCCGCCTCTCATCCGTACTGTGCTCCTTAACCTTCGTAAACGACACATAAAACGTCGTCGACATGCTCACCAACAGAATCACCCAAGTACTGATATACATACTTTTGTACGAGATCTTCAACCCATCGAGACGCCAGACGATAGCTGCTGCAGCCGATTGGATTGATTTGTACCAGCCAGAGTAGTGGGACAGCGTCGCGGAATTGTTGGATAGAGAGCCCATGAGCCAGTATGCGTAGGCTTGGAAACAACCATCGTAAAAGGCGTAGAAGATGTAGATTGCGAGGTAGGGAAAGTAGCGTTTTGATTGAGTGCTGTGAAAATGCAATCAGAGAGGCACGTTCGTAGTGAGATTTGGGAGGGTAGGTAACTTACACGTCTACCAGTGGATCCGGGCTAACTCCTCGCACTGCATCTTTCACAAACACCCATCCACCACCCCAAATAGACAGAGTCGCAACGAGCAAGTACACGATGCCAATCTTAGCCCGTGTTGGTCTTCCAAATCGCTTCGATTTGAAAGGAAAATCGAGGAAGGTTCCCATTGCCCAGACCCCAACCATGTTGAAGAAGTTTGACCAGAGTCCGTTGAAGGAGCGGGTCCGAAGAGTGAAATTCGGAACGTTGAAATCATTTACTTCTACAGTGCGTGTCAGCAAATGGTGGACTAGATGGCGCAGTTGTTTGCGAAGTGAGACTTACGATAAGTATAAAACCAGCTAGAGGCGGCGAAAAAGGGGAAGAGCGTGACGATGTACCAATTGGCTCGGAGAACATGGTACATTCCTTTCAATTCCGATCTATACATCATCAGCTAAACAGTCGTGAAAGTAACTAATCGGGTAAACACTCACGTCCATGTTGGCATAGGTGGTAGAACAACTTGAGTACCGTCTGTGCGGATGACCTTGTCGGAAGGGAGGAGCAATAAAGGGATACAGCATCCCACAAGCATGATGACGATAAAAGCAACGTATGACCCATCGTTTAGATTACCCGCTGTTGAGCTCCAATTGAGGCAAATCGGGATGATAGAGCCAATCACACCTCCAGCTTGGAATATGGTCCAGAACACAGAGAACGAACGGCCTTTCATGTCTTCGGTTGGGTAGCACATTGTCACTGCACCTTGTGCTGTCCATAACTAGAAATCATCAGCATGAATATTTGGGCTATAAAATAACTGTTCGGGGCTCACCATGGCCGCAGAAAGACCTTCCAGGCATCCAGCTAACACAACCCACGGTGTTGCTCTGTTTCCGATATGTGCTGTTGTAAAATATGCTGAAGCCAAGCACACGTACCCGAAACCACCGAACATCAAGCAAATCTTGATTCCAACTCTATTATAAATGGCGCCCCCGAAGAAAGCAAGGGCAGCAAAAGCTGCGTAGCTGGTCAATAATTATTAGCGTACAGAAATACGGCTAGCTTACTCGAATATACGGCGACATAGGCATTGGTAGACTGGGTAGTATTCAGAAGTCCACCGCCACCTGCCCCTCCTAATGCTGACGACATTCCACTGTCGAATATTAGCCGCATATCTTCGTGATTCCGAATGCTAACTCACACTGTGCAGAAAGCGATGAACCCGACCATCACGACTTGTGCCATGGCAGTCCTATATTTGGGTATACGCAGGCCTCGAATGAAGTAGTCCGTGTTGACCTTGCCCGCATCTTGGACATCGCGTTCTCTGTCTGAGATAGAGGAGTTCTCATCCATGGTGTTGACGATGCTCTGAGAATTTGAAACTTGGTGTGAGACTCAAAAGGATATTGAAATAGAAAGGGTTCCAACGAATCGGGACTCTGGAAGATACCGCTATACTTAATGCGATCTGGAATTAGGTGCTGTACATAATCCTATTTATGCAAGTTGATTCAATTGCGTCGGCGAAAGATAGGAACTCTCCACTGAACAGGGTTGGAATTTGCAACGTTACTGATATGCTGATAAGGATGGAGTCAAAATCTCAAAAACATGTGCCAAACTGATAAGATAGAGACGATCGACCTTCTGGATCTCCACTTGGAGAATAGTAGATAATATTATATTATGGGCCACTCTCTAAAAGTGGGGAGTGGGCTTTGCGATCATGTAGGAGGATTACTATGAAAACGCCCCAACCGCTCAACCGCCCACGCTTACCCCACCAAAATTTTGTTTTTCAAAGTGCTCGGAAATTTCTAAAAATTCAGGAAAATATGGACAATTCTTTCAGGATTCCAAATATTGTATTATGTCCACCGAGTTGTGGCGTTAAAAGGGCTTCAAAATTGGGAATGAGCGGTTGAGTGGTGTGGGTGTGTGGGTTTGTGGGCGGTGAATTCTTCTAATAGTTGCTGGCCCGTTCTCTATCGGCAGCTTGGCAGGAACAATGAGATGCTCCCTTAAATGTGCCTTATTTATCATAAGGCCCAAAACTGGAAAAAAATTCCCTGAACAAGAGAGCAAAGTGTGGCGGCGATCGATATAATAATACCGTTGGATTAGTTCTGACCAGTTCTAGTGGAGCTAGGACCCTGGGTTGCCAAGAACTGGCCCAACGCTGCTGCCTACCCCTCAACACGTGAGCTTTCGCCAAATGCAACGTAACCCTCCCACTCTTAACTACACCTTCCATCATTTCAATTGTACGAGTACCAGAATTGAAGATTCCCACTGTTCTTGAATTAAACTCCTAACACATTGACAACTCTATCAAAACCTGCGTTAGCATGGCAGCAGTTACAAGTCCCTCATCACGTTCATCACTCGACTCCTTTGCGAGTTCAAATCCAGCAAGGAGGCAATACACACGTATCAAAAAGACAGTTCAAGTTAATGCCTTGGCCGAGGTTTGGGCGAATCTGAAGAGTGAATTGCCTAAACCACTCGACAAACGCTTCAGCGATGTCAAAAAAAGGCTCGTGAGGCCTGAAAACTATGAAGCAGTGCAAGCGAGTTGGGACCGCCTGCTCCTAGCCCTTGAAGAAAGAGCTAAGGTTATTGAGTCAACCGGACCTAATGTACGCCTCTATGCATGACACAAAAGAGATGTTCTGATAAAATGATGGCAGTATATCCCAACAGTGGACTTCGCATCCATTGACAGCAATGGAAACTTCCTCAAGGATGCAGCAGACCTCATCAAGTCGCGAGGATGCTGCGTTGTTCGAGGCGTGGTGCCTCGCCAACAAGCACTAGACTGGAAAGCCGAATTGATCTCCTATGTTAAACGCCATCCAGCCGTGGCAGGCAATCCGCCCCCAGCGTCGGATCCCCAGTTCTGGAACGTTTACTGGACTAAACCTCAAGTTGAAGCACGGAGTCACCCAGATGTCATTAAATGCCAGAAAGCTATGAGCAAGCTTTATTTCTGCAGCGAAGATGTTGAAGTTGATGTGACGAGTCAAGTCACGTATGCTGATCGATTTCGCGTGAGATATCCGGGTGCAGCGGGAACGTTGCCGGCGCATTTAGATAATGGATCTATCGAAAGGTGGGAGGATGTTGAAAATAGCAAAACATATCAAGCGATTTGGGAAGGGAGATGGGAGGAGTATGATGCGTGGGATATTGATCATCGGGCTGAGGCAGTCATCGACTTGTACGGTGGGCCCGGTGCTTGCTCGGTATTTAGAAGTCTCCAAGGTGAGTCTACGAAAAGGAGCTCCAAGAGTAAAGTTGATGAAAACAGGATGGTTGAGTCTTGCCGACAATGGACCTCGAAGAGGAACACTTGAGCTTTGTCCTGATATCAAGCTGACCACCGCCTATCTTCTTCTTCGGCCATTCTTCGATCAGTATGGAAAGCTTGATATGGATTCAACGTATTTCTATGGTGCCGATCCAGGAATGGGACATGTTCTCAAAGACTCGTGGCATCCAGCACTTCAGATGAACAAGACTATGATTTCTGCTCCAGAAGCAGCGCCTGGCGATTACGTGTTCTGGCACTGTGACGTAAGTCTCTTCAAATCTTAAGTCTATACCTAACCTCTACTGACGGGGCTGCAGATGGGACACAAAGTCGAAGAGGCACACGAAGGAACTTCCGATTCGTCTGTTGTATATATTGGTGTTGCGCCGCTGACGAGCTACAACATTGACAACTTAGTCGAACAGAGGAAGGCATTCTTAGCAGGCGTGCCCCCACCAGATATGGTTCCCTTAGAATGCGAAGAAGAAGAGAAAGAACACAGTGATCGAGGGCGCCCGGAAGATATTCTGACCCTTGAGGGCAAGAGGATCATAGGTCTTGCCCCGTTCGACGTAGAAGAGAAGGGGCTTACACCTGGCCAAATTGCAATTCGAAGGTTGGCAAATGAGACATTGGGATTCTAGATTGCTCTAGATTTGAGATATCAGGTATAGCGTAACGAGTCAGCCTTGACATTGGATTTTTCAGCTGCATGATGCAGCTCGATCCCGTCCAGCTCAGACGCAAGTGCGGGAAATAGCTTTCTCATCACAATCATATCTGGAAGCAGCGTAGTTGCATCTCATCGTTACCTTGAAGGGAAAAGAAAATAATGTGTCGTAGTGGCTTTTTGCGCGTTTGGAACGTGCTCCGGGTCTCACTTTAGCGCGTCAGCCCTGGTTTCAACTTTCAAGTTTTCCCAACATGGCCTTCACGTACTTATCAAACATCACAACATCCATCACTAGATGAAGATTTTCAATTGTATCTCAACACGCTTCTACATCAGATCAGGATCTGGTGAAAGAAAGAACATTGATCTTCGGGCCGGGGCGCAAAGCTGCAGACATCCCAGCTGTGGCTCCTGTCGGAAAGCCTTCCGGAGGATGACCCCAGTCTCTCAACATTTCTTCAGCAGCCGCATATGGAGGAAGAGAGAGTCAAGAGCTTCATCAATATCGCCCGCTGCATACAGATTGCCTGTCATTGCGCTCACCGCATCCATAGCGGTACGCAACGTCCACTGTCACTGGTGCATTGGCTGGGTGGCTCAGTGAACCCCTGTCTTGGCTTTCCATACCCCGCACTTGCTCGTCAACAACATCGTTTCTTTTTGAGAGAGCCTACCTCGAAGCATCCAGGATATTTCGTGTTTTCTTTGCGCTGCAGTGTCGCAGCCTGAGCCTGTCGATCACTTCATCAATATGACAGAAGTTGGAAATGCTGCACATGCAACCTCATGTATTTACCCTCCGCATTAGGCGTTAGTACCTACAGTGAATGTATCATTTAATTGTCGAGTGTCTTTACCTGTTCATGGCAGTCACCTCTCATCACGTCCTGAAAGATTGTATCATGCTTTATACCGCCTGGAGGCTCCAGAACTACCATGGAGGTTGTAGCTGCAGTTTCAAGTGTTGCTGGGATTGCCAGCCTCGTTGGTCAATCTCTGACCGGACTGAAAAATCTGTCTGACTTTGTTCACGATTGCAGAAATGCCTCCAGAACTGTTACACGTTTTCTTGATGAGCTCAGTACTCTACGGCAGACCATTGAGGAAGTGGATGCACTACTTTTGCAAATCAAAGAGCCGTTTGAAGATTCTCGACGCAACATTCTGAACTCTCTTTCCACCCAGCTAGAGGACTGCGCCAACAACCTACAAAGGTGGCTCGCGGCAGCTCAGAACACTAAGCTATCACATCAACCCAAATACAAGAGGCTCCTCCAAAGCATTTTGGTATCCATTAAAAGTCAGGATATTAAGGATGTATTCAAGCAAATCAGCTCCCATCGCCAAGGAATATCTCTAAGCTTGTCTGCCACTGGGAGGTAGGTGGCTTCAGATCACTTGTTCACGAATTGCTATCGAGCAATTGAATATTATGCTGACCTCAAAAGGCTCCTGGATCTCGAACACTTGAGGAAGTCCGACTTTCTCATTTCTAAAGTTGATGAAGTTGCGGCAAACAGCAAATTGACAATGAACGCTCTCAGCCGGCTCGAGGACCGTTTTGATAATTCTCCACTCCCGTCTCATCGACCGTCAACTCCCCAAGATCTGAGCGATATATCAAGTCAGCTTTCAAGAATTGAGTCTTTGATATTCTCTGGCTACAGCGCGACTTCTATGAATGAGTCCTCCTTCGACTATTTGTCGCCTGGCCGTCGTGGACCATCTCCATCGTCGGGTGAACAAAGTACTGGATCTCCTATGCAGTTACGCTGGGCTAGTTCATCCCTAAAAAGTGACTCTGGCGAACCAGAAGTTCCTCGTCCAAGCACTCGTAATGAAGCATTCCATATGAGAGCTGGCTTCGTCGGTCATTCCCCTCTGCTCTCTCGAGGTTATTTTACTTGCGAATGTTGTGGAAGTTCTCCAAATCACTTTAAAACTCTCGAGGACTTGAAGTGAGTTTTGTCCATAATAATTCGGATAGTGCTAACGACAGTCCCAGAATGCACGAGAAAGCTTTACCTTGGTCATGTCAGTATTGTCGACACCGAAGTTCAAACAAGGATGAATTAGAACGACACATAAATGCATGGCACTATGGACATATCTCATGGTCATGTGCAAACTTGAATGGATGGCAAGCTGCGTTTCCTGGCTCCGTGGCAAACAGATCTCCAGACTTGTGCTGCTATTGCGGAGAAGTATTTCAACGAAGCGGGCCAGGTGTCTTGACGAAGCAAGACTGGCAGGATCGAACAGCCCATCTCCACAAGAGTCACAAGTTCGAATGTTGCGACCGAACCAAGCGTTTCCTCCTGGTGTCCCAATTCCGGGACCATCTTAAGGATAGCCATGATGCCATCATTGGGAACTGGACGGAAAAGCTCGTTGATGCATGTGTTGTCAAAGTTACCACCCAAGACACATACCAGAACTCCCAATATAACGAGACGGTGGCAACAATATTCCAGGAAGAAGGACAGCCTGGGTCTGCTTGGGACATACCATTTGGCACAATTGATGTCAGGGACTACATGTTGGACAAATTTGGCGCAGTTCTTGTTGGTATCGAACCTCCTGGGTGTCCTAGAGATGTGGTGCAATATGTCCGCCTTCGCCGCCTTCTGGAACGGAAATATTCGAACAAGCTTCTCCTGGAAGTGTTCTTGAAGAAGATGGAGGTAACCTCGAATCCTACTTTTCTTGAAATAACGAACGCCAAGAAAGATTTAGAGAGAGGGTTGGCTGTACTCGAAGCAGGTCTTGAACGAGCACGCCTAGCATGCTGGAAGCAAGGGTTCGATCTTGACTTTGTTGGGGAATTTATTCCTACCCAGAAGCCAAATCAGGAAGATAAAGAGGGCTGCTGTGAGCAATTAGCGATTATGGGGAGCGAAATACTCCATGACCAAGGAGCCCAAGCTCGGTCAACAAAGCGGGGTCGAATCAATTGCTGGCTCCTCCATAATCTCATATCTTCACCCGAAGAGTCGACGCGTCATCGGACTTATCTTCGAAACGGACAAATTATGAGTGACGCACAATGGGCAAGACTGGTCGTGCAGTTCTGGCTCGTCGACGAGGCAGCTGTTGGAGTCGAGTCTCGGTCCAGCTCCACAAATGGGGCTATGGGCAGTGATGAAATATGGCATTCTGACAAAGTTCTCGTCGAAGATTTTCCATTGCGGAGGAGAAGAGAGCTAGATTCTGGCGACGAATCGTCGGATATTCTAGAGCCCAGGAAGAAGGCTAGGATCTCTCTGACTATCGACTGTGTTTGACACGTGCATTCATACCAACACTTCCTATCGTTCACAAGAAATTCTTATAATATGTGCCAGTCTGACAGAAGATTAAGTATTCAAAAATAGAAGATATTCTCAGTCTTGAGAGCAACTGGATCATGGATCTTACACTATCCGACTTGGAAGAGAAAAGAACCACCCCTGGTCAATTTGCAATCTTTAAATTGGCCAATAAGGCTCTAGGATTCTAAATTGGAACTGAATAGTATATTGCCTATTGTATCGTGCTGGCACATGAATCTCGAGGTCATCAAGTTTCCATATCAACCATAAATCGAAACTTTAGATCCGCCTTCTCCAATCTCTCTATCGCCTCTTTGATCTCCTCCAGTTTATCATTTCAACAATCGGCAGTAGTCCCTTGTCGGATAAAACCTAAAGCGTCTCCCTCGCCTCCCTCGTCTCCTACACAATCCATATCATGCTTCACGTCAACTTCATCCTCAAGCTGCGAGAGCAAGTTTATTGAGCAATCTTTATAAGGTTCTAACAAGTTCAACAACCCCTTGACGGTCCCCTTTGAACGAAGATGTTGTGCTCGATTACAGTTTCACAACAAACTCCACTTACGAACTGCGAGACCAGCACAGCCACGATAATTGTAGTCTTACATTGATAGGATTGAGGATTTCTAGGACTTCACTGCTTTTCGCCAGTTGGGGTTCCCTTGAACTACAAGGCAGAAGGTGTAGGCAAGCCCCCATTCCAGGCTCGCAGGATACTCGAACCAAATCTCACTCTGTGGGACTAGATATTCAGAACTCTACACATCTCCATGACTTATCTTCAAACTGCCCTTTCTATCCATCAAGCAAGCCAAAACCATGCTTTCTGCAGCCAATTCTTTGGTTCCCTTGGCGTTTCCATCTCAGCCAGCTCATCCATCTCCTTCTTCCCCGTCACCACATCCACCTTATCTAGTGCGATAGCCCAAGGAGTTCGATACCAGATCTTGTGTCCAAAATAGAGGACTAGGAAGACAGGTAGGGTCAGGGCTGTCGGCGATACGTATCGATAAGGTATCGATGCTAGAATCGTTAGGTATCGATACGTATCGATACCTACTAGTATTAATTTGGCCTAGTGAGGGGCAGCGCGTACCCTACTAAAACTTTGTGATCGTTGTATAACGACCTTTCCTCTTTATTAATTATTTAAGTTCTTAAATCCATTTAGTAGGAGCCCCGTATAGTAGATCTTAATAATTACTAACTTATAATAGATAAGCTTCCTATTCTATAATTAATTTAACTCCCCGTACGTGCCCTATCCGCGTTTAATATTTATTTACTTACTATTACGTAGATCTTCTTCTCTTATTTACTATAGCTATTAATTAATAATAGTAAGTACGCGTCTACTACTACTATACGACGCTTTCTAACGTGTTCTCTTAGAGCTATAGTCCTTTTCAATTAACCTACTAGCGCGGTAATTAGTGGCGTTAACCCCTTAGTCTTAAGAGTCGCTAATACTACTATCTTTACTACTTAGCCCTTAAATCGCCTTTAATAGGCTATTCTTATATTACCTGGGTGTGATATGCTATACGTGCTTAGTAGTATTATATAGGCCTAAATTATGAGTAATTGGCTGTTATATATAAATAGGGTATTAATCTAGAGGGCTAGAGTAGTTTATCTATAAGGCGATTGTCTTAATTACTAGCAGCGAGGCCTATGCCCGTTCATAGAGTGTCGTCGTACGTAAGGACACTTTGGTGGGTACTATAGTAATTATAAGTAGCGTGAACACGCACGGTAATATCCCTAGCTACGAGATTAATTAGACTCCCCTCCTCCCTCTAAATCCAACGATAGCTATTATATAGTGGAAGAAGGCGAAGAGGGGCCTAGTAATATGGCTAAGAAGTAAATAGTAATCCCTCCGGGTTAAAACCTTATAGTAGTAGTCTTTACTTAGTGACTTCACTAGAGTAAAGGAGGTATATTATCCCCGTATAATAGTCCCCCCCTTTTAAGAGTTACTTATAAGGCTTATTTATAGGTATTACCCTTATAGTAATATAAGGGTAGTACCTAGGACGTGTGTTTATACCTCTATATAGTATTCTAGGACTAGTAACTAAGTGGTAAAGCTAAGTAGATACGATTTACTTAAAGTAAGGAGGGAGAAAGGCTCTAATTATCTCATATAATAGATTAGCTAGCTATCCTTAGCTAGATTAGCCCTATTCTTAGCTAGATTAGCCTTATCTATAAGAGAATTCAAAATCCTACTCCTCTTCTAGTACTTAAAGTACTCTCTTATCTTAAGTATCTCTACTATTATTACTACCCTTTCCTATATTATTATATAACGAGCCCCTGAAAATACACGCTCTAGTTCATTACTTATTAGTAGGATTAAGAGGATCTCAATTACTATAAGAGAGAGTCGTAGCTAGCGCTATCTTTAGTAGTCTTATAACTACTACTTAAGAGCTCCTTACTTACCTAGATTATATGGCTCTAAGGTATTATAGTCGTTATACTCGTCTTAACTTAATAGCCGGGTAATAAGAGAAAGGGATATTATAATCTTATTAAAGATATTAGGCTCTCTTTCCTTCTTCTTCCTCTTAGAACTACTATACTTAAAAGTAAAAGGGTCTTACTATAGTACCTTAACCTCCTCTTAGTACTTCTCCTAAAGCTCTCTTACTTTCACTAAGGCCCTTTAAGCTAACTCCTTTAGCTAGTAGACTTCGATATACCTTATATAATAAGTAGGGTTAAGGATTAAGGCGGTAGTATAAAATAGAGATATCTTAGTATTATAATAGTACTTATTAAGGACCTACTTTATAATATCAAGCCGCTTTACTATATCCTTACTCTCCTTATCCCTCTTTCCTTTATATACGCCCTATTATATAGTGGTTAGCTCTTAAAGAAGGGAGGAGGGTAAGGGCGAGCTTATAATCTTAGTAGTTATATACTTAACTAAGATATCTATTATAAAGAGGGTCGTATTAATTAATAAAGAGTCTCCCTTAATAGTAAGTATAGCCTAGTAAAAGGGTCTAAGGAACTCCTTAATTATATAAAGCTTTACCTAATCTTAAAAGTCTAAAGTGTCCTTTATAAGCTCCTCCTTATAATTAAGAGTAAAAGTATTAATAGCTAGTCGTATGTTAAGGAGAACTATAAGTATATAAAACTAGCTATTTTACCTTGTACTATTATTTATTAGAATAAGCCTCCTAGCGCTAGCTTTAAACTTAGTAATATGAAGTAGGGAACCACGGATAAAGACGATAATATTATAAGCTTTACTAAGTAGACTAAGGAGCTGGAACTTAGCCCTCTTAGCCTTCTTATTAACCCCTTCCCTTTATTCCTAACTATTATATAACTTAAGCTCCTCTTCTATAAACACGTTTATAAATAGGAAGGCTTAGACTATAAGATTAATAATATAGCTAATATAACGGATACGTTAGTCGTTCGCGGCCTAGTTAAGCCTAAGCTTAGTTAAAAAGTAAGCTTAGATAAGTCAATAAAGGACGTTATTTAGAGGAGTATTATCGGTAATTATTACTCCTAGCCGTTATATAATACTATAGTCTTTAAGGACTAGAAGGAGCTTCCCTAACTACTCCTCTCTACTATAGCTAAAGACTTATAGAAGGGCGATTAGGGCCTTTTACTTCTATAAATTATAGGTAATAAAGTAAGCGACGATTATAAGGAGAAGTAGCTAATTTAGTAAGGTCCAGATATTATAAGAGATATGAATTTATGAGAGGGCTACTTGAAGCTCACGCCATATAATATCCTTATATTTAGGCCATATAATACGAAGGTAGGCTTAGACTTAAGAGTAAGCTATAGTAATCTTACCTTCATATACTAGATTAAGAGCTTAGCATAAGGCGTGGAACTTAGGCTACTCTATAAGAGTAAAGGGCTAGTTTCGTATAACGATTAGGGAGAGGAGAGCTTTAGTAAGTACTATCTTATCTAGATAGGACTTAAGGACTTTAAGCTTAAAGTCGTTAATATCGGCCTTCTTTTTAACTTTATAGTAGAGCTATATAAGCTACTTAGTTACCTCATCGTGGACCTTACTCCTTTTCTTTTACTCTATAAAAATCCCGTGTAATCTAAGGTGCGTTACTATATTTAAAGAGATATTAGTACCGTACGGCTTCTTAAGTCTATTAAAGGGGCAGGTGGTATAATAGAGCTAGTTCTCTTTCTCTCCTAGCTCGACTAGGTTAAGCCTAGGGTATTAGTAGTAGGCCTAAGTAGGTGAGCTTTTCTCCTAAAAGCTTTAGATAACTAATCCTAAGTTATTATTAGTTAATAACTAAGTAAAAGAGGAGCTAAGATTAATTAAAGAAGACATTTTAAGGGTATATTTATCATATAATATAGTAGGGTAAAGAGTAAAACGATCTATATAGGCTAAAAAGCGGTTAAGGAATTAATGCCTTATCGATACTATCGATACCTGATAGGTATCGATACCTCAATCGATGCCTCAGGTATCGCCGACAGCCCTGGGTAGGGTGATATAAGCGGCCAAGAAATTAGCAGCGCTGAACTGTTTTGGCCAGAAGAATTGGAATCCGTTGGTCAAGGTCAGGAGGCTTATGAAAAGTAGGACCCCGTAAGTGACATATGGCTGGAGTGGTGTCCTGTAAGGGAGAGTATGCAAGATTCCGTGGTGCTTGAATGCGGTACGGAAGCGGAGGTAGGTGATCATCACAACAATCCAAGCGATGAAGCCGGAGATAGTAGATATGTTCACAAACCAGTTGAAAACGGTGGCTCCGGTGTTCGAGACGTTGAGGTATGCGAGGAGTCCAAAGGACCATGTGAAAAGAACAGCCACGTAAGGAACTCCACGCTTGTTGGTGTGACCGAAGATCTTTGGGGCTTGGCCGTTGAGCGACATGGAGTACAGGACACGGGATCCGGAATAGAGGAAAGAATTTCCTGCAGACCAGGCCGATGTCAGAATTGCGGCATTGATTGCGTGGTTCAAGCCACGAATTCCCGCTCGCTGGATGCCGAGGACGAACGGACTTGCGCTGGCGTTTGACGCTCCAAGCAATCTATCGTCGTTGGAAGGGACAATGACTCCGATTATGAGAGAAGCACAGCCATAGAATATTGCTAGCCGTGCGACAAAGCGTTTAGCTGCTTTGGGGATGTTTCGACGCGGATCGACTGTTTCGCCAGCGGCAATAGCAATGAGTTCTGGGGAAGTGATGAATGCGAAACCGGCCTTAATAACGGCATGCCAGAATGCGAGAAACTTTCCAGTCGCTCCAGGGGCCATATATTCTTTGAAAGCTCCTGGATTATCCCAATACCTGAATCCGAGTCGATCGTGATTAGGCCCTCCCCCAAAGAAGAGAATGATACCAAGAATGATGAGACCCATAATCGTGATGAGTTTGATACTGGCAAACCAGAACTCGGCTTCTCCAAAGAACGAGACCGCGATGACATTCAGCAGTAGAATGATGATAAGAACCATGGTGATCCATACAGCGACATTAACGGGAGCATTCCAATAATCGAGAACAATAGCGGCAGCGCTGGCCTCGGCAGCCACTAACATAGCGTAGGCATACCAATAATTCCAACCAGCCGCGAAAGCCAGTGAAGGCTCCACAAAGCGGTTTACGAAGTACGGGATAGAGATTCCTTTCATGGGAAGCAACACAACCATCTCAGCCAAGTTGTTCATCACACACCAGACGACGAACATCATGCAAAGATAGCCCATAAACAATGGAGCGGGACCTGTCTCGGAGAGGATGCTTCCAGAACCGACAAACAACCCTGTCCCAATTGCACCACCTGTATTCGATCAGTTCTGGAGCCTTGAATGTGATGATTTGGCACCTACCAAGGGCTAGAAATTGGATATGACGGCTCTTCAAACCACGCTCTAGTTGTTTTCGTGGATCTGCAAGATTGAGTTCCGGGTTTGTCTCCTTTTCCCGGAAGTCATGTTCGCCTTTGGGTTCGATGATTCCGTCCATGGTTTTCGAGGTTGTCTTTTTGTAAATCTAGTGAATAGTTGCTGAGAAACTGCGCCGAAGAGTAACTGAAGATAACAGATATTAATAGCAGGAGTTCTAATAATCTAAGGCAAAGTCGTTCGCATAGACACGGTTCAAGAGCTGACCAGGATACTCGTTGTAGGTTGACGAGAATGCAGCAAATGTTGAATCTGTTTGTAATGGCGTCAGTTGGGGTGCATTAGTGGTGTGGAGGGTATGACGATCAGTCTAGGCAGTTTGCGGGTAGCTTGGCTGTACTAAGTACTATTTACTCGATAATATTCTGTCACAGGACGAGTCTTTCGATGATATGAAGAGCTTTCTAAATATCCCTTATATTTTAATAGTCACAGCATTGAATTTCACTACCCGTGATCACACAGGTGGTTTTGCTTTACGTTTTTGTGCAGTTAGTGGATGCAACCCCATACTGTGACTAACGCATTTCATCCCCGCAAATAACGTCACCCCGCTTAGTGGGGTCATCCCACTGCATTGTAGTCACTAGGAGATGAAGAAAAAATCTTCATCCCGAATCAAGATTTTAAGTTGAATTCTATTGGCCTTTCCTATGGGAATCTAGCACATTAATACTGCTGTGTTTGGTAGTGCCACTCGAGACTAGGGAGCAGCTGCTCCCCATCTACCTGTCCTCTCTTTTTTATCTCGAACTTGTTTCAAGAAATTGTTTTCGTTTGGACGCCATTCTTAAGCTTAAATTTAATTGCATTAGAACACAATATCAGTCAAGCTGTTATTAATGGAGCAAAAATCCAAGGCCAACTCAAAGTACAGTGTCGCCGACTGCTCACGTGACTTGTCATACAACTGAACCTTGGAAGTTTAGAACCTTCCTGCCCAACCAAGGCACAGTTGCTCCAAGATCTTTTCTAATTACCCAAGTTTCAAGTGCCAAAGCGCTTCCATTCAAGTCAACACGTGCAACAGCACCTGCTTTAGCACTTCCGTAGGTCACCTCCACTTTGTCAGGGTCCGGGCTTGGCTGTACCTTGGTACGGAACAGCCCCTCAATTTTGATCTTTTTCAGACCTCTGCTCCGAGATTCCATGGTTTAAAAGTTTTAATGCAGTCCAATGATAGCAAACAAAACTCGCACGAGTGCTGAGGTTGAGGTCATCAGAAATCGCAACTTTCCCATGACCGCCGATACGCCAGATATGGCATACGATGTTGGCAGTCAAGCTGCTACGCATCCCGGCAGCGGAACCAAGTTCAGATCCAGGTCCGACCTGATATTGCTATATAATGGATTAAATGCAAGAGGGAACCACCGGGTGGTGAAGTGCAAAAATCATGATCGTCCTCATTTCGGCTCCTCTTGCCAAGAATCTGAATCCATATATCTATAAATTCCTACAATCCGATGGAGATATTCTGAGTGACCACAAATCTATCACTGTAAACTTCACCTGGTCTGTCAGTAGCACCCTGAGTCAATCCGGCTTCTGGGGAGGTCCACACGGGGACTGGTTCAATGACTGGACTCCATACCATTATCTCCAAAGGCCTCAGTCCTATCATTTAGGGGAGGCTCTCGCCTGGATTCCGTCGGCCTGACTCTTACGGATGGAACGACGTTCACGCACGGCGGCACTGGTGGTACAGCTTCAAGCCTCACGCTGGGAAGGTCCGAGTACTGGGTCTCCGCGGAACTCTGCCAGGGCCAGAAGAATGGTGAGACGAGGAAATTTTATATTTCTGCTACAACCAGCTTGGGGAGAACGTTGGCCTCAGGGATGAGCACCAGTGATTGTGCGACGCTCTCTGCACCAGGTAGGTGGCAGATTGTGAGGTCCATGGGCCAAGATGGGGATGAGATGGATCAATTGGCTTTTATTTATGCATCGATATAGGATAATCTTTTGTTTCTGCGTAGGTGTGGCCTCGACTGGGAGATAGAGAGTGATTCGACATTCGGAGGATAATGTTTGATGGCTGAGGAGTCGGAATTCTCCGCAGAATAGGGGCTCGGTTAAGCTGGCTTCGCTTAAGGTGAAAGGGGCCTGCAGGCCTGGGAAGGGATGAAGAGCAACTCAGTGAAGATCCTTAATGTCACTTTGGCCAAATATGCCTAAGAATGATCCCCTATTATCTCTTCCAGTCAGATGAATTGACCTCTTCGAGGTCCTCCTTCCTCGCGTGAGTTCATCCTCGCCTCAATTGCTGCCAAGTGTTGGTCGGCTCTCGGGTCTTGGCGGCACAGTAACTTCCCCGCAATTCTGTCCAATTCTCTGTCGATCTCAGTAAGCACATACATACCTAACCGTTGGAGAAGCTTTTCTAGTTTACAGACAAAAATGGTCTGATCGTCGTGGAGAACTCGAGAGTGGGATGTGTCCCTGTTGATTGATTCATGCACTCTTATTCCCGAGAGCTATCCTGGATACCACCAAACTCGGAGCGACTTGGATGTCAGCATCACTTGGAACTACTTCCCCGCAATTTAAGATCAACCCCGCTCTCTTTACCCCAAAGTTCTTGCTAGAAGTAAATCTTGGAAGTGAAAAGCCCAGAAACGCAGAGATTGATAAGATGCAGATCGCTGCGCTCAACCCATTTTGACCTCAACACCACAAACATTACTTTCCGTCGCCTGAAGAGCACCTCCCACGATGACTTCCTCCATAGCGGAAGAAAAAGCCCAAGACAGCTTTACCGAAGATGTCGAACAAGAATCTCCCCAAGCAATTGAGTACAAGAAGAGAGAAGCAGCTCTCCTTCGCAAGCTGGATTTGTTCATCGCTCCGGTCATGATGATGTTGATGCTCATCAGCTATCTCGACAGAGGCAACATTGGATTTGCAGCAACTCAGGGCATGATCACAGATATCAATTTGAAGGGATCGGAACTTAATGTTTGTCCCCTTCTTCAAATTTTCTGTGTTGGCTAACTCCGCGTTTTAGACTGCCGTCTCAGTCTTCTACATTTTCTACATCCTCGCAGAAGTAAGCCACCACATGCGATTTCTGAGCTGTTGTTAACCAACCTGATAGTTTCCGACATCCATCCTCGTCAAACGCCTAGAATTCAGTCGAGTCATTCCAGCTATCACATTCTGTTGGGGCATTGTTTGTCTTAGTACGGGATTTGTCAAGGGATTCTCGAGTCTAGTGGTGACTCGCATCTTCCTCGGATTCTTCGAAGGGTGTCTGTTCCCCTCCATGACCTTGCTTCTGTGTAACTGGTATAAGCGTGAAGAGCTAGCTACAAGAGTTGCTTATCTATTCAGTGAGCATTGCTCAATCTGACTTTGATCTCTCGCTAACTTTGTTTCAGTCGCTTCCGCTCTCTCAGGAGCATTTGGTGGACTCTTGGCCTGGGCAATTTTGCACATGGATGGAGTTGCAGGCTACCCCGGATGGAGATGGTAAGTCCTAAAATTCCTTCTATTCCTAAGTCTAATGGTTGCAAAGGCTTTATATTCTCGAAGGCATCATCACCGTCGTGTGGGCAGCGATGTGCATTTTCTTGGTTCCAAAGAACTACCAGACGGCCTACTTCCTGAACGACGAAGACAAGACAATCATGAAGCATCGTGCTGAGCTTGCGGAGTCGTATAGTGGTGGTAACGGTCATTACAGCATGAAAGATATAAAGGAAGCTGCCAAGGACCCTAAGAGCTGGGGCCATGGTGTGATTCAGATTGCTGTGGTTACCATTCTTTACGGTCAGCTCTCTCGCTCGCCCTTCTACAATCTCTTTGCTAAATCTTAAATCAAGGTTTCGGAACATTCTTGCCTATCATCATCAAAAACGGCTTCAATTACTCTACAGTCCAGGCTCAGTACCTCGTGATTCCTGGCAAGCTTTCTCCCCAACTCGACCATCGCGTTTGCCATCGCTAATTGAAGGTCAGTGAACCTCTGGGGCGCAATAGTCTACGCAGTCGGAGCCTACATCTCCGACAAATACAACGCCCGCTTCCTTACTATGGCCGTCTGCGCTCCCATCGGCATCGCAGGATACGCCATTCTCCTCTGCGACGTCTCAGCTGGCGTGCGCTACTTCGCCACCTACCTGATAGCTACCGCTTGTTTCCTCTGCACCGGAACCAACATTGCCTGGCTTTCCGGAAACTGCGCTCCAGACGGAAAACGTGCAGCAAGTCTCGGTATTTTGCTTGCCCTGACGAATATCGGCGGGGTGGTGAGTGGCCAGATTTATCAGACCAAGGCGGCGCCGAAGTATACCCTGGGTCATGCCTGGAGTTTGGGGTGTTTGGCTTTTGCGTGGTTTGGGTGGTGGATTGTGAGGTATATGTATGTGAAGAGAGAGGTAGGGAAAGAGAAGCTTATCGCGGAGGGTTATGTGACACGAGCCGGAGAGTATACTGACAGGTCTCCTGAATTTAAATATCTATTCTAAGGATGGCGAGGATGGCGAGGAAGATTAGATTGGTTTTAGTGTTACAAGATATGTTCAAATTGTAATGATTTAAAGCAATAGAAATTTCAAATATGACTGATTCTCTGAATCGAAGATACATATATACACCACATTTCACAATCACTGGTCGGGATTCTCAAGAATTTATTTTGCTAAGAGCAACTTCTCCATTCAAGATTAAGCTTTACCTTCAGTATACTGCTCAAGAACCGGTGTCGCAACCTCCAGTGTGTGAATACTCAACAACGTTGCAATTTCAAGCACCTCCATGATCTCCTCCGGCGTCGCTCCATACCCCAAAGCATTCCTCATGTGCAGCTTCAGCCCGGGCTGATAAAGATGTGTAGCAGCAACATCAAACGCGCAATATATCAACTCCTTGATCTATTTCACATTAACAAGTTTCTCCAAAAGGGAAAAAGACAAACCTTCGGTTCCAAAACCCCACCTCCCTTCCCATCCCCCTTAACATCCTTAACCCAAGGCACCGTACTAAACTCCAAATAAGCCGCAAAAAACTCCGGATCCAGCCTTAGAAAGTCCTCCCAAAAAGCATGCCAATACCCCCTCTTCTCCGTAAACTCCTCTCTGAGTCTCCTCCTCTGCTCATCCTCCTCCCTCCCCAAATACTCCTCATAACCCCCTAGTTCCCGCATCACCTCGCACAACATCGGGACACCGATATTGCACGCGTGGATTCCGAGGGTGGAGGTCAGTTCCAGGACTTCCATGATTTCGGCTTGGGTGGCTCCCGAGGAGAGAGCAGCGCGTATGTGGGTGTGGATTCCGGGGATGTAGAGGTGTGTGGAGGCGCTGGAGACGGAGAGCGCGATTAGGGATTGGATTTTGGGCGGGAGGTGGGACTTTTTCTTGGGGACGGAGGACATGTGGAGGCTTGCTTTGAGCATTTCTGGGGAGAGTTTTAATAGCGACTCGCAGCCGGGGGTCCAGGAAGAGGGCCCGAGGGTTGAGATATAGGTTTCTTTTAGAGAGGTTTGGGCGGGAGTTAAAGAGGACATTTTGAAATGTTGCGAGCAATGCTTTTGGTTGATTGGATTTACAAAGGCGATAGAGAGTTCTGATATTCTACCAGGTGCCGGAAGGATGTTTTGGTTTCTTGATAAAGTTTCGTCAAGAAGAAGTCCTCGGCTGTTTGGTTGCGAACCCCAAGGTGGGGTAGTTTGCGGGGTAATTATGTGGGTTCGCAGAAGTACTATAGCATCGAGATCACCGGTGAATAGCTGGCCCATATGCGTAGAAACCTCACTAGTTGAAAGAGAATCCCATTCTCAGTGTGCCACTGAGGATATATATGTACAAACAACTAAACCTCCCCGACTTTAATACAACCAAGTACAACATGCCTTCGCCCCTTCCCTTCCATTGTCGCCCCAAAACCTCCCCTCATTCCTCGGATCTTGCTCCCACTCCACATCATGCGCAAAGATAACTTCGACGCCACTCCTCTCCAACTCACCAATCCTCTTGATCGTCTCCTCAGCTTTCTCTCGATTGGCATGAATGCAACACGTGAAGCCTTCCGCATCTGCCCACGTCCCAATTTCTCTTTCCTTTCTCATTATCCTTCTGTCATGACATGCATCGCCTGCGAGATAGATGTATGAGTTGGGTGAGGTGCGAGCGAGGAGGTTGATGTGGCCTGGTAAATGACCTGGAGCGTCGACGATGTAGAGGCTGCCGTCGAGGAAAATATCCATAACGTGCAGGAGGTTGAGGTGCGTGGTCCAGGGCTGGTGAAAATCTGGCGTGCTTGGTTTCCTTCCCAGAGAAGTTTCTTGTGGCGGTTGAGAGGAAGGGGATGGTAGCTCGATGGTTCGTGATTCGGGGAGGAGATCGGCCTCGAAGAAGGAGTGGCCGCCGCGCAGCGATGTTGAGCTTCCTTGGAGGAGAGAGGTGGCCCCAGAACCGACGATGAAGGTACTTTTATTGAAATCTCGGGGCTCGCCGATGTGATCCCAGTGTACCTATTGACCAATGTCAATTCTATTTTTGCAGAAAAGTGAGTTGCCAGCTCTTACATGAGAATACACAACAAAATCAATATCATCTGGCGTCAGCCCTCCAGCAGCAAGACTCTTCACCACATCCGGACTCGTCGATATTGGTCTCCTCGTTGCAGCATGCTGCTGTATTGGCTCCGAATACCTCTCTAAGTTCCTCCTCAATCCAAGATCAAAGACAATTCTCGTTTTCTTCCTGGTCTCCGAGTCTTCATGTTGGATGAGAAATGATAGTGACGGGACGGTGCTTCGTGCTGTATCTGAGGCAGGGGAAACAAAGTGCCGTTCTGGCAGTGTGAGATGGCCAGCTGAAAGAGCGTGTACTGTAACTGTTGCGAGTGTGGTTTCCAAGGGAGGAGAAGGTGGGGCCTGCTGCTTGACGAAAATTGAAGACATTTCCGCCCGTCCTCGATTAAAGGAAATCGAGTTTGAAGCTCGAGTTCAGGAATTGAAGTTGAAGAATTTCATCGAAGAGATACAATGATTGTGCTGTACTCAATATGCCTGAATAGGAAAGTGCTCGGAATCATGGCTCCTAGGGTTGAGGAGCCTCATTTGGGATGAGGAATTGGGGTAGGGAACGCTGGTGTTGGCTTCCCCGCACCCTAAGATCCAGACGGTCTGGTGGGGTCCTGCCGATCTTCGGGGAAACTTAGCTTGAACGCTTAGAGGTCGGTTGAAGCTGGACTATGATGATCTCTCGTACACCTTTTTGAAATAATGTTGCCGAAATATTTCTATCTTTACTCTTGGTTGTGAAGTCATTAGTTACCCAATTTCGCGAGCATGGTGTCTTTCGAGTACGGGTCTGTAGGCTTCATTGGCCTCGGGGCAATGGGAAAGCCGATGGCAGGACATTTAGCAAAGAAGTTGCCACCGGATACTCCTATTTATGTTTTTGATGTTGTACAATCTGCGGTTGATGACTTGTGTACGGAGTTTCCAAATAAGGTTGTCAAGAGTACCAACGCGAAAGAAATTGCCGAGAAATGCGTAAGACTGGTGACCTTCGTTTGATTATGAGTATTGACCAGATACTCCAGGATATTATTATAACAATGGTCCCAGAAGGATCTCACGTCAAATCAGTATATCTCGATCCTCAAACCGGAATCTGTTCTACCGACATCTCGAAGAAGCTGTTAATAGACTGCTCAACAATCGACACGGCAACAAGTCTCCTGGTCAAAGATCACATCTCCACCCACTTTCCAACCGCCTCATTCTACGATGCTCCTGTAAGCGGTGGTGTCGTCGGTGCAGTCAAGGGAACAATAGCCATCTTCCTCGGCTGCTCAGAAACCGATCCTAATCTCTCACGTCTCACGCACCTCCTCCAGATGGTAGGAAAGAGCATCATCCCCTGCGGGGGACCATCACTCGGGCTAGCAGCGAAACTTTCAAACAACTACCTCTCTGGTATCATTGCCATCGCAGCTTCCGAAGCTTTCGATATGGGTATGCGGTCCGGCTTGGACCCAAGAGTGCTGAAGAAGGTTTATGCAGCGGGTACTGCTCAGAATACAATTTGTGACAAGTTCACGCCTGTTCCGGGGGTTTATCCAGAGGCGCCGAGTAGTAATGGATATAAGAATGGGTTCAAGGTGCAGCTTATGAGAAAGGACTTTGGACTCGCTGTCGACATGGCGAGGAGGGTTGGGAGCAAGAATGTCCTTGGGCAGGTTGGATTGCAGACTTATACGGACGCGATGAATGATCCTAGATGCAGGGATTTAGATTCTAGGGTTGTTTATAGATTTTTGGGTGGTAATGAGGATTGGAAGGGCAGAGATGAGGTAGATTGAATATATTTTTGGGCATCATAGAATTCAACTTTTCCCAAGGTCTTGGCTATCTTCGCCGCCACCATCTTCACAGTTCAATCTACGAAATTTCATAATGCTCTTACTCACTACGGCTTCTTCGGCAAGTTCAACCTTCAACCCTTCCGAAATCGGTTGGAGAAGTGGGGCTGGAGGGGCTCCCCCCAATTACACTTGTTAGATACGAATACCTTAGGTTGCTCAAGTTTTCTCAACTCTCTTCCTCACAATTAAATCTCAACCATTCTTCGATCCTCTACTCAGATTCCCTTGCCAGTAAACATAATAACTCACCTTCCAATCACGTATCTCTGCTTCAGATTTGACTTTCACTCTACCCGTCACGTACTTCGCCCCGGTAAAAATGGCAACCGATCCCAAATTCGATACCTTTCACAAGGAGCTTTTCGAAGAAGGCTTGAAGATGCGCCGCAGCGTCGTCGGCGACGAATACGTGAACCGGGCCCTGGCGAACGGGAACACCGAGTTCTCACGCCCGGCACAAGAATTTGTCACAGAATGGTGCTGGGGAACATGGACACGACCTGGACTCGACAAGAAGCAGCGCAGTCTGATGAATATTGGCATCCTGATGGCGCTCAACCGAACTCCTGAGCTCGCCGTTCACATTCGAGGTGCGAGGAACAATGGTCTGACGGAGCTGGAGATTAGAGAGGCGATCCTGCATGCTACGACGTATCTGGGCGTCCCAGCTATGGTGGAGGCGATTAAGACGGCGGAGAAGGTCTTGGATGAGATGGCGGAGAAGGGGGAGAAGCCGAGAGAGTTGGGAGGAAAGGTTGCAACATAGGGCTGAAAGATACTTGTAGTTTCATGACGGATAGCCATAGATTTGAACCATCTCATTATCAGCCGAATGCATCTAGAATTTGACGGGTTCACGAATGTCATATTGCGAAGTCATGGTTGTCCCACCCTCGGCTTTGTAAAGCGGGGTAGAATGTCTCACTTTTCGACGAGCCCCCTTACCTCACTCACATCACATCACATCACATACTGCACACACACGCGCATCTCTTTACAACCCTCCCCTGATATAGAACTCACCGGGCTTCACTAATTTATATCTTCATCTCTTCTCCTCGACCAAATATCGTCCGCCATCGGAAGTGACGCCTTCCAACCCTGCCATCTCCCCACTTTCCCCACATTCGTGCCAAGCCTGCACTTCCCCGCAGCGCCACTTTTCTCTCCCATCTCCTCATCTCCTCTTTTCATCTCAGCTTTCTCCAACATTAGACATCAACCTCCAACGCAAATCCCCAACAACCAAAGTACGACTGACTTTGGAGCATTGGGTCAAGGATCGCTGCGTGGAATAAGCAAATGCCATCATAGTGTCGTCGAGATCACAGGCCAATCACAGCCTTCAGGTACCCGCGGCACTCAATGCAACAGGAGCCGGCTGCAAATGCAGGCCAGGAGGCTGCACCGGGGACTGGAAAAAAGCCTAAAAGGTTCCTATGTCATCGGTGTCAGAGAAACTTTGCGCGTCTAGAGCATCTACAGCGACACGAACGGATCCGTAGGTCCTTCTGACTTTGACGGCAAGGGAAAACTTTGCTCAATGTGTACTTGCAGATACCCAGGAGAAGCCATTCGGCTGCACCTTGTGTGATCACCACTTCACTCGAAGGTACTTAGTCCCAGCCGGGACCAGAAATATATCTAGCTGACACCACTAGTGACCTTCTAATACGCCATGAGAGACTGACACACAACAAAGATGCCTCCTCGAGAAACCAAAGGCAGGAGCGAAATGCTGCTAACGACCAGGATTCTTCTCAATCTCCAGGGAAACGCAGGAGAATAGCCTTCGAAACTTCGATAGACAATAATGACAACCACGAATCACCACGAATGGGCAGTTCAATGAACTTTCGTGATATCACTTCACCTAACAATCCAGGACTCGACGGGCCTTCAAATTCAAACCAGAATGATGAATACTCTCTTGCTGCTTTATCAATGGCTGCAGAGTATTCTGCTCTACAAGGGGACTTCGCAGCTTCTCCTTTTCAGGCACAGAATCTACCGCAAGGTTCCAGCATGGCACTTCGCACCGACCAGATGGTAACTCCGGTAGACTCCCTTCAAGGACCATACGCCAATCAGCCACAGGGCCTAGGTTTTGAAGATTCTCTGGATAGCCTTGCTGCCTTTCTGGACAACGATTTGCTTTCATCTTATCACTTCTCTTCTTTGATCAGCACAGAACAGCCAATGGTTTACTTTTCACCGGAATCATGGGCGAACGGCAACGACTTCATGCCTCATTCCACTGTTCAAGCAACACCTCATGTAACTCAAGCCAACGATCAATCTGAAGAGCCCAATTCTTTCTCGCGCTTCGGCTCAAGACTACCCTCTTTGCAGCCAGAAGAGCGAGCCGCACAGACTCAACAACAGAAATCAATCAATCGTCCATTCTCGGAGCTTTCATCCGAAGATAGGCACAGTGTCATAGCTAAACTCGCTGATTTCGCCTCAGTGGTGCCATCCGACTTCCAGCTTCCTTCCCGTTTGGCGCTGTCACGGTATATTGCAGCTTATATTAACGGCTTCCACGAGCATCTTCCATTCCTCCACCTAGCCACAATGACCATAGAAAGCTGTTCGCTCGAGTTAATACTTGCAATGGCGGCGGTCGGCGCCCAATATTGCTTTGAAGGGGAGAAAGGGGTTGAGCTTTTCAATGCAAGTCAATCGATTGCTGCCCAAAGGATTCGGCGAAGGGATGCTCGGCTAGTCAGCTTTCATCGCCGAGCGGTATCTGAAGTCTCTTCAACCACCAGGGGTCCTGAGGGAGGCTCGTCTAATACAGAAAGTCCTGCAATAGACTGTTCGACCTCGGGCCCTCTAGGATTGCCTTCCGAACCTGATGTCTCTACGACCTTTTCGTTGGAAAGAGAAGATCTGATCCAGACTGCACAAGCACTCTTGATCTTGATGGCCATGGCGACTTGGGCAAAGCACAAAGAGATCTTACGAGAAGCTCTCGCGATTCAAAGTGTTCTCGCAACTTTAATCAGAGATGACGGTCTGCAAAGCCAACCAGTACAACCAGATATCTCATGGGAAAACTGGGTGCGATTCGAAACGACCAAGAGGACGAAGTTCATCGTGTTTTGCTTCTTCAACCTCCACTGCATCGTATACAATATCCCACCACTCATTCTCAATTCCGAGATCAAATTGACCCTACCTTGCAGCGCCTCGGAGTTCAAAGCACCAAGTGCTGTGGCCTGGAAAGAGGCCAGGAGGAAGAGAAGCCAAGAGACTGAGTTCCAGGATGCCTTCCGACGTTTGTTCCTGCGCAAGGGACGACCTACTGCCGAATGGAACAGTTCACTGGGAAATTATGTTTTAATCCACGCTGTTATCCAACATATCTTTTTTGTTCGACAAATCGCGAAGTATCGATTCGATAGCGCTGGGGAACTTACTCCGGAGGAGATCTCATCCCTTGAAAACGCTCTGAGGAACTGGCAACTGGGCTGGAAACGGAACCCCGAATCTTCACTCGATCCTATGAACCCAAATGGGCCAGTGGCATTCAACTCCACAGCTCTTCTTCGTCTCGCTTACATCCGTTTGAATGTGGACACTGGTCCAGGTCGCGCGCTAGATACTCGAGACTCGGTACAGATCGCGAACGCTTTTAGAGACAGTCCGCCGATTAAGCGGACCCCCAAACTTGTGCGTGCTGTCTTGCATTCAGCTCATGCATTGAGTGTGCCGGTCAAGATCGGAATAAGACTCGTTGCAAAGACGCAGACATTCATCTGGTCTATTCAGCACTCTCTCTGCTCCCTCGAATGTGCGTTCTTGTTGAGCAAGTGGCTTGAAGCAATATCGCTGCCAAGCCCTGAACCGCCAATATCGGACGATGAAAGAAGAATTAGTTCGTTGGTTAAGACGATGCTGGACGAAACGGAGTTTGCAGTTCCTGATGGGATGTCACCACCTATGATGAACAAGTGTCTCAGCGCAGGCGTCTTACGAGTTTGGGCAACAATCTTTAAAGGAGCGCAAACGTGGGCCATCGTAGATGTCATTGGGAGCTCACTGAACATCTATGCGGATATGTTGGAATCTTCTTGATAAAATATATACCATTGCAATCTTGGATTCTCCCAACGCTACATTACCACACCTTTGATCATCATATACCTGGTAGCTAGCCTATGGAATTTCCATATTCATGTCAATAACCAACTTCCCTCCCGCCCCTTTCTCATAAGCCTCGACCAGCCCATTTAAATCACTCAACGGAAACCTCCTAGTAACAGCCCTGACGCCCTCCTTAGCACAAAACTCCAGCATCTCCTTCAACACGCGATTACTTCCAATCAAACTGCCCACCACCGAAATATCTCTGAACACCAAATCACCCGCATTAACATGAAACCCCGCATTCGGGAAGCTAACCACCACACACCTCCCATGATTTCTTAGCAACGCCATCCCATAATCAAACGCCTTCTGACTTTCCGGCAATATAATAACCGCATCCAACCCAATTTCTCCGGGCTCAGTCTTCCCATCCTCCTCTCCAATCTTTTTCTTGATCTCCTCCGCACTCTCTTTCCTAACATCCACAATCCACGCCCCCGTCCCCAAACCCTCAGCCAGCCTAAGCGGCCCATCAGCTGCATCCATACCCAGCACCTTGTACCCCATCTTCACCCCAAACTGCAATCCCAAATGACCCAATCCTCCTCCACACCCCAAGATCCCGACTCTCCCACCCTCCTTCAACCCACATCTCTTTAACGCCGCATACACCGTCAACCCAGCACACATCAGCGGCGCGACCTCCACTGGTGTTAATTCAGGTGGGATTAAGGCGACTTGGCGGGAGTCGACGACGGCGTATTCGCGGAAACCGCCGGAGGAGGAGATCCCGTGGTTTTTGGCGTGAGGGCAGTAGACGGAGAAGCCGGCCGGGTCGGAGTCGGGCCAGGCGTCGTGCAGGCATTCGGAGCAGGTCCCGCATGGGTGGAAACCGCGGCCTGGGACGCCGACCCGGTCTCCCTGTTTGTAGGAGGAGGTGAGCGGTGCCTGTTGGGGATTAGCTTTGTTTGGTTTTGATGTACTGGATGGATGGTGTTGAAGAACTGAGGAGTACGTACAAATATTACTGTTCCGGCGAATTCGTGACTTCCTATGTGCGGGAGTGATGGAGGGTGAGGTGCCATTTGGCCTGAGGAGAGGACGGCGTCTGTGCTATGCTTTTGTTAGCACTTTCTGTTGAAATGATGAATGATGTTTGCATTTACTGGCAATAAGACGCAGCGTCGACTTTTATTAGTAAATCATGTTCTGAAGTTGGTTTTGGCAGAGGAGTTTCGCGGAGGGCGTACGGTGTGTTGAAGGCGTCGAGGAATTGAGCTTTCATTTTCTCTGGGAGCTTTGGTGACTCCATATTGATTTTGAGATTTGGATTTAGAGCTTGATGGAGGTTCTAAGGCACGAATGAGGTATATGTTGAATTTAAGTGGCGCTTCAAACTTGTTATGATATTTGAGAAGTGAAGTTCAGCAACCCCGCCTCCTAATGCGCCCGCTGACAGGAGGCCCCACAGCGGGGTAGCGAGCCCCTGAAGCGATCGGATGGGCTTCCGAGGTTCTCCAATTCTCCAATTCAGGGCGTGGTTTACTCTACAATTCACATTCCAACATCACTCTCACCATAAGAACCGCAACATTCAACCTATCACGCTCTCTACACTTTATAAAATGGCAGAAAAGCTTACCCTCCCACCACCCTCCGCAAACCAGACCTATGTCACAATCTCCGCCCTCGACGGCGGAAGCCTCACCCTCCCTGAATCCCTCTTCATCACCGACGCCGACCCCTCAAAACGCACCACCGTTCCTTCTCTCTGTTTCCTAATCCGCCACACCTCCCCCTCTACATCCAAAACAATAACCCTCGTCTTCGACCTCGGCCTCAAGCGCGATTTCACAAAATACACAGCGAGTCAACAACACCACATTGCCCAACGACAACCTACATCCACATCTCCCGACGTAGCAGACAGTCTACGGAAAGGAGGTATACAACCGGAAGACATAGATGTCGTGGTGCTAAGCCACGTCCACTGGGACCACATCGGGACACCCTCCGACTTCCCCAATTCCAAATTCGTGGTCGGCTCTGGGACTCTGAATCTCCTTGCAAACGGTGGCGGATATCTGTACCCGAAAGAACTATTTAATCATGATGAGCTACCGTTTGATCGGACGTACGAACTGCCTCCCGTGGATCCCGGTGCGAAGACAGCTGCGAGGAAGCAAACTGAGCATAAATGGGAGACGCTCCCTGGGTTTGGGTTAGATGTGGTGGATTACTTTGGAGACGGGAGTGTGTTTATTGCTGATTCGCCGGGACATCTTTTTGGGCATGTTAATTTGTTGGCGAGGGTTGGGGAGGGAAGGTGGGTTTATCTCGGTGGGGATTGCTGTCATGATGTGAGGATTTTGAAGGGGGAGAAGGGAATTGCGTTGTATAGTGATGGGTGTGGTGGGAGTAGGAGTGTGCATGTTGATACGGAGGCTGCGAGGGGGACTATTGGTGCTATTGGGAAGTTGATGAGGGAGGTTGAGGGTGTTGAGGTGGTTGTGGCACATGATGGCGGTTGGAGGGAGGAGAATAGGGGGAGGTTTTTGCCTGGTACGCTTTAGAATGTGAATTTAAGTTGAAGATATATATTGTTCTTCAAAGTTCCTTGGAGAGAACCTAAAATTTCTTGGGCCTGTTCCCGAAACATTGGGCCTGTGGGAATGGTACTGTAACCCCACTATCTCCAAGTTGGAGAATTGCGGGGTACTTGGGTTCCATTTACCCCTCCACCAAGCGTCCGGTGCGGATCACTATATCCGACCCCACTCACGACCAAACCTACTGAAAAAGAAACCTAACTGCGGTCTTCTTAAAACTCTCATCGGGAAAAGAAAGCCACTTACTTTCTCCTTCCAATCAGGTTCCTTTCTTGAACATTCATTGCTTTTACCAGGGTTGCCTCACCCTTCTACACAGCTCAGGACCCTGTCAAAATGAGTTCACCGGCGAAGACTGTTGCCTTCATAGGTCAGTACAATGGGTTAAATTCTTTCAGACACAGCGGAATAGAGGCTTTTATTCATGAGGAGAAGTTGAACTACAGCTAACATGCATCTCAGGCCTCGGTGTGATGGGATACCCCATGGCCGTGAATCTACGAAATGGATTAAGCTCGGAATACACACTTCTCGTCTGCGACGTAAACAAAGAAGCCATCTCAAAATTCCAGAAGCAAGTAGCGGGCAAAGGTCCGGTGGAGATCATAAGCAACGGCTTCGAAGCCGCCAAAGCTGCCGTAAGCCACTCTCAATCCATAAAATCATCTTCCGGAAAACTTAGCTGATTGACCACTAGAACATGGTAATAACAATGCTCCCCAACTCCCCCGCCGTAAAAGTTGTCTACCTCGACCCTCAAACCGGAGTCATCGCCGGCGTCGAAGCCGCAGCAACCTCCTCTGCCGAAAAGAAAATCATCATGGAATGCGGCACCATCGAAACAGCCACCATCCTTGAAGTAGCCAAAGCCGTCACAACCAGCGCTCAATCCTCTTCTTCCTCCAGCTCATCGATATCTTTCGTTGACGCCCCTGTCTCCGGTGGACCCATGGGTGCCGAAGACGGAACATTGACATTCATGGTTGGCGCGAATGATAACACTGCGTTTGAGGCAGCGAAAGAAGTGCTGTCACACATGGGCAAGCGAGAATCCATCTTCCACTGCGGCGACGTCGGGGCCGGGACGGCGTTTAAGGTGATCAACAACTACCTATCCGCCATCACCTCGCTCGCGGCCTCCGAAGCGCTCAACATCGGGACGAAAATGGGGTTAGATGTCAAGCTCCTGACGGATGTGATTAATGTTTCCGGGGGTCAGTGTTGGGTTACGAGCAAGAGTAATCCGGTGCCGGGCGTGCAGGCGAATGTGCCGAGTTCGAGGGGGTATGATGGGGGCTTTAGGTTGGAGCTTTGTACGAAGGTGTTGCAGATGGGGAGTGAGTTGGCGGAGATGGTGGGGGCGAGGACGGTGTTGGATAAGCCGACTCTAGAGGCGTTTAAGGAGGCGAGTGCGGATGAGAGGTATAGGGGGAAGGATGCGAGGGTTGTTTATAAGTGGTTGAATGAGAGTGAGAGATAGTTGTGAGTGAGTAGTTGGGGAAAAGTGGGAGAGAGGAGTTTCGCGTTGTTCAGTAGTATGTATGCGAGGACTTTTTGTGGATTTGAATGCTCTACATCTTATTTGCATGCGGAAGCAGGAAGTTTATGATGTCTCATAACTTCTCCGGAGTCACAAAGATTTTATTTGCACTTAAAACCTGCATTCCAACAATTCTGCACATTGCAAATTCCCGTATAAATTCATGTATTGCTAGGCCAAGAGAAACTATCGCTATAAAATGATGACGTTCTCAACATCTGGCTCACCAACCCGACCAAGCAGCAGAAAACAAAGAAGCCCAGGAAATTTTACTATTGAGACCACGTGTACGGCCGAGCGTGTCTTAACTAAGATGCTGGCTAGATTATCAAGCATAGAGTGTCCTCTTCAGGAAATCGATTTGGCGCTCAATAGTCGCCTCAAAGGCTGGACCAAAAACACCAAAATGAGCACCTGGTACAATTTGGAGCTCTTTGGGCTCCAGAGCTTTAGCATATGCGACCAGAGCTAGATCAACTGGCATAAGAACGTCGTCTTCCGCAACCGTTATCAGCAGGGGAGTCGGTGATATGCGATGGATGTGGGCCGATGGATCGTATCCTCGAAATTCTTCCATGCTTGCACTTTGTCAGTCCAAGTGCCTATCAGAAGCAGGGTGATCTCACGTCCTGATAGTCACTTCATTCTTCCAGCTAGTATTCTTACCGAATTTGCCTAACCACTGGTGGGCCTCGGGTAATGATAGCGCAGAAGGCGCCAAAGGATTTGTTTCAACAACAGGAATTATCCCTGCTGGTTTCCCTGCTGCTCTGGCGAGTCGGTCTTCATGCCAAGCATTAGCTATTGAAGGATCAATTCAAGCTTCACTTGCCTTCTTGGAAGAGATGATTCAACACAGCCGCAGAGCCCGGTTGGCTCAAACGAAGAGCATTCTCCCAACCATTCACCACGGGGACTTGACTCAAGACTGCCTTGACTCTTCTGTCGACAGCTCCAACCCTCAGGGCATGCCCACCACTGAGGGCTGTACCCCATATCGCAATCTTTCCTTTATTCACATCTTCTCTGCTCTGAGCATAAGTAATCGCATCCGAGATATCGCTGCATTGCAAGGCGGGGATTATTTCCTGACGAGGAGCAGATGGGAGAGTGTCCGAAGATCCAAAACCACGATGGTCGTACACGAGGCAGGAAATTGGGAGAGAAGAAGTGAAGCGGGTAGCGATGACGTCGAGAAGCATTTCCTTGACGGCTGTGAAGCCATGGGATATCACCAAACATGGCAGTGGGGTGGTCGAGGGTGCTTCAGGCGTGAAAAACCAGCCCCGAAGAGTGACATTATCACTGGTCTGGAAGGCAATATCTTCTCTTGGCATCTTGCTTGTTTCCTATGGTTTAGATGAGGGTTTGCTGTCTTTGCGATGATGTTTTTTTGATATTGCTTGATTTTTCCTGTCCACGCCAGCGAGTTTGAGGGGATAAAGCTCCTTACAAGTACCACGGCTGCTGTACAAGATTGCAGTCTGGAAAAAGGGCTCTCCAATGCATGTCCCCTCGAACTGCATCATGTTAAGTTAACGCCGGGCAGGCCAGGGGTGGAAAGTTTCTACAAGAATCAATATATGTTGCCTGTGATGACTGTGCATCATGTAGAATTATAATCACTACAGAGGCAGACTGGCAGTCGCAGTGAAGGGTAATCATAGGGTTCGAAGCTAACCCCAAGTGTCATACTCGAAATTCTTTCTCATGCTACTCAATTCTAACTACTTCCTAGTTCGGCATAGTTGTTTTCAATTGAACTGTATTCTTAGAAGTACCTATTGACAGAACGACCTAGTTAACTAATTATCTGCGCAGGGCCAGATTCCAGCCAATCGCTCTCGTAAACCGCCAACCAATCGCTGCCGTACAGTACTCGCCAGCCGATCGATCGTTGTCGCACTCATAGCCAATCGCTTAGAGATCGAGAAAGCAATACAGCCCCTGGCCTTGACGGGAGTCATCAACGGCGTCTTGCATCACACGCTCGATATCCTCCTCTCAAGCCCCCACAAGCCCTTCAACGCATGCCTTCAGCAGAGCTACCGCCCCCACACTTCAAGGATGAGATCACAGTAGTACTCCGTAAGCAAGGCATGTGTTACTAAGGTATACGCAAGCCCAAGGATTATATGCCAATTGCCCTCCTCAACACTTGAAGAAAGGTACCGGAAGCCATGATTGCCAGCCGGCCCTCCTATCAAGTGGACGTGCAGGGGGCGGGAAACTTGCGTCCGCACCCGCGCTTTCTTCTCCAGTGGATACACCAAGCAATGCAAGCATGGTCCGACTGCAAGGTGACCTCTCTACTTTTACTTGACATGACGAGATCATACGATAATGTATCTACGGAGCGGCTATTCCATAAGCTCCTAAAGCGTCGAGCCGCAGCAGACGCATAGGCCAAAAGTGACTGGTGGAATAAAACTCCCCCTGACTCTCTCATCTAAGATCTTAGTGGAGAAACTTCCTCGTTGAATATGAGCGTACTTAGAGACGTTACCGCACGGGTTGTCTCCGGACGGGGAACTTTCGACCCCTCCCGGAGGGAAATTCCCCTGTACGGAGATAACCTGCGTTACTGCATTACATGGTAGTCTTTCATCATCCACAGGTGCCGAGCAAAACGTCGACCGGGCCGACCCTGATCACGAGGGAGTGCAAAGGTACTACGCTGACATGCCCATGCTAAAATACTACGAGAGTTGTCTTGGTACTCAAGCTCAAGCTTTTCTTGAACTATATAACGACTGGAAGTCTGTAGAAATGATGAAGGCGCCACCTCCTCACCAGCACATTTTTCACTCACGACTCCCTCAAAGGCTGAAGCGAATAAATCTTGCTTCTACTTTCTGCAGTCATGGAAATTAAGCTCACTTGGATTGTTCAATTACTTGTGGCATTACATGCCTACCCAACCCTCGGCTTTCAGCATGAACTCCCACGAAATATCAACCAGAAGCCGACGCGCGTCATCGGTAATGTCACGGTCATTGACACGCCCCTGTAAGTCAAGCTATACACCTTGAGACATGTCAATTTTCAAGCTCACCACTAACTCCCTTATCACCAGCGTACGAGCAGCCCAAGCCTACGCGCGGCAGGTCAGCGAAATCTTCCTCTTTAACCACATCATGCGGACGTGGCTCTTTGGCGTGCTCGTCATCAACCACAACACCACGCTGCAACAAACTGTCGACCTCGAAGTGCACGCTATCGGCTCCATACTGCACGATCTCGGTCTCGTGCTTAACGGCTCCTGGATCAGCCCAGATCGCCGCTTCGAAGTCGACAGCGCCTTCGCGGCTACTGGTTTCGTCGAGGACCAAGTCGCGCAAGACAAGGCCGACTCTGTATGGGATGCCAACCGGCTGCAGCTGCTGTGGGACACGGTCGTGCTGAGCTCGGAGTATAGGATCTCCTTGTATAAGCAGGCGACAGTGGCGACGGTGATGAAAGGTGTGTTGATTGATTTGACTCAGCCGGCCTATGGCGTTACGACTACGGAGTATGAGAACGTCATTGCGGCGTTTCCAAAGCTGAACTTCTTGCCGGGGGTTAATCAGACGCTTGTACAGCTTTGTGAGACGAAGCCGAATACGACTTATGGTTAGTTGCTGCTCGTGCTGTGATTATATATGCAAGATATCAGATTGATGCTAATGATCACGATTGTGGCAGATTCGTGGCAGCAGGCTTTTGGGGACGCCTTCGTGCCTCACTATTCCGCAGTTGGGAATCGGATCTTCGACATCATTACAGGAATCTAGACATATTTCAGGGCCACATGATCCAATAGGGCTCGAGGCTTCCAGCGGTGGTTTGACTCTGATCTTCGTCCAGTCCAAACCCTGGGAAGCTGTCACTACTGTTTGCCATACGGTTGATTAACCTTCTTACATTTCAAACCGACTTCGATGTCATCCTTTTGCTTTCTATACAAGACCTGATTTGGTATCTTGACAGCTGTTTTTTTTCAGCCATCTAAAAGTAAATCTACCGAGTAGGATCAGAGAGAATAGCTCTCCTGATCAAAGAACGAATCAAGCTCTTATATTCTACCACTTCTTATATGGGCTGCCATAGGGGACCGCCGGTTGCCCTACCACCTTCTACCTCTCCACCTCCTCCACCTGACTCTCCATATCTCTGCGTAATCTCCAGCTTAGAGTGCTGTGTACCACATCTCATCTTAGCATCCGCCTTTTGAGGCTGTTTTTAGTGGTTATGAATTAGCTAGCGTCTGTCCAATGTCAAGGAGCCAGATGGGCGTTGGGGTCTCGCGTTATTAGCACTTAAAAATAGCCATAAATTAACGAAAACTATTTTATTTTTATTTCTTAAGATATCAGAAATTTATAATTCCCAGCTTAGGATAAACTAGTGCTGGCCCGACTCCAAGTTGCGTTGATTAGAAGGACCGCTCTCTCACTTTTGCTAGTTTTCCAGCCCATGAACTTTTTGCTAGAATCCCAATCAAACTTCGAACAGGCTAAAACTGTTATAGCTCTAGTTTTGTCTAATTGGGGGGACTCCTTCCCCAATGTACAAATCTCATCAAGGCCAATGGAGATGCGCCTTTCGGGGCTCTAACACACCATTACCAGAAGATTGCAAACATTCCACAGTAATTGCACCCTTCTGCAAGGATACTTTCAAACTCTGCATTTTTACCCGACAATCCTCAGGGATAAATTCCAGCCCACCACAGCGCTCTTCCTCGATGCGCGCTATCCACTCCGCAACTTTGGCTGCCTGCAAACTGTGCCAGATCCCATTGGTGCAAGGCCACTCCCGAAGTATAGCGATGGCCTCCTTGCGCACGGAAGAGTCCCGGCATCTAGTAGCCGTGTAGAATAGAGCCATTATCAATCCCATGCCGTATTGTAGCCTGGGGCCATCCGATTCTCGAATTTCCTGGTCCTTCTGAAGTACATGCCGTGCAAAATGGGTAATCCTCTGAAATTGAGCCGTGAAACTATCAAATACAATTTCTGTGTTAGAAAAGCTTGTACCAATTATTATTTCGCATTTCCACATGCAAATCCGAACTTGGAGGACTCCAAGATACTCGCGGCCAATGGTATTCTGGCATACTTCTAGAAAGATGGGTTCGTACGCCTTGTTCCATTGATCCAGTAATCCTTGGAGGCACTGTCGTTGTTGTGTAACTAAGTCCTGAGAACCTGAATTATCTCCGCATCGGGCAGATATCCTCGAATGTCGAAGAATGGAAACAGCCAAATCAGTTGCTGCTGTAAAAGCTTCGTTGAAGGTAGGAAAATGATCTGGAATGTCCGATATAATTTCCTCACCATTCAGGTCCATAAAGGGATGCTCCAACATCGGATTCATAGCGAGATATGATAATATTTGCAGCTCAAGACGACGTAAAATCAGGCCCACTTCGAGATCAATCTCGGCAAGGTCATTGGATGCCGGCTGTCTCTCATCTTCGCTCATACGCTTCAGAATATTAAGCCCGCTATATACCTGCTGTGTCGCTGTCTCCCAGTCCCCATGGAAACTCTCAAAACATGAAAAGAGCAAGCTCGCTATCAGAGCAAGCCTCATCTGAGGTTGTCCACTAGACAGCGTTTTGCGCAGTGAGCTAATGGCTTGGCTCTGCTTTACCAAAGCGAATTTAACATGCTCATCACCCAAATTCACCGTATGAGTCTTGGACGATATTGCAGATTTGTACAGAGCACTCAAAGCGAAGATTGCGTCTTTTATGCCCGGTTCGTCATGGCATTGTTGTGGTATAAGCCGTGTCCAAAAGGGACCTTCAAAATAACCGCTCAAATCGAAGGCCAATTTTTCGTGGAATAGTCGAAAGTAGCGACCTTCCACCTCATCGCATGAAAAAGGATCCGAGGGGCTAGATATACGCTGTAATGGACGTCGAGGTCGGATGGGAACAAGTTCTTTGCAACGTTCTTGAGGTGGTGTGACCTTAGGTGCCGCAGCGTGGGGGCGAGGGAGCTCGTACTCGCAGAATGCTCCGTACTCTTGACATCTGTAGAAGAAACATAAGTATTTGGTCAATTGAGCACACTTTGGAGCCTGTCACTTCCAAAAAGTCACTCCCCGATTGCTTACCGATAACATGTTGGCTTTGTCTCATCGCATTTTACTCTTCGAGTTCTAGAATAGGGATTAGCCTCGCGACACTCTGAATACAACTTCAAATCTCCCAGTCATGTGGGTGACAGAGAGGGGACTTAGAAAGGGTGAGGGCCGTACTTGCAAGCTGTACATCCTGTACGAACTTTTGGTCTGCTCGCGCGCCGTTTCTTTCCGTCGCGTGTGGCACCATCCATCCCAGCAATAAGAGCCTGCTCAACAGCGCGGGCACATAAATGCTTTCCGGCTCAACCTTGCTGTCTCTGCAAATGACGCTACTTCAGCTGCAAAAATGGGCGTCGGCGGCGTGGGGGTTTTTAAACACTCCTCGGCCTTAATTTAGGCTGACGTGATTAGCAATGATTCCAGCATTTCTTGCCACCATGGTTCGACGTCTCCTTGCGCACAGGTTGGGAACCTGCGTCCGAGGATAGGACCACACCAAGCGGTGTGCGGCGTGGCGTTAGGTATGCTTCGCTTCCCTATTTTAGTAGAAATAGGCGAACAGCGGAAACCCTCTAATAGTAGGAACTAAACCTCGTCCTACTATAATATCAACCTCGCAAATAACCTTATCTTACTAACTTAGACGCCTTAATAATTCTTAGATTTAACTTTGAGAAATAAGAAAAGAAGCTTGAGGCTGCACTATAGATCTTTGACGTGGCTGGCGACTCTTTTAGACCGACAGCTTCCGGAAAGCGATGGTCTAATTGTCTTGCGCCAACATAGTCAGCGCAATTCGTGGGTATCTTTCCGAATCCTTCGTTTCCAAATTTCTAACATCAATAGACAAATATACATCTCATTCGCTTTGTAACGTTCGCGCTTCAGGAATTCATCCCCCATATGCCGTATTCTCTCGTACCTGGGGGTGTGAAAAGATCAGCCGACAAGACTTAATAAGTGGCAGAAATATAGAGATAGAAGGATATCAAAATATCTAGTATGGCCTTGAAGAAGCTATAAGGGACGGTTTGGAATACCTTGGGTTGACACGTGTTGCATCGACAAGACAAGAAACTGAAGCGTCGGATCCAGATTTTAGTCGGAGTGGACGACCCAAGATCTCAAAGTCCTACGTGACATCAGATTTTCCACTGCACGATGGGGCAGCATTGAAACAAGATAGATTTAATGTTTCTCATATCCCAGGCCACAGGCATACCTATTTCAGTATCGTATTATTCGAAACGACCGGATGAGTATACCGTGCCGGAAAATATGGCATGCGCTTCCCATCGAGAAACTACGCAGATCGAAGACCGAGCGTATTCCTTGATGGCCTATTCGGCATCAATATGCCCCTGCTATATGGGGAGGGTGAAGTTGCGTTTCAGCGTCTCCAGAAGGAGATCATGGGCCTCACAAATCAAAGCAGTGGCTTGCGCCTATTGGGTGTGAGTTCAATACCTCTAACCATCAAAACAATCTCCCCCAAGGATGCTCCGCCGTACGCTGTTATCCCACACTTAGAGCACTAGTGAATTCTCATTCCAAGACGTTCTTGTGGGCAAGGCTCCAGATAGGAAGGGCTACCAGAAGATCAAAGGTTGCTGTGCACAGGCGGCTCGTGATGGCTAGAGTATTTATGGGTTGATACTTGCTGGTAGGTATCAGACTCTACACCCTCGCCATAACTAAATCTTAAATAATGTAATTCCGGTAGCATAGACAAAACCAGTAGTGCCGAACTTCAGGCAGCCATCTGTTCGATGTACAAGTGGTACGAAAATGCCCGTGTATGCTCCGCATATCTAGAAGACTATGATGTGTCAACTCCAAAATCACAGCTTTCATCTTGCAAGTGATTTAAAAGAGGCTGAACTCTACATGAGTGCGATGGACCCTACCTCCAAGAGTAGCACTTGACTGACTTTACATATAGAGAAACTCGTTGCCTCTGCTATTCTGGGGTTTTCCGACTCGAAGTGGGTTGAATTTGGTACGAAGATAATCTCCGTCTGCAGATCTCCGACATTACCGGAATCGATCCTAGCATGCTTCAGGGAGCGGTCCCAACCAAATTGACAGTGGCCGAGAGAATGCGCTGGACTTCTGAGCGTTTAACCTCACGTGTTGATGACACTGCATACTCTCTTATGGGTTTGTTCAATTTGTTTATGCCAATGCTATATAGAGAGGGGGGGGGGGAAAGCCTTCATATAATTGCAAGAATATATCATGAGACAGTCAGAAGACTACATCATCTTCGTCTGGAGAAGTAGAAGGCTAGATTCTCACCGAAGGGGGCTGCTTGCACAATCTCCCTCAGATTTCGAAAGCTCCTCACATGAAACTAGGATGCAAGACACCGTGCAAGTAATTTCGGAGTACAAAACTCGGGATCAACAACTTCACAGCCCAGCTGCACTCACTAGCAGAGGACTACTCATTGGATTCCCACTTCGGAGGAATGGTTCGCTAGTAAAAGCAGTCATTCAGCCCAACCACTTAAGCATCACGCGTTCCAGAGGCTTTAATACTCTCTAGCGCTTCCGAGGTACAAGGCCAACTCCAGCTGAGAACGCATTTCTAGGTTCCGGCACTTACCTGGCTTTGATCTGTCGCTCAACCAATGAATCCGGCCGAATAGCCCTATTCTTTGCATCCGGCTTTGAAAACATCCGGAAAGTGGCATTTTCACACGGCTTTCGCCGGGAAGTGTGGTGCTTCTGAGTTCACGATACATACGACATATGTCCTTCCATCCGGCACAGAAGGGTGAGATACCACATCTGTAGCATAGACCCAAGCATTCTTTCCGGATGTGAAGCAAATTTCCATGAATATGAGTCCTGGTTAGGCGGGTCTGCCTATTTTGAACACCAGCTACAAGTCCTAAGTGGTAAGTCTCAGCGCGTGTTCTTTCTGAATCTACAGTTGATGCCATTGCTCTACGTCCAAGGCAGAGTGAAACTTCTTCTTATACGTAGTGGGGGGTGAATCATAGGAGGGTCATCCCAACTTCTGCAGCCACTAGCGAAGTAATCTTTCCCAATGTACTAGGATGTCAGGGATATTGAAGAACTGAAGCCTGGTTTTTGCCTTGAATATCCCTTAATAAGAGAAACATTTGGGCTAGCAAAAGCCCTTCTCTTTCTGAATCTTCCTTGAATTGCGGTACATTGAAGATTCGCACTGGACTGACATGCCACACAAATTGCGGCAATCCCTGGTGCAGCCTCTGAATCAATCTTTGCCCTGTGATTCACATACTTTGAGCCCTGGCGTATTCTCATAGCTCAACTTCTCAAATATAAAAGATAGCCTCCACGCGCTCTCGGGCTCTTTCTTGCTTGTCCGTAACACAACATTTCGAAGCGTACTCCAAGACAAACTTGAGCTTCCCAGTTTTTACAGTACTCAACAAGATCTCCTTCATCAACTACGCCCTGATTACCGCACGGTCAGTCTTGAAATAATCCTTGGGTTCTAATCTTGAGCCGTGTGCTGCCTTGCAACGAATACGCCAAACTAGACCTTCAATCAAACTTGACAAGCAACCATGTTGAAGAAAGCAAAAGAAAAAGCGATGAAGAAGCTTTCTTCTACCAAAGGCTCGGGAAGCAAAGACCAAGCGCATGCGGGTCCTTCGCAAGCGGGCCAACCTCAAGCAGATCCATCGCAATCAGGCTATTCGCATTCGGGTCGTGATAAATCTCACGCAGGTCCATCGCAAGCGAGTCAATCTCTGCCAGATCCCTCGCACAAAGCTTCATCACACCCGGGTCCAACCCTTGCTGGTGGTTCGACACCTGCAGATCAAGCACATTCTCGCCCCCCATCACACACTGGTAGACAGTCGGAGACCGAAAAACCGGATCCTTTCCAGGAGACCATAGATAATTGGCCACCTTCTTCTGTCGCGCACGACAATGGCAAAATTCATCCACATGAATATTACGGAGTCTCTGCTGCAAACCCAGATAAGAATGTATCACAAGAGCCTCTAAATTGGAGAGTCGTCAGTAAATTGCCACCCGAAGAAAGAAAACGACAGATAGTCGCCAGGATGAACTTCTTTACTCAAGCTAGCCCATGGGCGTTCAGATTACCACAATGGGCATTCGATTTCTTCATTAAGCGAGCGTTAGATGCAGGAAAGATCACAATGGCAAAACCACCTCGTACTATTAAGTTAGATAGAGAGTACGTTTTTAAGGCACCTTTGGCAATTTTGACTGACTCTGTCTAGAAAAGTGCTGGAATTTGAGGGTTGGGACAAGCATGAGCTTATTTTGGCAGATGCCTATAAGTCATGTCGAATGAACGCCGCATGCATTCTGCCGATTATGATGGACAGCATCCGGAAATACCAAAGCCTCGAACTCTCCCATCGACTCGCACTTTTCTTAACCAATAATATCTCACGACAATTGCCCTGCAAGAAGGTCGTAGCTTTCGGAGCCGGAGCAATGAGTTACGCTAGACCAATAGAACCATGGAAAGGGGCTGGAACAATTTATCCAGACTTACAGCCACTCAGATGCCAAATACAACATGCAGCAGTGATGTCTATCCATGATTTGTTGGAGCGTCGTCTAAACAGGAAGCTCCCACTTTATCTTCAAGACCCTTTTTATGTCGAGGAGGACGCGAAGGCCGCAAAACATTTCAAAATGACAATCCTTAATCCGGAGTTTGGTCATCAGGAAGGCTGGGTTGAACTAGACGAAGAAACGTTTTTCATCGACGCCAGCATACTTCCATTCGGTTTCTATGATCGACTTTTCGAAATAACTAGACCTCCGGCAATCCTGGCATTTTGTCCTTGCGCGCCGTGCCCCAGCAAAGACAAGGAAAAGGCAATCCATTCTTACACTATCATGAACATAGAGAAATTGGACGAGTCAAACGAGTTAATTCCACGTGAGACAATGGAATATCCTGGTTTAGGACTGTGAGTATAATCTTAGATCATTTATTAATGTCTCCAATTTTGCATCTCATTGAGAAAATAACTGACTTGAAATTTTCAGCCAAAACTGGTCAGCAACTTACATGCACAATATAAAAGAGTATAGGGAGATACGCCTTGACGAGAACTGTTATGATTGGCTCAATTCACCTACCTTGTACTTACATGAGTCCCACGATAAGAAGCCCGGGGAACGCTCTGGCTCACACTCTGGGCCTGCTTAATGAGATCATTTACGCCTTGTGGTAGGACTTATTGTAGTTCAACAACAGATTTCTCGGACTCTGGTTTCCAACTGGAAGTGTAAGGTGCGTCACATATGTGACGTTTTCAGACAAAATGGGCGGAAGCAAGACGATGGCTCTCGTTTGTATGGAATTGTACAATTGCTCGCTGGCGTTGCCTTCCAAAAGTACATGTAAAATAAGTTATTTGCGTTGCTTTTCAAAATCAGAATGAGATTGCGTTGCCTTCCAAAGCGGTTCCTCGTTGAGAAGTGTAGATAAAATTCCCCCTGTGCAGAGGACATATTGTATGTCAACATTCATCTCAGGGGGGGCTTTAGCGAGACAAGCCCCGTCGGCGCCAAGCAAGGGATGTGCCGATTAATCCTGGTTCGCGGGTAGTGAGGCCTGTGTCGCCATGCCATCGGCGTTTAACCTCGCACCTCACCACAATCCAACAATCTCTGGGTAATATGCCAAAGATCTCGAATCAGCCGCTCGATATACATAGCATACTACGGCCCAGCTCGACCTCCAGCGGTACCAACAGCGCGTTTTGAGCCATGGAAGGACTCCCGAACTTGACCCGTTGATTCACCTCGATTCTTCGACTAATCGCCTAACCTCCCCTCGAAAGGAAGATATACATTTGAATTCTGTCGAATTACTGTTGTAAACATGTTGCGAAGCCAATTGAGCGATACGCTGCACCCCACAATGGCGTCTGGGGATGGAGAGACTAGAGAAGAAAGTAGTGGGACACCTGGGCGACGAACAGCCTCACGATCTCCTTCGAAAGCACGATCTCTCTCTGACAGCGGTCCTCCAACTCTTTCACCATCTCCTAAATTTCGAGAACCAGAGAAAAAGAAATCACAGGACGACAGTGCACTAAGCGACACTCCTACAACTCCCCGGCGGCCTGCCTTTCCACTGCGTGGTCTTTCTTTGCAAATGCCTGCGCGTGATCTCATGTCACCCAGCACACAAGCATACATCAACCGCGTTCCTTTGTCGCCCAAGCTGGATCATTCGCAGACCTATGGATCACCTTCCAGTGTGCTCCCCAGACGATCTCGGGGCCTGGACTTCTCTCGGGCGGCAACGAATCTCCACCATTCAACCTTGGCAGAGCAATCTTCCCCAGACTCCTCCCCAACCATCGGCGGCAGGGCGATGAACATACCTAACAGGAAGAACGGGCTTCACTTCTCTAGCAACTCCGAGTCGATGGTCAACAACTCCAGCTCTCTATGGTCGACTATGGCGAATGCGGATAGAATGGTGGTATCGAGCTCTCTGGGAAGTGTGAACATGCTGGGCTCAGAGTCATCAGGAAGCAGTTCGGACGAAGATGACCTCATGGACGCAGATGACATCGATGACTCTATACTGTCGACTCCACAAATAAGCAAGATGAGCGGACCTTTCAGTACAGCGCAGCCTAGTCCTGGCAACGGCTGGGTTGGGCAGTCGCCTGCTGTGAGTAGCCTCATGAACTTCCAGCGCGCAAGGTTGCGACATGGCAAGAGCCGAAAGAGTTCGAGCAGTGGCAGTGGAAATTCGATGGCGAGCCCGAATTCGAAATCACCGCCGACCATGCGAAGTCTCGAAAATATGAATACTGGGTATTTTGGTGGCAAAGAGATTGGGGATGGGATGCAGGCACGGAGGGAGAGCATAAGCTGGGCGGCGAATCAGCTACATATATCTGGGAGTGAGAGTGATGATGGTACATTGAAGTCTACTCTGGAAAGCGTGGATGGGATGCCTATTACACCTGGTCGTGATGGTCAACGTGGGGTAATTCGCAGGGCAGTGACCAGGAGAGGGAATATGCTGGTATGCCACCAGTTCCACCAATCTATCACGAGGAAATACTGACATTATCTAGCCTAAGACAAAAGGATTCACTCGTATTCGAGCAGCCCTTGCCGAAGAAAGCGCTCCAGTCGAGACCGAATTCCGTCGTGAGGCAGAAGTCGTCCGCCTAACCCGCGAAAGTGATATGGATCTCCAGCCAAGCCGCCGCCCATCGATGTCTACCACAAATACGACCCACTCTTCCCCCAGTTTAGGACCCGTCACACAAGATGCGTTGGGTGGCATACTGGAAGATGAAATCATGGAAGATGCCAACGCCGTACTCTCCAGCAGTTTCAAGCAGCATGCTATGCGAAACTCAAAGGGCAAGGAGTTCTGGGAAAACTTCACCGACGAAAGTAACCGTACACCACCACCTGCCTTCCTTCCACGAGGTTCATCGTCCGGAATTAGCGAAGATCTGTTACTCGACTCCCCGTCGCTCTCCACACCACCACTCTTGCCCGGCCAGCAAACAAACAGTAGCTCCGATCCACAAACCTCACCATCTCGATCCTCAACTCCTCAACCACCAACTGGTCCTACCGCAGCGGAGATTACCCGCAAGGTCAACAACAAGCGCAGAAGAGACGACGACTTCGACCCCACGAGCTTCAAGCGCAGAGCAGTCAGTCCAGGCATGAGTGTGCACAATAGCCCCGTGATGCAGAGCCCGATGCAGAGAGATGTCACGCCGTGGGGTAGCAGGCCACCGAGTAACGGAGAGGCGAGCAAGGGGAGTGCGAATGGAGCGATGAAGCGGGTTGGGTTTCAGGGCATGGTGGATACTAATGATGGCTTGATGAAGATGAGCATTGAGTGATTGCTCTGCTGGTTCTTTCGAGGCAACATGGAAGCGGGTATTGCTGCGTGCCAAGCTTATTGTATTCCTGAGCAAAGTATCAATCAAAATATCATAATCCATCTTCTGATCTCCGAATCGTTGAATAAATTGAGACCCATCCATTGATGTTTATACGATTGGCAAGCGCTATCGACGCTGGTCTCATTCTTCCCCGAATGCACCAAAAGCCATGGGACAGTTTACCTTCTTTCAAATTGATCAGGGTTCAGGTTTAGCAATGTACCCAAGAGCCGAATACATTCTGGTGTCTTTGTATTTCTCATTGTCCCAGAATTGCTCCACTGGCAAATATCGCAGAATGAGTAGAACATTTGATTCTTTCCAATTTTGATAGTCCTCTTTCTACATCAAACACTCGACTTTCAGGATAGCACATTCTGGAATGGGAAAGTTCTTTACTGCATTGGAAAGGTCAGAGCAAGGCAAAGCGAGTATGTATAGGGGCAAGCTTATAATAAGCTTAGTCAGTGCTCCCATTGTCCTAACACTTCCTTCTAGAAGTCCTCCTGATTCCTTTTTGTAGTCAATCACTGTATGCAAATCAACCACTATCATTGTATTGTTTTCGCAGATAAACAAAGATCACAATTGGAATTCTGATATCGCCTCTTCTATATCCTATCCGGTTGTCCATTGAGTTTAGCACAGGCCAGTGAATGTATAGTTATTCGTCTATTCACGAGGGACGAGTAAATCTTACGGCTATATATATTCTTCGATCAATGATCAGCGAAGAATAATTCACCATTACCAACAAACCTGAGCCTGAGAACTTGGTGTCTCAGCAAGGGTAACTTTCTAGGGTCCTTGTTCATTTATGGGCTTTCTTGTTTTATCATCTTTACGCTTTTCGCTAACAAAAAATTATCCGTACGGCGCTTGTTCAGAGTTAGTTGTTTTCTAAGGCGTGGGGTTGAGTTTCATCTAGTCTCATAGAGCAGTGACATTAATACGTCCTTTGACAACAAGTATACTCAGCTATGGCAGTACCCAGCTGTTTCATAAAGCTTTGATGTATTCATCCGAAGTACGGGGTGTTCCCAGCTCTATTCGTGAACTTGACAATAGTATTAGGGCATTGCTCAAGTAGTTCCATGTAGCTTCTACATCTACTCAATCTCACACCTATAAAAGAACAAGCAATGGATTTAGCTTGTTCTTAAAGAAAGTGGTCCATGAACACGAGGCGGACGACGGGATGCTGCCACAAGCTAATTTGCTCGCTTCCGCTTTCGACCCACTCTTGTCAACCTCACTCCCGCAATTCAGTAGCTTCATTATACATCCTTCCTCTACAGCAAATTCAAAATGTCCCATGATTCCGAGTATATTATCATCGGCGCCGGCGTCATAGGCCTAAGCACCGCCCTGGAGCTCGGCACTCGGCACCCCACCTCCCGCATCATAATCCTCGCCAAGCACCTCCCCGGGGACCGCTCAACCGAGTACTGTTCACCGTGGGCTGGCGCCAACTGGCTCTCTGTCGCCACCGATGGCGGGAGACAGGAAGGTTGGGATCGGGTTACGTATGAGAAGTTTGGGGACCTGGCTGATGAGAAAGGGAATGAGACGGGGGTAAAGAGGCTGCCAATTAGAGCGTGGTTTGATAGGGAGATGGACGAGGCGGGCGTGTTGAGCGTGGAGGGGGAGGGGAAGGGAAGGATTTGGTATAAGGGGTTGACTGGATTGAGGTTTGTGGAGGAAGGGAAGCCGGAGGGGAGTGTGTTTGGGTTCGAGTGTGCGAGTTTTGTGGTTGATGTGCAGAGGTATTTGCCTTGGTGAGTTGATAGAAGTGATATTCTTATGATGGAAAATGAGAAGTTGATGAGAATAGGCTGCAAGGAGAGGTGCTGAAGAAAGGCATCGATATCCTTCGTGTCAGTGTTGACGATATTGGGGAGGTAAGTAAGACGTTATACATCTTGCTCGACAAAGATATCCATATTGACTCCGATGTCTTTGCAAAATAGGTATTTGAGAGATTCCCAGGCGCGAAGGCCGTCTTCAACTGTACTGGACTGGGATCATACAATTTAAAGGGCGTGGAAGACAAGCTCCTGTATCCCACGAGGGGTCAGGTGATGCTGGTAGAAAACCCGAAGACTCCAATGACCCGAATGTACTTTCGCTCTCCTCAGCGTGTGAACAAAGATACGACGTACATATTTCCCCGTAATCCTGGGGGTGGAGTCATCCTTGGAGGTTGCAGAGTCGATAATGACTGGAGCGGAGAGGTTAGTATGGATTTTGCTGAAGACATCAAGAGGAGATGCTGTGCTTTGGCACCGGAGCTGGGACGGCCGGAAGACTTGAAAGTAATCCAGCATGGCGTTGGACTGAGACGTAAGTTTCTCTCCGAGTCCGACATTTGCACTCACCGACCTCCGCGATAGCAAGCAGAAAAGGAGGGGCGCGCGTAGAGAGAGAAATAATAAGCGACGTTGTGGTAATTCACAATTATGGAGCTGGCGGGGCAGGTTATCAGGCTTCTTGGTGAGTAGTCGTGGCAGATCATGAGCGCGAGTAACTGTTAGCTAACCCGACCGGCGCAGGGGAATGGCGAAGAACGCTGTAGATTTGGTGGCAGAACACACAAAGCTATGATAATAACCTCATACCCATGTCACTATCCCAGACAGTGCGATTGCTTTCATCGTGGGTTATGCATTTTATTGAATCCTTTCTTGCAATGCCTTTATAAAAGCTCGGTAATGTGACAGATGGCCGCGGATGTTGTGTCCTGAGGAGAGAAGGAAGGAAGTTCAGCACAGTTTTCGGCCACAAGACGACGACACTGTCCCAGAGTTGAAAATTAGGATCGCCTACGGTTACGAGACATTTTGGGATCTACTTGAAGATATGGTAAGAAACACACTTCCGCGATATAGTCTTTTTGCTAACCTGCGCAAGAGGTTTCTCAAACAAGATGGGAGTGGGCCAAGATCGAGGTCATATAAGAGCCTGTGGCTGTTACGGAACTACTTTACAGCTCGACCGGTGAATAAAGCTAGTTCAGGCAGCACGGGGGAACATATTTTGATGCAGCAACCAGATACAGCAAATTCCCATCGGCCGGGTGCGCCTTGCAGAGTCTCTTCATTAAGCAATGCCAGCTTAGGTGGCCAGGGATTATGTGGGCGAGAATGCTTCGTGCGGAAACCTTAGATTTCTTGAAAAATTGGCCGTTGGTCTTCCCGCTATTTTTGGGCTACATTAAGAGGCTAAAGGCCTGTTTCAAGAATCATTTTGGGTGTTGTGTATGGCTAGATTTTATGCGACCAGGTGGCCTGCCATGATGGAAGCGCGCGCCAATACAGTACCCGAACCACCTTCTCTCATTGAGGTCTTGCGCTTCTATTAGAGTATTAGAATTATCTTCATTCTTAATTTACATGGAAAAATTAAGTTCCATAAAATTCGGCAAATGTATACACGGTACAGTTTGGGCGAACTTCCTTGTATCGATATCCATGGCTCCCGGGGTCTGAAGCCACCGACCCTTTCTTGCAGCACTCGAAACAGCCCAGATAATGGCCAAGCTCCCCTCCTGTAAGACCAACATTCTGAAGGCTGATCTGTGAGCCTATACTGGTGCCTTAATTCTTTCGCCCGGAGAAGCATCAAATTCTACATGCTCCCCTCATCGATCAGTCCTCCCAGTTTTGGAGCTTAACAGCCCTCTGGTTCTCACGTTGCGATCAACATCATATGTTAGCTTGGAAAACTCACCATGATCCGCTCTCGAGACACCCGAGAACCGTTTCGGAACTATGATAGATCTGGTTCCCATACCTCAGCCGAAAATCTGATTCCGTTGAGTTTAAGTCGGACGAAATCACCATCACCATCCATGGAAAAGAAATTGCAACAGCCAACCAGAGAAGATCATTCTACACCAGAAGAGTCTCCAGAACTCGTTGGACTGCTTGGAAAATTTCGTGTCTTTATGCCTCTGATCCCAACGACGATTATCAGCAGTCTTCTCTTAGCAGGCAACGCTTACAGCTGGACGGTCCCAGTCACGGATTATGAAACCATTGTTGACAATAGAGGTTCCGTTCAATTACTTGTCCAAGTCATTGCTAGCGGCCTTGGGCTACTGCATATCACTGTGGTGGGCCTCCTGGTAAATTACTCATCCCGTTTGAAGTTGGCCAAAGCTCCGACCTCCCTCGACACCCTACAACTCTGGAGTAATGTATTATCTCGACAATTGAATTGGTCACTTCCACTTCACTTCTTGATTCTGCTCCTTGGATTTCTCGGCTTCTGTACCGTTCCTGCCGCACTGTGGGCTGCTGCTATTACTCCCGTGAGTGTGTCGGCCTTTGAATCAGGCACAATTTCCATTGCCTCTTACTCAAACTTGAGTTTTCTGCAAGCAAGATATACAGATCGAACTGGTTTGCCTTCCGTCAGCACCGAAAAAGGGATGTTCACATACAACCCAGGAGAAGCGTACCTGGGTTCGCTCTTGTACTCTGCTTCCTCAGCCACTACAATAGACGGCAGCATTCGACAGCATGCAAAGTTTGACTACTCGCGCTTCACATATCACGGCCGATCCTTTGGTGTTGGAGCATCAGTCGGTTTAATGGACGATGAATTCACTCAAAACTCGCTCGCCACTCAATATGAGTTTCAGGAGACTGGATATTACCCATTGTCAATTGCATTTACAACGAAAGTGCTGCTTATATCCTGAACGATGTCGGCTGGGAGGCTCCAGACGGGACTCATGTATACGTTGCATCTGGATATCTTCCCAACAGTGGTGAACGACAAGAATGGGCAAGATATCCCGGTTTCAATATGGACGCCATTGTGGCCATTGGAGTCAGTTCTACGACTGATGCAGTTGGGCATATACTTGGCATCGCTGCAGGGAACGAGGTACGTGAGGGGTGTAATTTCCATCTGATGCTCTCATTTGCCTTGAAATATATCTTGGAACAACATCTGGATATCTCCAATATTCCTACACGCGCCATTTCGATCAGTTACTAATTACACGTCACAGTATGCATCACTTAACAACACGCAATGTTCTATCAACTACTCATTAGCGTTATATAACGTGACTGTTGATTTAATAAATCGCAACATTACAGTGTCGGTCGCCGATGTCGATGGATCGAATCCGCAGTACAATATTGAACCTGTTGGCAATCTGACCTTTCTTACCACTTGGCAGTTCCAAATGATGGCTTCAGATCAAACTAGCCTGTATTCGTCTCTAATTGGAAATTCAATCAACGCCAGTATCAGCAACTGCATGGTTTCTTGCTATCCTGAGTCAGGACCCACAGGGTTCGCGCTTCGAGGCTTGGAAAATTCTATCACAGCGATGACGGACGACATACTTGTCAGTTATGCTAGTGCACAACTAATGGTTGCAAATGACTCAACCCAAGCTCCTGTGACTATCACGATCAAAGCTCTGCAGTTTGGTGAGAGAGAGTACATTATCCTTGTTGTGGTTCTCAACACTCTCCTCATCCTGCTGGCGATAGAAGAGGCCATCAGAACTCATGGCTGGGAGAACCTTGCCAGTTTTGACTACATGAATCCGAGAAATCTTCTCGTGGGAAGTTCGAGGGGTGGCAGCGAACTTGCGGAAATTGTGGATGCGGTCAGGTCGACCGACGAGGACTGCTTGGCAAGAGACAGAGGTGTCGGCAAATTGAAGATCGTTCAGAAGGGGACATCTTTAACTTTGGCATCCGAGACACTCACTTGAAGCTATAACGAACCTGAGGGAGATGACAACGATTACGCGAACCAAACACAAGCGGAAAAGGGGGGCTGATCACGTGAAATCGCTTATCAGCTTCGGTGGAGACCTCCTTATCTCGCCCAGCCTCGATCCCACTCTTCACTTCTCCGTGGTCGAGTACTCAATCGAATACTGTCATCAGCGCAAAGGGGCGTTTGCCGTCGGGCAAGCATCCGAGAGAATGGTCTGACTCGTATCTGATTTCGCGCATCGGAGCTCCGCTGGCGCGTCACCTATCGCGAGGGTCCAAAATATGCTCTGAGCTCAAGCTCCTCGTCCCCTCAATTTTTGGGTTTTCACAGAAATCTTCCTTCCTTTTGCTTTTCTAAGTATTTCTCCATCCAATCCATCTTCTTCTCATCAAGATTCTACCTAACATGACTCCAAAAATGGAAATCGGCGTCTTCATACCCATCGTAAGTCTCATATACTCTCAGAATTACACCCATTTGACAAAATCATATGAGCCCTCTGCTCCCAAGAATTGTTTGAAAGTAGACTGGCCGTGAGAGACTTTCTCAAGCCTCAATAATATATTTGATACTTGTTACTGATCCGACTTTCTGGACTTAGGGAAACAATGGCTGGCTGATTTCCACCACCGCGCCTCAATACAAACCCTCTTTCGCGCTCAACAAAGCTTTGATACAAAAAGCCGAGTCTTACGACATAGACTTCGCCCTCTCAATGATAAAGCTCCGTGGCTTCGGCGGCAAAACCGAGTTCTGGGACCACAACCTCGAATCCTTCACCCTCATGGCTGGCCTGGCGGCCGTCAGCTCAAAGATCAAACTTTTCGCCTCAGCTGCGATCCTCACACTTCCTCCGGCGTTGGTAGCGAGAATGGCAACGACGATCGACTCCATTGCTCCAGGACGATTCGGCGTGAACATCGTGACCGGCTGGCAAGAAGCCGAGTACAGCCAAATGAACATCTGGCCCGGAAACGCATACTTCGGGTACCGCTACGACTACGCCACCGAGTATGTGCAAGTCATGAAAGACCTGTGGGCGAACGGTGTCTCGAATTTCAAGGGGAAGCACTTCACGATGACTGACTGCAAGATGTCGCCTCAGCCCTCTGGCGATATCAAGATCGTGGCTGCGGGACAGAGTGGACGGGGATTGGAGTTTGCGAGCCAGTATGCGGATTTCAATTTTGCGATGGGAAGTGGGATTAATACGCCGACGAAGATTGCGGAGAGTAATGGGAAGTTGTTGGAGGCGAGTGAGAAGGCGGGTAGAGATTGCGGGGCGTATGTACTGTTCATGGTGATTGCGGAGGAGACGGAGGAGGCTGCGGAGGCGAAGTGGAAGGGGTATAGGGATGGGGCTGATGTTGATGCGTTGGCTTGGATGGCGGATCAGGGGAGCAAGGATACGAAGGCTGATACTAATGCGACGGCGAAGTCGATCAACCTTCCAGAAGGAGCGGTGAACTTCAATATGGGGACGTTGGTGGGTTCGTATGCGAAGGTTGCAGGGATGTTGGATGAGATTGCGGAGGTGCCAGGAACGAAAGGAATCATGTTAACGTTTGATGATTTCTTGGTTGGGATGGACAAATTTGGGGAGAAGATCCAGCCTTTGATGAAGTGTAGAGCGCATATTGGAGCACCAGCTGCTTAAAAATTTGGATATGTAGCTCAAATAGAATCATGTAAAAATCAATTTCTGGTTTTTTCCACAAAACATGACTTGGTCTTTGAAGTTCGAGAAAATATGATTAGATAATGGGTATATATCACCAAGATACATCTACTCAGATTTGTTGTCAAGCCCCCAAACTCGGCTCAAACCTCATCATCTCATTCAACATTTGCAAACTGAATTCCTCTCCTTCACAGAGACTTAACATCCACTCAGCGTCCATCTGCCCCAGCTCGCCCTGTCTGCCTTCCCAACGGCCTTCTGCCCCAGGGCTCGCTTGAGACTGTACCTGCGGCATGTAACCATACACATCAGTGCTTTCATCCACAAAAGAGGAGCTATATCCGTCTCCTCCCATATCAGGAGTAGCACCGGCTTTTGGTGTGCCGCGCACAAAACTCTCCTGTGCAGCTCCTGTGAAGCCTGGTGAGAAGTCCGTCAACACGCCCGGTAATTCGCGGTGTGATTGTTGTGGCTGCTGTGGTGTTCGAGCTATGCCTCCGTTTGTAAGAATTGGCGAGGTCAAAACAGGATCTTGATTCGGATTGACTGGAGCGCGAGCTAGGAACTCCATTGTGGCGTTCATGACGTTTTCCAGCGCATCGCGGTACTTCTTGACAACGGGTGTGCGCTCAGCCATGACGAAGAGTGCAGAGGAACAGGCTCGGAGGTCGTTCGAAACGGTGACTGTCCATAGTGAAGGAGAGATGAAAAGGCAGTAGCACATGGTAACACCCGCGATGAAAACAGAGTGTAGAGCGATGAATGAATGTCCGTAGGAATCGCGCTGGTGAAGGCGTTTGAAAATCTGACATATCTGACCTGAAGCCTGCAAACAGAGAGCCACACGATGATCTGTCGGTGGTAGAATCATGAGGAATGGCTGAAGTAGCAATCGCACTGCTTTGTAGTAATGCATATTCAGATAGTCTGACTCGTACGGCGTCGATGGTGGTAAGGCACGATGCCAATCCTCGAGAAGCTTCATGCAGGGGCCAATTTTAGAAACCAAACTGGAAATCGGTCGGTCTACTCTATAGATTTCGCCTTGAATATGAGATTCCAATCTTTTCATCCGGAAGCACTGAATCGCGAGAGTAGTATTCGAAGATGGCCGTGATGCTTGAAATGATGGAGATGGAGACACAGCCATTGTGCGTGCAATCAAGGCATCGTCTCTGACACTGTCATCTATCTCCAAGGGCAACGCCACGTCAATGTCACGATCCGCGATACTGTAAGGTCGTCCCACCGAGACAGCAATAACTCTTTCAAGAAAGTATACAGTCCAAAATAGACGTCGTCTTAATTGACCTTCGTATGGCGGAACATTGCCGTAATGTGCTTCTCGGTGCAGGCCTAAATCTACGCACGTGCGCATGGCAAGTCCGATCATGTACCAAATTCCAGAATTTGACGGAGACCGGAGATTATAGAGAACCAAAAGGGTCATGGCCTCGATATTATGCACCGAGTGGGATTCCCTGGCAGCAGAGATATATTGCAAAGCAGTCATGAAGAAGTTCTCCGGCGGGGTATAGTCGTACGGCTCTGTCAATTTCAACATCGTGGCACCTATCGCATATATCATGTATATTTTGAACGTGCCATATTGATCTCTTGGACTCGAATTATTCTGCACGAATCGATTGGCATGTCGCTCAAGAATATCTGAACGGTCCAAGAAGGGATATCTGAGGTGGACTCTGGTGAAGTATGTATCCACGATCCTGGCACCCATGTCGTCATTCGGAGGTCCAGCGCTATTTTTCTTCAAATCGGCAATACTCATGGCTTTCGGCTGGGTCTGGTTGACGGTCGATATCAAGGCTTTGTTCCATACTGTCGCATTCGCCATTTGCCCTAAATGCGTGGCCAAGGAGAATCCAGACGAAGATCCAACATAGGCTGGCTCACCCCCAAGACTCAGAAATCCGACAATATCAGCAATGCTACTCGTCTGCTGTGGGCCTTCTGAGCTCTGTGGGGATAGAAGAGGTTGCTGTTCGAACACATTTGAAAGAGATTCTCGTTTCTCTGGTATTGGACCACTGGTGTATGCTGAAAGTTGGCCTTCAAGAAAGGATATACGTTCGAGGAGAGCTTGGTTGGGGCCACTGTCACCAGTCAGTCTCTGCACCCACGTTTCTGAAGTTTTTCTTCTACCTGTTGTACTCCTCGATTGCAGACGGAGGCTGGATACATTGCTCCTTCGCATTTGCGCAATTCGCGCAAACCGGAAAGCCGTGACATTTTTGTTTTCGCATTCTGCACCGCTCGCAGGACTTCCTCGCTCGTTTCGAGGGTCGTGGATTCTCATCCATGGTCGTTCACGCGGCTGGAGCCTCTCGATGCAGGAATTTCTTTTGCGTGGAGAAACATGGCGGGGCGCGCGTGCCACTATTATGAGGAGAACCTCTTGGTCAAGGATTCTTGTTTTTGGTGGATACAAGCATCCGCCGCGGCGATAAGGCTGACTTGATAAGGTTCTGATGAGGAATTGGAGGCGGTGATTTGCCCGCGGCGGGCGTTGCACATACGAGTCATTAGCGAGGGCCTAGGCGAACCCCTGAAGATCAAGCGACTGGCTCAGGGGAGCTCCCAGCAAGATTTACATGATATATTTGGTCACTGTACACTAAGTTCTGAGGTTGGCAGCTGGGAAAACTCCGTATGGAGGGACATCCATCACTTCAGTGTACAGTTCACACCCTTTTTATGAGGGTTGATCATTCCTCGGATCAATCTTGTAATGGACATAATGGCGGGTACCCCTCAACAGAAAGACCACATTGCAAGATAAGATTCTAGCTTGCCTCTCAACATTTGACTAGTAACTATTGATTAGTGTCCAAGTTTCCAATTCCAAGGAGTTGGGTCGGGGCTTATCCGTGAAAATGTCCCGGCGGCCAAATCATGTGACTCGCCGGACCAAGTCATGAAATTCCGACTTCTCCGTATCTTCCATCTTGGTTAGATCTGAGTTAGGCATTGTCTCCCAGGCCTATTGGATGAGATCCTCTTCTTGTCTTATTGCATTTGTCAGATGCTTGAAAACTCTCCCTTTCTGTTTGCTTTTTTCTCCCCGTCTTGGGAATTATCTTTCGTTGCCAATCCCACTCTTCTGGGTACTCCCCGAGCCCACTAGCCCTAACTGAGAGCTAACCTTTTCACAATGTAACTGAACACCATTACCATTTTCTGGGAGGTCTTCGCGACGGGAGAGATTTAGAACGCTTTCAACTAATGAATTTCGAACAATTCCGCCTCCAGTTTGCCTACTTCCAGCTCTTCAATCGCTTTCCCATACATGTAACCCACAACACATACATCACTAATGTAGATAAAATGCCCATCAACTCGACGTAATATAACCGGAATTGAGCACCCAAAAAGGATACAAATCAAGTCGCCTTCCAAGATTGAATCCTGAGCCATCCCCAAAGCGCCTGTGTCTGTAATGAACAGGCTTCGCATGAAAATATTCTTGATGATGGCCAATGCCTCAGCTATATCCCTTTGTCTTTTTTGAACAATATTGCTGTTAAGCTGATCAGTCCGCACATCATCCAGCCACAGATCTTCTTCGAAAAGTGACAGGATGTCTAGAGAATGGTGGGCTGCATTGGAACCAACAGCTGCAATACTTTCCGGGATATCACAGAGCAGAACCCTCGCAAATTCTGCAAGCCTGTCTAGCTTCTGATCGTCAAAGTTGAGAACAAAGTGTTGCCATAACCGGATCAATGCAGTTCCAACCATCAAGCTGTCTGTAGTTTGTAATCCATCCGTCTCGAGTGATGGCGCAAGAGTCCTGATGGAGCCGATGCAAATTCCGCGGGCAGAAAGAATCCCTTTCCCGCATTCAATGACTGCTTCTGCTTTCTTTGTTGCCGAAGATGCATAAGCAGAATTCAACAACGCATGCCTGAATGGGACAGCACTTGATGACCCCAGCGATCCAAAGTCTGGTACCCACGTTGGTAAGCTCAGGTGAGTGGGGCTTCTGGTATGGATCAATATGATATCCAAGCTTTCGTACTTTCTGAGCAAATAATCCACTGTGTTGATGAAAACTTGCTCCGCTGGGATCTTGTAGTCGATGACAAATTGAGAATCTCTTGCCGCCGTTGTTAGACCAACCATTGCATAAATCTTGTCTCTTGGATCCGTAGCCTTCTTAAGTCTGTGCATCATCAATCCTTCGAAGAGATTGATCTGCCGGGAAATAGCAGCCGATTCTGATCGATCAAAGAGGAGAGACTTGGGACCTCGGAATTCCACAATATGGCGTAGATGCCAGAGATGCTTCGAAAACTCTGGAGGAGCCCAAAGAGGCTGTCTTGCCTCGTCCAGCGTGTCCAGAAACCTGTCGATCAGGGCGTTCTGAACAGCTATCATCTGATTCCAAGGCATACTATACTCTCCACATTGTGCAGTGATTTTTCTAGCAAAGTGAACCTCTTGAATAACCCATACTCGAGACCAATAGTCCCTTGCGAACAGTTCAGTGAGAGAATTGAGAGCTGGTATCGTGTCCAATGATCTGAGAATAATCCGAATGGCCTCATCATCGTGAACATTCCGCCAGAGATCATCAAGCAAAGAAAATGCCAAGCAAGCAGGCTCAGGCGGCTCTCCAAGCCACACGATCACCTGGGAAGCAGCGGTGTATATGGCTCCCATCTTCGCAACTTGATCTCCGAGTTCCACGTGGTTGTTTTGGTCGATACAGAGGGCATCAGCCCAAAGAAGCCTTGTAGTGTCCGGATGTATCAATCGAGCCAATGCTTGATGAAGATTGACTTTAATCTTGGCGACACAGCTATTGATGCTGATGGTCTGATCTGCGAGAGCTGACGTAGACTTGACATCGATACCAGGTCCTGCCCATGTATAAGACAAACACTCGAACGGCGGAGCCTGATCGAGGGGAACGGTAAGTAGATGGCCGACGATTTTTAAAGCTTTGCCCCACCTAGAGTTGCTGGAAGAAAGCTGGAGTAGCCGAATCTCGTGCTTGCTGGCGTCAAGAGGCTCATATTTGAAGGTAGGGGTCTGCTTGACGGCTGCTAGAGGCTCGATGGGCGTAGGGGTTTCTACTATGGTCGGGGACAGTTCTGGCGATAAGCTTGGTGATCGTTCTGGACTGTTGGAGATCAAAGTTATCGACCGACGTCGTGCTCTGGACGACCGTGGGGGTGAAAAAGAGCTCCGGCGAGTGAGGCGGCGTATGTGGAGTCCGTCCTGCGCAGAGAGCAAGCTCTTGCGTTGTCCATCCATGGTGATGGAGACATGGGAATCTGTGAAAGTTTTTAGGGTTGGAAAGCGCGGTATGCGAGGTTGTAGAAAGCCGAAATCTAAATATAGCATGGAATTAGTAGCACGTGATTTGTTTTGAGTATTAAGAAAACTTCATCGTCTTTAAGTAGAGAGGGGGGAAGTCAAAGGAATATGAGGCGGGCGAGACGTCTGCGGTAGCAGGTACTGCCCGAACGTGCCTCGAGGTGCCGGCCTCTCCTCTCCGATATACTGAGTGTATTGAGCTGCTGTCACTTGATCATTTGTAAGTTGGCAGACCATGGAAAGATTTTATGATCAAATCATCCATATCTTTATACGCTCGCCACTGAGTTATCGAAATCGAATTTTCGCCCTCGATATCCAAGATCTACCAATTCTTGCTCGGATACCCCACTCCCTGTCCAACTGGGCAGTTTGGCACATTCGCCTGCCAAAACTGCTCTGCATACACTGGCAGATAACTCTGGGTAGTGAAGGAGGGTGGCAAATAGTATTGCACATCTGCGGAAGTGTATGTTGTTGCTCCTCCAAGTTGGTTCAAGACACTGACTACCGTGTCTGCGAAATAATCCAAGAATATCACATCAACACTTGCCGGTGTTGTCCCATCGGTTGGGAACGAGGCGTTTCCCGCAGCATAATTGGGCTGCGAATATGATGGAATTTTGGAATGAGGTGTATCGTCTCCATCTGTACCAAAGTCATCAATTGTTGTGTAACCTGGGGTCACAACAGTCTGGCGTCGAGTGTGGCCGCGGGCTTTCACTTCGCCGTTCTCGCCAGTGACGAGACTAATAGTAGGATCCATACAAGAATCCTTGACTTGAGGAATGTATCCCCAGTCAGAATTTGCATAATTACGCTTATCGTTCAAAGGAGCTCCATTAAGTGAATTTAGAACGTCCTTAGCCAACGCATATGGGACGTTGATGTACTGAAATGCATCAGTGAACGGGCTGACTATAAACGAATCATCATATGTGAAGGGGCCCTTGACGAGGTCGAAGCGGATACTGCCAGTGTTGACGATGACAATTCGTGGAATAGTGGATCGAGAAGCATTGATGACCGTTGCTCCCAGAGCCGTAGATACCAGACTGAAAATGTTTCCAGAAGATTCAAACGGCGCACAAGAAGCACACCAAGTTTGAGGAGCGCAGCCATAGAGAGACGCCAGATTCAATTCCTTTCGAACCTCGGTGATTTCGCCAGTGACCCGAAGTCCGCTGTGGTAATCGAAAGTGCTTGCTTGTGAGTCGGTTGCGTGGTACTCAAATGTCAAACGATTCCAATCTAAGTATCTTCGAGAATAGACAATTCCAGAGGTAGAAGTGTTGGTTGCTAATCGGCTTGGGTTCGCAACTCCTCGAGGCTGCATCAATCCATTGTACGAAGATGATTGGATCCCGGACATTGATAGCCAGCCTAGGGTCTCGCAGTAGCGTCCTAAAGGGGTTAGAAAGAGGGCCATGTGGAGAAAACAGATTACTGACCAGATTCAAGGCCAGTACTCATCTCATCATAAACCTGGAAATCTCTGATATGACTGTGCCCACCAAATGCTTGAATGGGAACATCTGGTCTCAGCTCACGGATGGTGCTATGTAAGAGGCCAAAGGTACTTCCATAATCAGTGGTTCTAATTGGGTTATGCCCAATGACAAGGAACAAGTCGATGGGTTCGGAGTAGTTGATTGCATCGAGGAACCATTGCTGTTTGACCAAATTTGCGGCTGTGATCACTTTCGACACGTTGGAGTTCCCCGTAAAGTCATAAAGGACACCAAATGCCATGATTCGAAGCCCTGTCAGATATTAGCACCGGATCGCGGACTTCAATGAAGGTAGGCTTACCATGATCAGTCGTGAAATACCGATACTGCTTGCCAATATATTCAAATTGACCAGTAGCTGGATTTATAATTTGAACATTGCTAGTCACATACTTGTCGCCCCAAACTTTGCTGAAGTTGTAGAAGCTAGAAATGTCAGAATAAGGTCTCAGTTCCTAGAAATAAGTGGAACAAACTCACTGTTCATATGCAATTTCGGACACATAGAGTTCATGATTACCTAAAGCAGAATTAGAACTGCTTAAATAGATCGCAGTCAGACGGACCAATCGTCAATAGATCGTAGTTAACTTCATCGAAGATAGGGTTCGAATCAACTCCGTTCGGAAGGGCAGCGTCGCTGAGCCCATTTCCATCATGAAGATCACCTTGATAACCCTATTGTTAGCCTCTATTCAAGACGAACTCGTGTGAGAATTTATCTTTCCCGGCGATAGTCGCAAGCACAAAATTATCCCAATCAAAGCAAAAAATGAAAACAATTCCAGCCGATTCTCTTCAGAAACAAAGTCTTGGTACTCTTAAAAATAAAACAGTAAAACTCCTAGCAATATTAAAACGTACCAGTGTCAATGAGCAATAAATCCACTCCAAGATTACCAGCCTGGTGTCGCAAGTGAGTTGAAAACGAAACAAAATCTCCCCAATCAGCACCATAATTCTGTTCCTTCAAGTGCCCCTCAAGCCACCCGTGAGTATCGGTCTGAACCGTCAGTTTAAAACTGCCTGGCTACCCAACAGTGACTTACCGTATGTAAGAAGTTCAATTGGCCCCATTCTAAGGGCGCACTTGGTCCAACTGTAGCATTTTGAGCCCCGGGCTGCATTCTTCGGACAAGTCGCTCATGGACAACCTCTGATGATGGTCCATAGCATGAGTCGCATGCTATTACCACACTGACAGCTGCGGGCAGGCCGAACATTGTTGAGGCTCTCATCTTCTACTGCTCGAAAGGGAATGATTAACGGGATTTCTAGGGTGCATAGGAACCTTGATGTCTTCCGAATCGTGGCTAAGTTGGCTTTAAGTACAAGGAAATCTATCAACACGGGAACATCTTGTAGGAAACTCCCGCATCCAAGTCCAAATCGTGGCGAGGTCCGCCTTGTTATCGCCATTCAACCCTTCACGTGCGTCTGCCAAGCACATGGTAATATGTAGTGCAACTTGGAACCTTCCCGTTAAGGTTCGTGAAATTGGATCGGGTTTGCTTAGCTTCCGTGTTCTGTCGAATGGATATGATAGGATAACGATCGCTAGTGGTACTCTAGAGTAATATTTCTTGCACTTTAGCGGCATCGTGATGGGTTAATTGGGGAAGGAGTGTAGCATTTAACTTTCACAACGGACTACCCGAAATTCGGCATACCGCTAGATGCGAGGTGAAACTAAATCTCCTCCAAGGGGACACCCATGCCTATGGAGATCGGCAGGGAACGATGAGGAGATATTGGTCCAGAGTGTGAGCGGGTAATTGGTGAATATGGCAGGGTATAAGGGCTAGCTCCGACTGCATATTGATAAATCTATACTTTTTGCACTCACTAGTTAATGCATTTATGTTGAGCAGCAGCTTGAAATGCTTTCAAGCTATCTCATATGAGTTTATAGCTTCTATGGGTTGTCGTTGGACGGTATAACGAACAGAATTTCTTTGGCAAAAATCTTTCTGATGATGGTATCTGGATTTGAGTGGATGCAAAATCCTTCCTTTTTTAAAAATAAAATAAAATAAAAAAGATCTAAAAAAAATTGCATCGGAAAATAATGAGAGGCCCAGTTGTGGAGGCGTCGGACAAGAAAGTTTCATAGTATTCTCTAATGTCTTTCCACCATTAATTGTGGTTCCAACTCGGCTAAGTTTCATTATTAAAATACTCGAGAACCCTACTTCCTCAAGTGATCTTAAGAGTATGGGTAAAACGGTGGGGTATTACATAGATGTCACGGAAGGTGGTCTAGTATATGGACAACAATTGAACGCAACATGAAGGGTACAATAACAAGGCTGCCGGGATTCCAATTTAGAAAGCTGTATGTGCGGATTGTGTCATTTAGGAGGGGATATATCTCCACTGGCGGGCTCCTAAAGTCTGCCCGAATCAAGCTAGCCACGGAAGAGTGCGGCAGTCCGGTCCCAAGTCTCAAGATATGTCTAGTGCGGCATGAGAAAGACAATAGTTTGTATCCAGAACCCAATCTCAAGGGACTGACCGAACGGGCCGTTCCGCACTCAGCGTTATGCATCACAGCATACCAAAAGAGCCCAAGGAATTTTTGTTGCAGTTCAAAAGGCAATTACACCATTAATAAAAATGCATGTATCCGAAGACCCACCCATCTTCACTACGAAACAAATTCCACCTTTTTTTGAAGATTATAGAGGCTCAGACTCTTGATGTTTGACAATCATCCAAAATCTTTATACATTGACTAAATTTCAAAATCACAGCTTCAAGATGGCGGCCCCTCATCAATATACGCCTCTACTAGCCGTTGGTTTCGTCGCTGCATTTCTCGATGCTTGGAATATAGGTAGATACACCTGGTTATTCAGAAAGAAATAGGCAAGAGAAAGACGCTCGCTAACAAGATCCAGGGGCAAACGATGTCTCCAACGTCTTCGCGACCTCCGTCGCATCTGGATCTCTTACCATGATGCAAGCTAACATACTGGGATCAGTGATGGAGTTTGCTGGTGCCGTTGGTGCAGGGTAAGTCTTCCCCCTTCGAAGATCTACTCTTCACATTTTTTGATAAGAAAGAAGTAGCCGAGTTGCAGACACGATCCGCAGCAGAATTATGGATATCCACGCATTTTCCACGAACCCGTACGCTCTCATGCTAGGAAACGCTAACGCTCTGATCGCCTCATCTCTATCATTGTCGTTATTTACCTGGCTTGGTCTGCCAGCTTCTACCACGTACGTACCATTCCCTCCTGACATGCGAACAAGATTGACATTTGAAAAGAAACACAATTGTAGGCGGGATCTTAGGCTCTGGTGTGGCCACTGTCGGCTTTCACGGCATTGACTGGAGCTTCCGAACCGGCATTTCGCAAATGTTCGTTGTGTGGGTAGGCTCCCCTGTAGCCTCTGCTGCCTTTGGAGCAATGATCTTTCTGCTCGTCAAGAACGGGGTTATGGAGAAAGCTAAGCCGGTCCGGTGGGCGTTGGCATTTCTCCCGTTCTTCTACGCCTTTACCGGAGCCATGTTATCGAGTAAGACCCTTTTTCAAGAAGAACTCATCCTCATTGATTTGCTGGGCACTAATTTTGGTAGTGCTCATCGTCTGGAAAGGAGCAGAAGCAGCCACAACAGCCATCAACCACTGGCCTGCGGGCCAGGTTACTCTTCTCGTTCTTGGCGTTGCAATTGGTTGCGGTCTCCTATCTTCCCTCCTCATCCTACCGTACCTCTACCAACTTCTTATCCAGGAAGATTGGCGGCTAAGATGGCATCATTACTTCCGAGGCCCCTTTTTGCTACGAAGAAGTCAATTTCCGCATAAGCCCGAGACATTGGAGCTGGTACCAGACTACTACAAAGACCATAAAAACAAGGACAAATTCGTAAACCCAGGAACTCAACTTCGGGATCTGGAAGCTAACACATCCACTACCAGAAACATGGAGCTCAGAACAGAAACACAAGATGAAATCGATAGTCGTGATCTTGCTTCTTATGCGAAGAGAAGACGAGAACGAGGCTCCAGCGGGAAGCGGTATCAATGGAGAAACATTGCTGCTTTTCTCAAGAGAGCAGTCTTACACGGAATCAAATTGGATGTCGCCCATGAGCAAAAGAACAACGCCTCGATCCTTTGCCGAGACCTGGAGAAGAAGCACGCCAAGGCCACGAGATTCGATAACAACGCCGAGCATGCATTCAGCTATCTTCAGGTCCTGACTGCAGCCACTGCGGCTTTTGCAAACGGTGCCAATGATATCTCGAAGTAAGTATCACCCATCAAACGAGACACCTCTTGCTAACTTCAAGCCAGCGCCGTGGCTCCTCTGACCGCAATCTATCTTATCTGGAGCACCGGTCAAGTGCAGGAAAAGTCTACAGTTCCGATTTGGATCATGTAAGTCTTCCCCAAACAACGATTCCTACTGCCTCTAATTGAGAGCAGATGCTATACAGCCACAGCAATGGTAATCGGTCTCTGGACCTATGGCGTACGTCTTCCCCTCCACTTTCCATCTGTATTCTGCTAAAATTCCCAGTATAGCATGATGCGCAACCTCGGAAATCGCGTCTGCCTTCACAGTCCTTGCCGGGGCTTCTCGATGGAGCTTGGCAACATCATGAGCGTCGTTGTCGCTGCTCGTCTCGATATCCCAATCTCTACCACGCAAGGTATTGTCGGTTCTACGGTTGGTGTGGCTTTGTGCGACGGGTGGTTTAAGAGTGTGAACTGGAGGTTGGTGCTTTGGATGTATTTTGGCTGGATTGTCGTCCTGCCTGTAACAACATTTGTTAGTTATTGTTTGACAGCGAGTATGCTAAATGCTCCAAATTGGGGAACGTAGATATTCCTTCAATTTGTTTACATAGATCATACACAAAATTTGCAGATATCCAGAGGGGGAAAGACTTACGAATCAAGTTTCAAAAGATGTAATCAATTATTTGGACAAATTGAAGCTGCTGATCTGATTGGAGTTGCAAAACGGTGACAATAGAGGATTAATTTTAGTGCTCATCCATAGTAGACAGCCCAATCTCGGGCGAGTCACGAACCTGCTGAGCATGGGTGGAATTATCTTTATGCACAACATTGTCTACCACAGAGGCATCAAAAACAGTGCAGAGAATAGTGTTGAGTGTGGTGTGGCTTGCGGATGTCTGGTGGAAGGGGGACAAGAAACTGGCCTCCAGTTCCGCGACTAAATTTTATTGAAATCTTTTTTGGTAGCTGGCCGGTGCCGGAAACATGAGACCCAATGATAGAGGCTGTTTCGTGAAATGCGGCGTGCATCCCTGACATGTGAGGATAATTTTGAAGTCCGTTTACCTCAATATAACCGTACGAGCGACAACAGTATCCCATTCTAGTTTGAATGTCATCTGCGGCCGCCTGACGTTTAACAGAGTCCCAATTCTCTGAAAGGAATTGTCTGGTCCTTCACTAACCAAAAGAAAGTGCGAAAGGTCGAATCCACTGCCAAGCAGCAGAGCCCGCGTTGAAGAATCCGTTTCTGTGACTTCTGAATCCAGTATCAGTTCTCCAGGAAGGACATCTTCAATCAATTCCCTGTGAAAGAGAAATATTTTCGCCTTGAGAGTTAAGGTTGCTTCTAGAACATCTCCGAAGGGTGCGTCCTGAGAAGCAAGTTTAACTTCAATATCAAGCAACTTGGCGTCCACTTCAACCATGTAGCGGAAGTCAATCGCGAATGGTGCTGTTTTCCATGACCAAGAGGGCCATCCAATTCGCTCTTTAAGGTGGGGAAATGGCTCGTTGGGAGACGCTCCAGATCTTTGCATGTATAGCAATGGTTCGCTGATTTTGTACCATCTGGATCTGCTGCGTTTGTACCATGCAAGCTGATGTACCAAAAAGCGGCGCCAGATGCCGGCAACGTAGTCTTCGTTCCACTTTCGGCTGACGATCTTCGCAATACCAGCGATTGCTGGAAGTCGGTCCTCGAAGTTCGAGAACTCGCGAGAACTATACTTACTAATCAACTGTGTCCAGTCATGACTGAGAAAGTGGTCACGTATAACGACAGCTTCTTCGCTGAAACTATAGAGTACTTTAGACAGTGCAGGCTTGGCAGGGTAGTCGTATTCGGCAAGGTTGGAGTGTACCCCTTTGAATGAGTGGTTCGGACAGGTGAAGGTGACTTTTATACTGTCGTAAAGTAGTATTTTCGGGCTCAAAAAGAATTCTTGGAAAGCCCATCCTCGTCTGAAAAGGGGTTCATCAAATTCATCTATCTGATGATCGAACCCATATTTGTCGAGGTAGGCTGTTCCAGAAACATTCGGTCCCAGTTGGATTGGAATTGGGCAAAGCTCAGGTGGCGGCCTCTCCAACAAGAAGCCATCTTCGACGGTGCTGGCGTTTGCGGCAACAATGGTAATGTTTGCGTTCTTATAGATATCTCCCATCTCAGAGATTTCATGAATCTTGTCTTCTGCACTGTCTTGAATGATGCATAGAGAGTCAACCCACAGGAACCGCATCCCAAGTTTTCTGGTTACGGTGATAGCATCAAGTATGGTTCTTGGGAGGATCGTTAAGGCTATTCCACGGACCATCGAGTTCAAATTCATCGATTTCAATGTAAATCTTTGTGGACCACCCCAGCAGTAGCTCAGAGCGGCATAGCTCCCCCGTTCCTCAGATTCGGATATATGAAGGCGAATTGTCAACTCTTCTTCCTCATTGAGGATTTCCAGTACACGATTAGGCAGACTGGGCAAATCTCGAGACCTTCCGAGAATACAAGATGAATGGTTCGCCTCACAATCCAGCAGCAGTGTTCGGATCTTGTTGAACGTCCTATCACTGGAGATACTGTCCATCGATATATATGACTTGTGGAAGAAAGGTCGAAGATAGTCATTCGCCTCGTCTTATTCTGATGTCAGCATTTCTTCCGGAGACCCTGTAGAAGGTATGACTTGCCATCTGACAGAAAGACTCGAAACGTGTACACTTGACCTGAGTCCCTGGATAAAATTTGCAGGGAAAGGATAGGCTCTTTCTGAAGAAGTTGTAGAAGTAGCATATGCTGATCTGTCGGCTGTGTAAATCTTGAAAGCATTCCCGAGTAAAGCGTCTTCTTTATTGGCGCAAGGGTGCTTTGGTAGAGTGATTCCATTAGTGATGGGCCGTTCGGATATCGATTCCATCGGAGTTGAACCCTGGTAGTTCGAAAAGAAAGATATTCGGGAACTTTCTTGAAGCAAATATCCCAAATCCACTTACAGAGTACACAAGGTCTCTCGTTTCTGGTCACAAGTTCTTTCAGCTGATTCAGGTCGTAGAGCTGATAGCCTTTGCCAGAGGAGAGAGCTTGGAGCCCGTGCGTAGTTGTAGTCATAGACCAGCAGAGTTTACAGTAATGATCTCTATTGGGCAGGAGAGTATTTTGTTCTGCCATGATGATGCGGGGACCAGCCTTAATGGATTTAAGGAAGGGCTGATACAAAGAGTGAGCCACTGCGCATGCGTGCCGAACAAGATGGAGATCTAAGCGCAGAAGGACAAGCCTTTCCAACGAAGATGAGCGCGTTGACAGGCGTGAGGTGTAATACAGTTCAATAGCCTATGAAAGAGGACTCTTCCGAAGTCGGTGTGGTGACAATGTAAGAGATGGTGTATTTGAATGAATCGAAGTAGGCCGTAGGCAAGTGCGCGACAACCGATCGCGCATCAGCCACAAACACCACCCAGTCACAGCTTAGCGAAATAGCATATAAACTCTGCACAGTAAACTTCAACTCAAAGTGAAAAAAAAAAGCATCAATAAAACATCAAATTCGAGTAAAGTACACAAGATATGCTATTAAGTGTCAAGTTTGATGTCGTTGCCAATATAATCTCAGATCCGGAAAGATGTCCGCAGCCTACCAACTTGACGTCTGTCACACCTAGGTACCTTCAACGAGGCTCTATAACGGCAAGGGTAACAAAATCTACCTTTCAAGTTAAGACGATAAAATACCGGGTCGGACAAGAGACACAAAGCATCCGAAAACTTGTCTGACTCCATTGCAACAATCCCCTCTAAGTCGTGTTCGATCTTTCTATGCTTCTTCCAAACCATTAATTACATCATCCACCCAGCTCTACCTACCATCTAACCCCACAATCACCAAAACGCCGCAGCCCCAACATCACCAAGCCCCAAATTCGACAGTCCCCAATTCTTCTCCACGGTAGCCAGGATAGAATAATGATTAAACGCTGTATCGTTCACCGTTCCCTTCAATGTCTCGGGGATCGCGTCTCCTAGGAGTACCGTGAAGACTTTGTTATCGTTGAAGTAGTTTTCTGATTCATCGAATGCTGATTCCTTTGTTAGTTATGATAGGAGATGGAAATGGGAGGAGGACGAACTCAGTTGAACGAGGGTATTTTTCATGAAATTCTGGTTTGAGAGGAGGGGAGTGAGGAACTCTTTTGCGAAAGCGCCAGCGACTGTCACGGAGGAGTCGTGGCCGTTATTTGCTAATGATGTTAGTTAACGCCGAAGGTGGAGGGGAAGAGAGGGACGAACTCATATTCGGCGTAATGAACATCCACTGCGGCAGCGTATCTGCCTCTAAATCACTATAAAACAGCGTGAAATTCTTGCATTTGGCCAACCGCTCCGTATTCGAGGTGACCGAATCATAACTCATAACAGGACTTCCCCCATCAGCACCGCGCAAAGAAGAGTAGGACACGTGATACATACTTGTGTTTCCGCACATACATGTTCGCGCCATTCTGCTGATTGACCCAATTTCCCTCGAATCCGGAATACTGCATGTCTTGTTGATACACGCTCCAGCTGACTCCACCAGTTTCCAGCAAGTCGACGATCGTTTTCACGGATTTGTCGATCTGGAAGGTCCAGTCTTCCCAGACCCAGTGCTGGCTTCCTCCAACTGAAGCAACGTAGTTGGGCTGACTGGGATGGGTGATCGCTTTGTAGTTTGTCAAAGTGATTCCTTGGCTTGCGATCCATTTCAGTGAGGCTTTTCCCGTTAGTTTGAGGAGCAAATTTCGAAGGAGAGAGGACAAACGATCAGCGGCCGCGATATCGAAATCTTGATTTTCAAACCATATGGACACGAAGCGGTTGAATGTTTTGCCTTTGATGGAGCTGGTCGGACTCAAGGTTAGGGCTGTCGCACGTGCGGCTTCCACTGCGGATGCAGCTGTGGATGTATATTGTGTCTGCGCATGGCTGGCCGTTGCAAATGCAAATGCTGTCGTGAAAATCGTGAAGAGTTTCATTTTGTAGTGGTCATTAAATATGTACAGAGGGAAATGTTATTGAAGGAAGACGGCCAAGACTTTTGTGAGGAGATTATCATCATGTCACCGGACCCAAGCACTTGCCTCTCATCCGAGGGTCTAAGGGTTTCCAAGATACCTCATTTCTGGTCTGGCCCAATTACTTTGGGGTCATCATTGAGGAAGGTTGGCTCCATCCAATAGGAGGCCGAAGTCATGAGCACAGGCGACTGTTCCTGGGACCTATCGCCCCTAGTGATCGCCATATCAGACGGCTTAATGACGAACTGGGAACGTTTCTCCCGAGGTAAAGAATTGAAAAAAAAATAGTGGGAGCCTGACTTCTTGCATCACGAGAAACTGCTGCTGTTACTGCGACCTGATCAGCTTTGAGGCAAACCGACGTCTGACCTGTAAGATGGGACGAAAAGGAAGGCTCAGCTGAAGTTTGGCGAGTCAATAGGGGTTCGCACCTGCCGTCCGTGTTTCGAACATGGCCAATCACAGGCTAGCAGTTCTGCAGGCCTAAATTTAGCGCGGGCTGACCACCAACGAGGCTGAGGCTGAAGAAGCTGAAGCCTGACCACAACAACAACACATCACTGTTCTCACTCTTCTCCACAACAACATAATTCGTTTCTTTCAAGAACATTGACTCTCCTTCCTACCAAACTCATATCAACACTCACGATGACATCCGAACAAACCCCTCTCCTCCACAGCTCCACAACCGACCTCGGCCACCCAGTCGAGGACGACAACCTCACCAAGTTCCGCAAGGCAATCGGAATTAACGTCGGAGCCACTGGAATCCAAGATCTCGAAGCCGCACGAAAAGGCTCCCAAGGACTCTACAAAGAAGTCATCCGCCAGCAAGTCCTCAAGAGCCGTCAGTACCACACTGTCGAATGGCTCTACTACGTCGCGATCGGGACCAACGTCGTGATCGGCGCCACGCTCGCCTCTCTCGGGCCCTCGTCCAAGCTGCACCCTACAGCCATCACGATCCTCGGTATCGTCAACACTAGCACCGCGGGCATTCTCGCTTTGCTCAAAGGACAGGGTTTGCCTGATAGGCTGCAGAAGGATGAATACCAGATGCGCAAGGTGCAGGATTTCATCGAGGAGACGGACATCAGGCTGGCGGTGATGCCGAAGGATACGTTCACGAACGAGGAGTTGGATCAGGTTATTCAGCAGGTGATTGAGAATTATAATACGGCGAGGGATACGACGGAGATGAATCGACCGGCGAGCTACGCGCATCAGCCGAATGTGACGGAGGGGCAGCATGTGGATGGTGCGGCGGCTGATTCTGGGGCTGCGAAGTGGAGCAAGTCGACGCTGAATCCAGATGCGAATGGGAAGGGGAAGGCGAGGTTTGTTATTGATTGAGAGGTGTTTGGTGGAGTTTGGGAGCGTTCGATACCCTTTTGCTGTCGCTATCGCTCTATGGTTTCTTCGGAAGGGCAGGTTTCATGTTTAGTTTGCTTAAGGTGTGACTTTAACTTTCACGTTGAGAATTGTGCAGAAGCAGAGTTATCCAATTGTTCCGTGTGGAGAACTTCCTCTATGCTACCTGGTATCAAACCCGTCTAAATCTCTAGCCCAACGCCGTTCCTTTACTCATTTTTCACATTCACAAGTGTAGTAATAATCGTCCCATCACTTAGGACCTCAACCTCCTCTTCAACTCTATATCCATACCACTTCGGAAGCGCCACAAACGCCAAATACCAATACAGTACCCCGAATAAGAGTCTATTCTGTCAGCATCATCTCCTTACGACGTAAAGATTCCAAGAAAACTCACATGCCGATCCCAACAAGCGCATATGTAGCATAAAAGAACCCCACATCCGCCCTGCCATCTTTCGGCGGGAAAAACGGCGCTGCAATCAGCGCCAAACAAATCGCAATCCTCAACCAAACAGCAGGCAACCAAGCCTTGAACGGTCTCCTTAAATCGCTTCTCTTCCTCCTCAGCCAAAGCAGACCAATAGCCGTGGCCAGTGCCGTGAATTGCCCGGGATAGCCTTCAACATCTAGGATGAAATTATAAACGTCGCCTCGGGGCGGAATAGCGATCACGAGGAAGGAGGGGATGTAGTGTACTATCAGACCACCCATCGGTGCGCCGAAGGGTTTTGAGGAAGAGAGGAGCCGGGAATAGGGGAGGAAGCCTTGACGAGCTATTTCTTGATTCACGCGAGCCTGGTCATGTTAGTTCAACGTTTTTGAAAGGCATCGAGAAGGAGAAGTACCAGAGTGAACGTCACCACCATCACATTCCCAGCCGCGGAAATGGCGATTGCAAGCGGCAGCACAATTCTACCAAATTCTTTCCCAAAGACGTGCTCGAAGAAGAGTGCGGCGATCAGCTCGCCGCCTTCTTTGACTTGGTCCAGTGGGACGACGACGAAGTAGGCGAAGTTGACGAGGAGGTACAGGAGGCATGCTGTGACGAGAGATGCGAGTGTTACCGTCTTCAACGTGCGAACCGGATCTTTAACTTCATTGAGCACGTTATTGACGTTCCCAAGCCCAGCATAGGAATACGAGACTTTGAAAATCGCAGTTGACAGCGTGCCCCAGCCCCAATTTGAGTCCTTCCACAAATCGTTCCAGGAAATTTGTGACGAGAGAGTGTTGACTTCGCTTCCGGTGTTGACTCTGAATAAAACAACGTAAATCCCCGTCAAACTCATGAATAGGATCAACCCAACCTTGATCCAGCCAAGGAAATTCTGAATCCGGATTCCAGTCTGCAGAAAACAGCCGTGCACAACCGTAATTGCGGTCAACAGCCCAAGAGCCAAGCTCTTTTGCGAAAATTCGGTGACCTCGTACCCGAACGCATACAAAACATACTCTCCGAATACAATACAATTACTCGCCGTAAACCCCAGCAATACAGCCTGTACCGCGACCAACGTACTAGCAAAGAACCGTGGATGCTGATACGTGAACTCGAGATACACCTTATCGCCCCCTGATCTCGGGAGCATACAGCCATACTCCAGCGTAATCATCATACTCAAACTCGCCAACAAAGCGCCAGCAATCCATAGCAAAAGCGCAAGACCGACACTGCCAGTCGTCTTCACGATCGAGCCGGGCGTTGCGAAGATGCCTGAGCCGATGACCCGCGAGATGACGAGGATGTAGGCGCTGGTCCATGAGATGTTCCGTCCTAGGACTGCAGTCTCTGGGAGAACCGTGTCTTCGATGGCGCGACTTGGCTTGCTGCTCTCTGGCGCTTCTAGGGAAGAGGAAGAGGAAGTGGAAGAGGAGAGCAGTGGTTCTGCAGCCGACGCGTCGGGGGAGTATATAGGGGCCATTTCGATGGAATCTCCTCGGTCATTTCCTTCGTGTGAATCCACTGAGTTCAGTGAGGCTCGAGTCAATACATACTTGTCGCAAAGCTGTGGTTCTGGCTTGTTGAACAACTTACGTGTTGAGAGAAGGCTGAACAGTGAGACGGATCAGCAGAACACGTTGGTTAGGCTGAGACGAGACTCTATTTGAAACTTCACGTGCATCTGCTTATCAAAGATGTTGCTTATCAATGTCACACGCAGGGCACAATACTGTGGGCATATGATAGGTGTCTTGAAGTGAAGTATGGTCTAAGGTAGACCGTAGGGCGTAGGCAGCGCAGTCGGGATCGGGACAGAACTCACCTCTCCCCAAGAAGTTCCCATAGTACCTTACCTTATGCCGCCATCACCGCGCCACACCAACGCAGAAAATCGGATAGATTATTACCAAGCGTGGAATGATACCATCTGTATCGCTGAAACATAGGGGTTGATGGTGGCGTCTTCATTGGCGGAGCATCGCGTGTGAGATCTCACCAATTGCGTGCTTGCCCCACGCAAAGTCGTGGGAGGTGCGGGGTTCGACCACGAAGCTTAAAGTAACCGTTTGCTTTGAAATCGTGATTACATCAATTGCTCCGAGGTTGAATGAGGGGTTAGTATATGACCTTCGAGGTATGCCTCGAAAATAAGACATTCAAATCAGAAAAACAAACGTTACAGACTCAATATATCTTCGTGAACCAAAACAAAAGATGGCATCAGCAGCAGTCCAGCACTCTCTTGGCTCTGAGCACTTCGGAACTTCTAATGACCATTATGCACAACATGTTACAACCTTGAGCTCCGCTCCAAAGACCACCTCCTATCAACCCCGCGATGTCACCACTGTCTTCAACTACTACAAGGACAACGAGGATGGGAGTCCCCCTCATCCATCCTACGTTGGCAGGCCAGAAACTTATTTCAGGGCCACAGTCCCATTGACAGCTACGGTCCACGATATCCGTGGCTCAGAAGAAAAGTACACACTCGACACCACTGGTTTCCAGGTTGTCAAGCACAAGAGTGAGGAGAAGGATTTCGCAGACGAAGAGCACATCAAGAGCGTCTACTACCCCGAAATCGAAGACATCTTGAAGACCACGTAAGTCTCACTTCTACACCAAATCCTTAGCCCGAAACTCACAAACCACAGCACCGGTGCAACCAAAATCTTCATCTTTGATCACACCATCCGCCGCGAATCCGCCAGCCCAACCTCCAACCCCAACGCTCCCGATGAGCCGAAGAAAGTGACGCTCCGAGGCCCAGTCCAACGCGTGCATATCGATCAGTCATACGCCGCCGGTCCTCAGCGCGTATCTCACCACCTTCCGTCCGAAGCCCCCGAGCTACTCAAGGGCCGCTATCAGATCATCAACGTCTGGCGACCTATCAAGACGATCTTGAAAGATCCGCTAGGCGTCGCTGAAGCGAATTCCGTCAAAGAGGAGGAACTAGTGCCGGTTAAGCTGATCTATCCCGATCGCGAGGGGGAGACGTATAGTGTGCGGCCGAGTGCGGGACACAAGTGGCATTATCTGAATCAGCAGACGCCGGAGGAGGTGTTGCTGATTAAGTGCTTTGATAGTAAGGTTGATGGGCGGGCGAGACGGGTGCCGCATAGTGCGTTTATTGATGAGGAGAGGGAGAATGAGGCCACGAGGGAGAGTATTGAGGTTAGGGCTTTGGTGTTTCATCCCGATGATAGGGAGTAAGGGTTCTTTAATGATTTGGATGTATTGAGCAAGGTTGGGGTTAGTAAATTGTAAACACTGAAATAACATCTATGCTTTCCCAGCACCTCCACGAATCCTGGGCTCGAGGGGAAACACTTGTTCTTCCTCTGTGACATCTTTGTAAAGATCATCCCAGCGCGCTTTCAACACAGCAGGCGTCTCCCACGCAAGTTCCGGATCCCTCAACCAAAGCCTCAATAAATGTCTCCTATCAAACATCAGTCTCTTTCCTCCAATAATAAAGCCTGAGACTTACTCGTGACCAGGAGCATCCACAAACCCATCTCTAGCATGAAAGATGCTCAAATTATTAACATACTGCACATCTCCCTTCTGAAAATCAAGCGTAACGCTAAATTTTTCAGCCAGGAAATGCAATGCATCCAGCGCTTCAGCTTGCGCTTCCGTAATAGGCGGGATCTCCTTACTCCTCGGTAGATTCAGAAACCCCGTGAAACCACGACGAGCATACTGAATCACCACCCTTTCCGGATTCGTCTCCGTGGCCAGCGTATGATGAAGAAGAGGCCGAAGCGTATACGGCTGCTCTTTATTCCCATACCTGGCATCTTCATTAATTTTCATCATTTCATGGTTAACTAGAAAGGGCGACTCACCCATCAAAAGCCCAATCCTCAGCTAATGTTCTAATGACATCCGGCCTCGTGCGCGCTAATTCATTATACACCCTCCAGCTACTCGCCAGCTTGCTCTCGCCCCCGCTCTGCGCGGTCTGCAAGCAGAATAAACTTACGATATCTCCTGCATCAGTATGGAAGACCTGTTTATCGGTCGTATAGGCCGGGGCTCCGATTTTGCCTGCTACGGATGTTTGAGAGAGGTCTTTGATGTGGTTTAGCATCGAGGATTGCTTGGTCCCATCTACGACCTTGCTGTCTTGACGGCCGCGGATCGGCGCGATGTGGGATGAGACACCGGCGTAGATTATGATATTTTCTGATCTGGTGTAGGAGTCGACGCGCAGACCGCGAAGCACGAAGAAACCGCGGCCGGTGGAGAGGGTTTGTGCTTGTTGGCGGAGGAGGGGAGCGAGAGTGGGGAGCGGGAAACTGGCTTGAGAGACGTGACCGATTGGCTTGTCTAGTGCTGTTATTACAGTTAGTCTTGTATCCATGATACTCAGAAAGTGGGAGAGCTTACATTTGAAGTGCTGTAAAGCGTTGTGGATCTCTTCAAGGTGCTCTTCGATCAAGGAGAACGTCCATTGTTTTTCATCTGTGAAATCTTTTCCCTCCCAGACCAGAGGTCCTGTCAACTGTTGAGGGAATCCTGGAGGAAGACTCGACTTTTCTTTCCGGAACGGTTTGAGACGCTCGGTGCGGAGCTGGTATTTCTCAAAGTCCGGGTGGTAGGAGATATCTGGCTGCGTTTGCGTTTGTGTAAGTGTTGCCATGATGTTCTTGATGATTTTTATACGGGGTTTAACTTCAGACGTGTGAACTTTAATATAAAGAGGTGTTGAATGGATGGTGAAGGTTGTGAAGTGGTTTTGCACATCGATGATGTCGTTGATAGTATTACAAATTGCGTGCCCGGCAGACATGCGCGATGACCCCGCTCCCCCACTTTCCCAATTGAACAAACTGTGAAAATACAATATAGTATTAAGTAATAGCACCCTTCAATTTTTCACTGTTTTCAGCGAAACGTCTGAGGATATGATAAGCATGATTATCTAATCATCTACTATGTAAAGAAAATAGACACAGTAATATCCATGAGGGCGTAAGGGATTTATTTTAAATTAGTCTTTGTAAACTAGTTATCAGTTACGTACTACAAATTATGTTAGTTACTGCCTCGGAATAGATGCAGTCAATTGTAAGAAAGATCATAATCGAGTAGCAAGGTTAGCACTCAAAATTTTCTTTCTTTCTCGTTATAACTGTGCGGAAGAGTGCCAGAACAGCTTTCGGAAATTGCAGGGTAGCTAAGCGAAGAAAAAGGGGTACTTGTTGACAGCGAAAATTAGATTACATCAGTACAATCAATTTCGTCATTGTATAAAACACGATTGGTAACTGGACAAGGAGAGCGAAGGATTGACACGGACTGAAGGTAATCCACAAAGAGCGCTTGTGATCGTGGAGAGGGAGCCTGGACCGTGTACGGGGTAGAGCTAACAGCTAATATCACTTGAACATGATACTTATCACTATGAGAGTGACTTTCACAGGTGCAAAGCCCAACGACGTGTATTGAATGTCCGAGTAAGCGTTGTGAGGTTTTGATAAGCTATTTGCTGACTAAGATGATAATAGGGGGTGGTGGGGAACACTGCAACATTTTAGAAGGGCATTCGCGAGCTGACCAATCGAACTGTCCCGGCCCAGCGATCACTAACATTCAAATATATTTCGCAGATAATGGAGCAAATTTTATTTTTCCATTGTCTCGTCATATTGAACACAGGATTATATCCTTGCAAAGCGGACGCTAAGCTAAGACGTTCAGAACCAAACCGCTCATACTTAACTGCTTAAAATCGCAACTCAGAATCACCTGCTAAATCTTTACAGAACACATACTCCTTCGTCTAAGTATTACATGCCTGCCGCCGAAGCAACAAACGCAGCTGCTTCTCCAGCATTTGTGGAGTACTATTTCAAGATTCGTCAGCCCTCTCCTTTCAATGTTTCGATATCAAACATACCGTCAAGTGAGGTGTCAGAATCAAGTCTCCACCTTGGCAAATGTTGTCACCAGTAAGGCAGATAACCTTCGTCTTCGCCGCTGGAACATTTCCCACAGCCTTCCCATTATCTGGGTCACCAAAAATGACAACTAAGTAGAAGATCAGCAAGTAATTCCATGTTCAGCTTCGGAGGTATCTTACCAGAGCTCACAGCTTTAGTCTGAGCAGCGCTCATCATCTTCGCCGCATTATGCACAAGCTGGCCACCCTGACTATTCTCCTTGTCAGCCGCCATCCCAGAACCAGATACTAGAAGACACCTACCTATAACCCGCCATAACAATCTTACTACTCGGACACTGACTCATAGCCTGAGCCACCAGACTCGCCATCTTCATGCTCCCGCCCGCATCACCACCAGCCAAGAAGCCCGGGATATCTGCCGGATAGTCCACGCCTTGAACAGCAACATTACCAGCTCCAACTTTTGCTTCCAGTGCATTGAAGAACGGCGGACCAGCGAGCGTGCCCACGTTCCCAGTCTCGGTTGTACCACGCGCGAATATGACGGTCATGGCTGCACAGCCGCCATCGGAGAGACCGTTCTCGGTCGTTGAGAAGCCAGAGGAGGCGGCCGCGGCTTCAGCAGAGACCATGGGTTGTGTGTTGACTGCTGCTGTTTGGCGGAGTTGGAGAACGGGTGTCGAGGTGCTTAATGCGAGAAGTGCGGAGAGGGTGAAGGTGTGTGAGAACCTCATGGTTGCTGCGTACTGAAGGATTCAATCCCGTATGAAGAAGAAAGTATGTATAAGACTTCTTACACGGGGAAACTCCAAGATGACGAGATCTCTTTGTACGAAAGTTTAATGCTAGAAACTCTCACTTGAGAGAACGTCATTCTCTTATATGGCAGCACTGGTACAGCCTCAAGAAAGTTAGACGGATGCCTTGTCTCCCAAGAGTTGATTCAATGCATGCCATCACGTTCTATTTCCAAGAGACAACACATCTTGGCTATCCATCTCCATGCGATTGGCGCCTCGATCCCAAGGACGATCCGTTCTCCTCTACCCTCGGCACATCCCCATACCTGCAGATGCGATTGGCACCGTATTCGGCTCCCTCGATCGAGATTCTCGAGTGATTGGGACAGTGTTTCGATCTGACAACGCACAACGCTCGTCTGGAGTCCCTTGAAACATCGCTTAGCACACACGCCAGATCTGTGACATGGAGACCCTGGTTTCGAGTCGCTGGTCTTCCCAGAGCAGCGAGCGCATTGTGGATGGTCAAACTTTACCAAGAGGGTAGGGTCTGATCTTCGGAGAAGTGATGGATTAGGGAAGCCTTGCCGAAGTGCTGTGACGGAAGGACTGAGAGGATGGAACTCGAAGTGATGGAGAAGAGAACAGATGAAGATGATTCCAGAAATACCTCGGTGCTTGGAGGTATGGACGAAGTCTGGGAGTTCGCGTTCTTGTCTCTTTTACGAGAATTTTCCGAAGTGTGTGACTTGTTGCGAGGAGAAATGCGAAGTATTGCGAGATCATGGAAATCCAATCGTAGTTGAGAACAAGAGGAAAATACCTCAGGACTTTTAAGGGGGAAACTATGCTCTGACTAAAAGAGCGCTGATTGGAGAATGCTTGAAAAAGCCCTTTGCTTTGATCCCACTTAGGCATCGTAGTGGTGGTCACGTGGGGAAGGTCCTCCAGATGTTGAGTTCCGAGTCATCGTATTCGAGAACCTGAATTGACCTTGTACCCATCGCCATGCTCAAGTCCTTTAACGCTCTTCTTCTTTTCAGACACATAATGTGTGGTGTGCAAAGACTCATACTTTGGCATCCGCGTTCGCATCGGCCTCGAAGTTCTTTTCATCACCAGCCTCAACTTGTGCCTCAGTGACCCTCTTCTTCTCCGCCTTGGTGGTCATATACAACAGTCCACCCGTCCAAATTACCAAGGCAATACTCGTACCAATCATAGCCCACATACCTTTCTAGAGAAGAGTCAGCAATGCTCTCATCACGTGATATCATATTGCTCCTTTTCATGCAAATCCCCCATGTTGTGTAGGGAGGAAGAAACATACCGTAAACTTCGGCGCAAAGTTCGCCGAATAAAACAAGATACTCCACCATGCATTAACAGCATTACTCCCACAATTCATGCTCGCAATAACCACTGCTCTCAGACTATCCTCCTCCCACCTCATCGCATCGTTGGCCCATGCAAAGAATGTAGCCTGACAAGCGTATACTGTGCCCGCCCAGTAGTACGCTCCAAAGACACTCGCTGTGCTCGCGTGGGGATTGAGGATCATGGCTGATGTTACGACACCCGTGATCCCAATCCAGTACCCAACCAGATATCGCTTGCCCCCGAGGAAATCTGTCAGAGTGGCCCAGAAGAGAGTTGATACGATACCCACGGCTGGGACACCAGTTGGATAATTGTTGAGCTGAGCGACGGAATACCGTGTCGTGGACTTCATGTAGAGCGCCAGCAGAGAGTTGGAGGAGAATGACTCGGTCTCGCCAGCAATGATCCATAGCATCACGAAGCCGTACCAATACCAGCTGCTGAAGACTCTCTTTACGAAATCTAGGTTCCATGGTCGGCGCTCGGGAACTTCTGGGACGCGGGAGATGGCGAGTGCACGTTCGTCCGAGGTGAGATAGAATGCCGACGTCGTGGATGGAGTATCCGGGAAGAGGAGGAGGCCATAGATTGCAATCGGGATGGTGATGAGTCCATCGATGATGAATAGCCATCTCCAGCCGCTCAAACCTTTAGCTCCATTTAATGATGAATGGATTGCCGTCTGCAAGAATCCGCCGAACATAGTACCTGCCAGGCCAGAGGAGGTGAAGATGCCGCTACGCTTGCCAAGCTCGCGAGCTGTATACCATGAGCCGAGAATATAGTGCGTCCCGACGAAAGTGGAGGACTCGGCAATGCCTTGAAAGAAGCGAATTGCCATGATATCTCGTGGGTGATGGGCAGCGGCCGTGAGCATGGTAAGAGCGCCCCAGATGATCATCATGCTTGGGAAGAAGATGCGGGGTTTGAGGTGGTAGAGGGCGAGGTTGGAAGGAACTTGGCCGACGACGTAGCTGCAGAAATTCAGCATGAGCACACAAAGTTATGGGAGTTGAAAGAGTATGGACTCCCGGAAGAGATCACTTGATCTCTGAGCTCCTCCCCAACCTAAAATTAAGCATCAAGACGCCGAGATGTACATACCCAACAGTAAACACGGTATTAATTTGATTATACTGATTCCCCACAAAACCCAACTCCTCTTTCATTCCACTCACATACGCATTCGCTAAATTCGAACGATCCAGATAATTCGTGAAATACATCAGACAGCAGAATGTCAAGATGAAGAAATCTATCCCGTACGAATCAGCACACCACTTCTCGCACCCAAGAGAGGATGTGACATACCAATCTTTCGCACAAGTTTCCCTTCTCCAGGATGCTCGTAGGGTTTGGAGATGTACTCCCTGATACGGGTGAATGCCATGTTGAAAGATGTCGAAGTCTGAGATGAGAAGCTGGGATACGAGTCGGCAAGGTGATGGCTTCGCCCTTCAACTCACGGAAGGCGTGAAAGTCTCACTTATATCAATCAATCCCACTCCTCTCTCTCTCTCTCTCTTATCACAATAATGTCAGTGCCGAGCAACGATATCAACACCTCGTATCATAAACTCTTCACCGGGTGAGATTCACCCGATAAGGAGAACTTATCTGCATCACGGCCAAGCCTCTTCGCCGTGACCAGAGAAGAGCTTGGCAGTCCATATACACCCTGCCCTTTCCCCCCATCTTCGACCGTTGACCCCGCTGAAGTGCCGAGAGTGGAGATCCGTAGCGCGTGGCGCGACGATCTCTCCCTACGCCTCTCATCACATGACCCTCGTCCCCCTTGCTTCGCACGTGACCCACCTACCTATCTTCCATCAAACAAAAACAAACCCCAAATCCAAAAGGAAAGAAAGGAACAAAAATTCCACTTCAGGCCATCGACATGCAACAAACCCCTCCCCTTTCCTTGCCTCTAAAATAAGATGAGAGGGAGAGGGAAAACGGTGGGAAAGGCACGAGGAACCTCAAACGCCTTACCGAGCCGCCTCGCAAATTACGGAAGGCTTACACACGCCGTGACCAAGAACTTACGAAGATTTTTGAAGATGTGCAACAAAAGCCCTTTCCTGCAATCCTCGCCCGAAGATTGGTCGACGAAGATCCACAATTTGGAATTGGTGCGGTAATTGGGTGGAGGGGAGTGGGATGGCGCGCTGGGAGGACTTGGCTACTTGGGCGGGACGCTGGCACGTTGTTGCGATGTGCAACAGATGGGAAGAGGGAGGGAATGGGGCGGTGAGGACGGGGACCGCTCCGAGACTCTCTCCGGGGAGAGTGAGATGTGCAACAGAGTGATTCTTTTGGGGGGCTGTTTTGAGTTTGGGTTTTCTCATGTGATCTGGATTTTATTTAGAAATAGTTTTGGAAGATATATGATGTAAAAAGGTGAAACGGGCCGCATTGCTGCATAGTATATTATGTGGAAAAGAAGAAGGAAATATGGTATGTTCATCAATCGTAGGAGTGGATTTGTTTCCGTCCTTTCCGTCATTTCGTTCGTTCAAGACTCCAATCATCGCATCTCGATCAGCTTAGGGCGATGGCTACTTGCCTCGCTTCCCTCTTTGTCCTTCCCCTTATCTTTCTTCCTGAAGATGACCGATAAGGCGCTCTTCTTCTTCTTCTCTTTCTCTTTAATCATCAGAACTTCCTTGCCCTTTCCCTCTCGTCGACTCCTCTCACTCCTCCCACTCTCAGACGGAGCCACTCTACTCGATGCCCTCTCCGGAACATCCTTCCTGCGAATTGTTGACTCGCTACCAACTCTCCTCACAGGCTTCACCGTGCTTTCACTCGTAACACTTTCCGCTCTAGCGTGGTGCTCCCTCTCCTCCTTCCTTCTCTCCTTGATTCTCTCCTTCCTCTGCCTCGCCGCTTCAGGAGTAATAAACTCCCCATCCACACTAGTCGACACACTCTGCGCCTCCACCTCCGCAATGCCCCTCCTCCAGCTCTCAATGCTTCCCATCTCAAGCCCATCAAATACCATCGCCTCATCAACTCTATTCGCCTCCTTCCTCGCCTCGTTATTCGCTTGGATCCGCTTGATAATCTTGAACCCACCAAACATCACCACCGTGACCCCAATCGCAACACCTCCAGCAATCAAAAATTGTGGGGATGCAAGGAGTGCGAAAACAGCTGGGCTGGACGCCTTGAGAGCACCGAGAATACTTGGTGACATCTTGGTCAATAAGCTCGATAGCTCAGCAAGCGTCAAAGCCACAGCAGCCATGGCTTCCGGGTTAGCCTGTAGATTCGCAATGATCGCCGTTGCAGAGTGTTGCAGGCACTGGGCTTCTAGCAACAGATGATCCAGCTTTGACATTGTGGCTTGGAGCTCCGCCTGCTTTTGCTCTTCCGTCACGGGCCCAACTTGTAGATCGTGTGGGAGGGCCCCGTATGCGAGATTCATGTCGATGTTTTCGTGCCGCATGTCGGGGTTGGAGCGGGAGCGGTAGGGGAGTCGAGGTGCGAGTTGCGATTCGTACGGTGGTGGGAGAGTCCCACGGGAGAGAGCACTGGCTGTTGGGCCGGGAGGGATGTCGGTGTGTCGTCTTGTCATGCCCGGGTGGGGGCCTATGTCTACGTTCTCGAAATGTGGTGCTTGAGAGCCGCGAGGAGAGCGTGGAGAAAGAGGGGATCGTGCTCGGCGGGAGCCATGGTGCGAGCTGCGACTCCGTCGAGAGGAGGCTACGCTGCCTTCGGATATTTGGGTGAGGTTGCGTGTGGTGAGGGGTGGGCGAGAGGGTCCTTCGCCGTTGTCTCGTGGGCGGTGGGAGTGCGAGCGAGAGCGGTGGGAATGGCGAGAGGAGGCATTGGATCGTGTTTCTTCGCGGAGATTGATGAGCTTCTGCGTATTCTTGTGCTTCAATCGTGCGTAGTGCTCGGCCTTTATCTCTGCCTTTTTCTCATCGTATGCTCCTTTAGCTTCTTTGAAGATGTTGACGAGGTGTTTGCCCTAGGAGGGTTAGCAGACCTTCAAGCGGAGAAGTAGGGAGAACATACGGTTGAAACGACTTTCCCGGACTTGTTGATTATCGTGACCGTCTCCATGAGAGGCATTTTGGCGGTAGTTATTATGGAATTGGCGTTCGAAGACCAGCTTCGATGGGTATATGGCGTAGTGTGGAATTCGTTCGCTGAAAATGCGGTGAGTCGTGAGGGATTTCGTGGGGTTTTTGCGGTAAACACAACAAAAGCAAACCCAAGCAAAGATTAACAATCCGTCGACAGTCTTTTCCAATTCCTCTGTTCCTCTGGTGTGAAAGTAACGAGGAGAGGAGAGAATATGAAGATGGGGATGTGACTCGTGCTGCGTCAACCGGGAGGAGGACGAGGCGAAAGCGCCAACTCTTTATCGCGATTGGAGCTGTTCTGGCGGATCGGCAGGCCCTCTCGTCCAAGCAAGGCAAGCTGGCTGCTCTCAACTGGCACCAAGTATACGGCCAATACTGCGACTACTGCAACGGTACCCAGAATTCCAGAAGGTATCTTGCCGCGGAAGCAATCCGATGCACGGGCAGGATAGCCTTATGCCCAATTCTGGAGACCATGAAGCGTGATGAAGCACTTCTATGGAGCCGCGTGATCTGCTGGCGGTGCCTGATTTGACCGCGGTTGACCGATTGCGCTGGACAGGGTCGCTGCTCCGCCTGTCAGAAGGCGAGGCTGGTCGAATTTTTCTCCAATTTCAGCCATGTGTGGCGAGTGACGCGGCCCCGCTCAGGCAGTAGAGTGTGGCTGGTTCAAATAAATGGCTCTTTCCTTAAGATCAGCCTTGGAGGAGGGATGCTAGACTTCAGAGGTTTATGCTTAAGATGACTTAGACCAGGATGAGAAACGCATTTGGAAGGTGGAGAGAAGCAACACCACATTCTGTTATCTCCTCCTGATGTCAATCACGTGGTATTGCTATCGATGCCTAAATATTATTGTATTAGATCCTGGCAGTAGTGTTTGCATTATTTATTCGAAAAACTATCGGCTTAATACTATCACAGCATGAGTGGTGTCTCTCCAGGTCCATCAATTCGTCGTTCAGTCCAAAGATTTAAGTCGATTCCTCGCTTAGCTGTAGAATGAACGGCAGGCACTTTGTACTCGATTTGTTACCTGGATAATTTATGGCTGATCTGCAATGATTTTCCGAATTCATGTTACTTCTTTATACTCAAGTACATGTGGTGGATCGATCAGTTCCCTCCTGCCTCAAGAACTTTTGCTCGTGGGCCTGGTTTGGGCATTCATAGGGGGTTGATCGCTAATCAAGGGGCTGTCTCGCTAAAAACATGCGAGGTGCGGGGCAGCTCAACAGTGATCTTCAGCTGAAATATTCCATCTCATCGTTTGAAAAAGACGAAGCTTCTTCATTAGAGAAGACTCATATCCCCAGCCACGATGACTTCCAATCTAGAATCCGCTTCCTTCCAATACAAGAGCTTAACAGAGCCCGATTCGTTTAGACTCATTTTATTGCAGCCTTCATCTTCGCACGATGTCGCCCTGCAGTGCAACTTACTTCACACGACCATTTCTAAATGCGACCGCGATATCATCGATCACTACACAGCACTGTCATACGTCTGGGGAGATCCGAATCGAACTGGTTCTATCTACATCGATGGGCATTCCTTCACCATAAACGTGACGTTGGAAGCTGCACTTCGAGACCTCCGGGATCCTTCCAGAGTCCTCCGCATCTGGGCCGACGCTCTGTGCATCGACCAGTCCAACTTGACAGAGCGAAGCAGTCAAGTTAGTCTCATGGCCCAGATATACTCCACTGCACATCACACAGTGATCCATCTTGGAACTCTTACTGGAAATTACGAGACGATACTTCTGGCAACACCATCCAACACAACCGGTATCTTGAGTAACAAAGTCACAGCCAGTGACCTGAAGAAACTCGCAGTTGACGGTCTTCTGAGATTACCTTGGTTCAGCCGAGTCTGGGTCTTCCAGGAGCTGGTCTTGTCCCGAGATCCATGGGTTCAATGTGGGAACCTGCGAGCGAGATGGATTGATGTGTGCAACATACTAGTTGCTCCTGGCAGAGGCAGCAACCAAGGAGGGGCGAAAGAGCTGCAAGTGCTTGCAGACATGAACTACGCGCGAGGCGTAAGCAAGCAGAAAATGCTCGTCCACTTAAGAGCAAGGCGGGGTCTGGGAGCTACCGACCCACGAGACTTCATTTTCGCGCACATGTTTCTGGCTGCGGATACAGACGCGCTCATTCAATATCTCCAAGTCGATTATACGAAAAGTTGTGCGGAAGTGTTTGAAGCCGCTGCACGGTACCTGCTTGAGGAGGTAGGACCCGAAGGACCTGTGAAGTTCTTTCCGGATATAACGAGAAATAAAATCAGCAAGATCGAAGGACTCGCATCATGGGCTCCTGACTGGACCCTACCATCGTCAGGACTTGTATCTATGTACTGCGAGAACCTCGCCAGACGTCTTCAGCTCAACCCAAAGCTGCACTACGCTTTCGTCGGCAACCCTCTCGTTCTTGCGTATGTTGGTTATCAAGTCGATGTGGTTAGCGACATCAGTTTCGTGTTGCCGAATCCGTCGGAACTTGACACTGCTGCTCGAAAGCGGTATCAGAAAGCAGGCGACGATCTTGAGGTTCTTTATGGAGCGGGAGCTTGGTGGTCTGGTGATGAAAATGGGCAGCATCGTCATATTGATCTGCGTGGGAAGGAAGCACAGCACGAGAAGTTATGCCTGAAACTAGCTGATGAGTGGTTGCATGTCATACGCAATGATAACCTGCGATTGTGGAAAGACATGGCTGAAGATGAAGCAGCCTCACATCAGCGGTTTCTGCCTCAATTTCGAGATTGGCTTGAAACTCGCAGCAAAGAAGGCAGGATAATGGTAGGCGGTGATAGTGATGGCATGGAAAGTCTTATGTGGCTATATTTAAGGCTTGAAGACTATCCAGCAGTCTTAACAGAGAGAAGATTTACAATCACTAAGTCAGGAAATCTCGGGGTTGTGCCGAAGCAGGCTAAAGCTGGCGATATCATAGTGTTCCTAGCTGGGTCGTTTGTGGCAATGGTCTTGCGACCAGACTTCGATAGTCCTACGGAAGATCTCGAGCTTGGCATCAGAACCGCATTCGAAGGGAAGAAGAATATTAAAGATGATCCGAGGAAGGGAAGCAGATTACCTGTCGAAATGGAAACGTTGCCAGTCCAGAAGTGTACCTTGGTTGGGGAATGTTATGTTGAGGGCGAAATCGGTTGGAAGTACGGAGAGGACTTGATGAACAAATGCACAGTGTATGCTCTTCGCTGAATAGCTGCTAGTTCCAAATACACTGAAAAACTACAAAACTTCATCCTCCATAGCTCTTCAGAATCACTGGTCCTCTTCTATGTACGGCGCTCGAGATTGATCAGATTACCTCTTCGGGTGTCAAGAAAAAGTACAAACTCGTGAGAATTTGCTTCACGTATTCGGAACACTCAAAATTTGTTGTTTTGGTTGCAGATCGTTTCTACCCTCAGATTCCACGCCATAGATGCTGTCTCCTTGGTCCTTTGCCAGAAGACCAAAAGTATACTACCACCTGAGCATAGAGCTCACCTGGTCGAGGCAGACGATTTCACTCTGATTGAGTCCCTGATCCAACCTCAACAAGCTCAATGAGACTTGGTCTAACCTGAGAGCCGATCTAATTACTGCACTCTCTTATCGGGCGAACACTTGGTGATAAGACATGACTTATATCGTGACAAGTACGTCCACCCATAGCACATTGCAAACAAAGATCATAGTCGTCTTCATCACATTCACAGCAATCTATCAGTAAGTAAGCAAGTTGTTTGCTGAAGAGCAACCGTCGAGATAACTCACGAAAGTAAAGCCCCGAGATCTTCTTTCCGCAGTCTTCAGCATCGCAATATTTTGATAGGTTCGGATTTGCTGAAGATATACATTTCGTAGACATAATAGAGTCATCCTGCTCTAGACAGTGACTTCGGGCTTGACAAAAAGTTGTCTTATTGTCATAACACTCAGCACAGTGCGATATGAACCAGTGGCCTTCGACGAGTTGTGGGCAGTCATTGCAATCTACTCGTTGATCATCAGTTGGTCTCCTTTTGAAGGAATGAAGAGAGAGCTTTAAGCCTATGCTTACTATATGACGGTTTAGTACCAAGTAGCTTCAAGTAACTATTGTACCAAACATCAAGTCCCGATGTGCTTCTAGTCCACCAGAGAAAAGGCGTTGATATACCTTCTAACTGCATCTCCAGGAGATCTTGTCTGAGCTGTTTCTCTAGATGTCTGACCAAGATTCGCACGAGACCAGCAGAACATGCTGCTATGAACAGTTTGCTATCATTCGTCACTGTCTTGAACATTCGAAGAGAAGCACTGTAAGGCCCATTTGACAGACTGCGGAAAGTGACAGGATTGACCGGATTTTTATTGTTGTTTTGAAATGGCTCTTTCAATGTCTGTAGCTGGTTGGATGATCCATGGGAGTGAACCTCGGCTACAAGGTCACCTTTTTCCGCTGGTAGTGGAGGTTCGTGTGTCAAATTCTGTGATGTTGCTGCGTATTATATGTTAGAACCAAAAATGGATTCTCTCAAAGTATGTTCATACCACGATTTTGCAACGTTGCTTCGACAACCCTCTCATTTTTCCTCTTTTTCTTGGAGGCTGGTCTTAAGGGACTAATCGAGCGCTTTTCGTGCAAGATAACCGACCCGTTCGTCTCCAGTCCCTTCTTCTTGGTCGTTACGGCACCCATAATTTTCTCTTTATCAGTCAAGTACTTTTCAAACTTCCATTCTTTGAGCTTCGTTCTCCATGTACGCGTACTATAATCGAATCAGTAAGTTTCGAACATAGCTTTAGGAGCAAGAAAGGCAGGTTGAAGTAGATTTTCCGGAAACTTGACGGGGAATAAAACGCAAATACCATGCTTTGAGGCCAAAGTCCCTCTCAAAAATCTCCATTGTCTCTGATAATGTGCTTCTTTCCGTCATATATACTCTGTAAATTTCATCTTTACAGGAGCTCCAAGTGCCTCCACGTGACTTTTGGGAGCCTTGCGAGCACGGAGGTGGTTTTGCTTCCACAGAGTGCATGATATCTGGGAGGTTCATGATGTATCAGTAATCCAAGCAGTCAGCACGAGCAGAAATGAGAAAGTGGAAGGAGAAGGCTGGAGACGTGACCCTTTATGCGGAAGGACTCCTGAGGGCGAAGTTGCTGCATGTGATGAAATGCCACCAATCGCCAACTTACTTGTAAAGGAGCGCAAGCTGAGCCACACCGACCAATGAGCGAGCTGCTGTTTCAAAGTGGCTTGCACTTCTGGCTGCACTTCGTCTCTGGCTGAAAGTGCAAAGTGCAAATTGTGCATACAGACAGGGGTGTTCAGCAAAGACCGCCAACTTAGATTCACGATCAAATGGTCTAACTAGTATAGCCTCAAGTTTTCTCTTCTAAAAATAAGTCTAAGAGTACTCTTTTTAACACCACCCTCTAAAAACCAATGAAGTCTATGGGAGATGTACTTTCATGCTCGAGCAGCGACGCCCTTTACGCTCACTTTGCCTGCCACGATGCCCTTCACTATTCCTAGAATCTCCGAGAAATCGTCAAATGTCTTGAATGGAACTTTCTCATTCCGACAATACGTTACGAGATCTAATTATATGTTAGCATTAGGATGTGAAAGGCTCTTCCCAGCTCACCTCGCCCAGCTTTCGCGAAGAGCAGATCAGTCTCCTTAGCAGCCGAAAGATCCGATACTCCATCGCCAGCATAGAATAGAATGGGTCTTTTATCATCAGGGAGGTTTGCGTAGGGTCGAATTTCTAGTGCTTTATCGTGGCCAAATGAACTGGATAAAATATGTCAATCCTGAATTCTGTCCCATACTTCTCCACATCTTACCTGTCATCTCGATACGCTATCTCCCAGCCTCCTTCATCTTTGAGAGTCTTTCCCAGCCGAGGGGCAACATCGTTACTCAAGATCGGCAGCGTCTTCACTTCATCCTCGCCAATAAGATGAGCTAGTAAAGCGCGAATGATGGGCTGCATCCCACCGCTCAGGACTACCACAGGCACATTGTTCTCACGTGCCCAGGTATAGAACTCTTTGAATCCTTCATCCAACGTGATGTTCTTCAAAAGCGCCTCGATGCACTTGTCTAGGGGAAGACTGACGCCATCTAGCATTTCTTTGAAGGCATCCCGGAATGTGCGGCGGCCGTAGAGGACGTCATTGAACATCTCTTTCCGTCGTTCTGGGCCGGTGCCAAACTTCTCTATTAGGAAATCATTGCTGTCTTGCTGTGTAATTGTGCCGTCGAAGTCAGTGAAAAAGATGAATTTTGGGCTGGTTTTCAGAGCCGGTGTCAGGGATTGATCGGAATTTGCCATTGTGCTTGATGCAACTGGCTGTGAGAGAAGGAAGGACGGGGTGGATTTGAGCTACTCGGAATTGCAGTGATAAGCTAATGGTTCTGAGAATGAGTGCGAGAATGAAATTATAGAGCCTATGAAGATTTTGTTGCCCTTGGAAAGTGGGGGCATTTTGACGTTTCTAGTGGTTCTAGCGGATGTCCTGCCTAACCAATAAGAGTTATCAATCTAGCTTAGACCTCTATACACTTCATTCAATCCAGAGTCCCTCCCCGTATTCCTGCATGTAACATGTCCCCTATCTAGGCTGCGATTTCATTGGATACCTTGTCCTTTTTGCCTTGCCACCTAAAGACACGAAGACCATCACCCTTACTTTCCAACGGCTTTCCAAATCCCACTTTCTCCTCTTTCGCCTTCGTAGTTATCTCCTTGCCTTTTCCCTCTGGCCCCTGCTCTTTTCTATCATGGGTGCTTCGTCGAGACAAGTCTTCCTTGCGACTCCTGACAAGCCAGTAGGCAACAAATGCAGTTGCGTAAGTTGCAACAGCAAGCACAGCGATAGTGATCCAGAACTTCTTCTGTGATACTACTACCCCAGGATCTGTCGTATCGAATAGATGCGTGCCAAAAACTGGCTTCGTCTATAGTCAGCAAGTGAGACTCATGAGAGGAAAGGGGGTCTTTACAGTGACGAAACCGAGCGGGAGATAAATTATGGTTGTAACCGTGAAAACAAAGATGTATCGGTTTTGGAGGATGCTGATTCTTGCCATTTCGGTACTTTTAGATGCTTCTCTCACTGATGATGCACTAAAAAGCTTTGTAAGGGCTAGATGAAGGACAGGTTGCTTGTTTGAAACAGCAACTTACCCCATCACGTAAGCTCACAACCTCCTCCTTCTTCTTCTGAATCAGATCTAGAACAACATTGAGCTTGGCAATTTGATCTGCGGTGCTCTTGTTCCATTCCATCTCAAGAAGCTCAAAGTCAGTGGTAAAAACTGTTCCCCAGTGATCCCCCTTAATACTCCTCATGTTTTCCGATTGGGTCTTCTTGATATTTTTGATCGTTTCCTCGACGCTGCCACTAAAAATGCGGCAAAGTTGCTCCATTCGGAAGTAGACCTTAGATCTTAGAAATAAGTTGTCGTCAAACATGAGATTTTCCGTGGCAATATCGTTGAAAAGATCACTGAACTAAAATATTTCAGCGGATTATACCTAATTTGTCGGATACGACTAACCTTTACACTAAGCTCTGCATCGAGCCTTCTAAGAACCTCTACCCAACTCTCACAAACAAGTTGAACAGCATGATTGAGCAGGCATATGAATAGGAGTAACGGGGAATATCGATAACCTAGATTAATAGACTTTCTTTCATCCAAGGGAACAGCGGCATAAGCTTCGTCGGAAAGAAATATCAACGTGAAGCAAGGGAAGATACTATGGTCGACTACATCAGTAACCAACGCCAGCGATATTCGACGTTCCTCAAGAAAGCCGGCCGCAGGTATATTTGCATGGGTAAACCCCCCTCTTTCACGGATAATTGGAATGTCTCCAAACGTAAGTAGCTGGGAATCGCCCGTTCGCTTCTCATCGCGGTTTGAAGAAGATCCGAAGTAACGAATGGTATGAGTTGTGAACAAATTTCCCAAGAGAAATAGGTTGCATATTCCACCTCCAAGTGTCCAGTCAGACACAAATGACTCCAGCAGTATCGTAATGGACTGAATCTGGGTTTTCTTACCCCAAATATATCCCAGCCTCAATTGCAAGGCGATAAATGCGATCGTGGTTAAAGATATCTAACACACATTGTGCAAATCAAGTTGTCTGAATAGTCGATGCCAAAAAGAAAACACGGGATACTATCGCTCTTCTTACTCACATGAATTGCCAAAACCCAATTTCTTGCTCATCCAAGCTTACACCGTCGTCTTGTATGACCACATTACGCCAGAGCTTCCAACCATCAGAGCCCAAAGGCAGCCCACGCCGTGTCTGCATATGTTCATGTCAATTTAAATAACTCAAATTGGATCTAAGAGAGATCCTACCGGTTTTCCAGTGTTTTTTATTTCATCTCCCTTCACATTGTAGAAACTCCACCTGGCCACGCCAAAAGAATCCTTCCAGCAGAGTATTGGACCCTTCACGACGCCTAGAGCTATAGGCCAGGCCTGTTGGAGCTGTTGACTCAGAGCTTCTTGCTGGAGGTTATCTCGAGTTCCAGGTATACCATGTAGCGATAAAAAATATGAATATTTTGCTAGTGCTTCAGCTCTTGAGAACCAGAGCGCGTTGCTGTCACAGCAGTCCTTGATCAAAGATGTACCTATTTCTTTAATATGCACGCTTTCTGGTCCTCTTTCCTCCATCCATTTTACTGCGTGTTCACAATCACCAAGTGTAAGGACTTGCTTCGGTGCTTGTCGTTCAATTGACGGGGCTAAGCCTCTGAGGAGGTCGAGTTGCTGTTGTTGAAAGTTCAGCTGGGCTTGAAGCATCTTCAATGCATCTTCTAGATTCCTGCTGCCAGTTATCTTCTTGCCGGTCGACTCCTGGCTGGGTCTAGAACTAGTTCCTTCGATAGCTTTGTCATCGTCTGCTGCACTATGCTCAGCCATCGCAGGTGTCTGAGTCCGTTGCAGAGGATCAGAAGAGGCTTCTCCTTCTATGCTTATTCTCACTGCTAAAACGTTACTCAGCGGTAGTTGGGAGATCGATGCGAATCCACGTCGAGCTTTTTGTTTTATTGGTTAGGTGAGAGAAAGTTCTTACAGTGCGGCTGAACATGCAGCTGAAGCTATCATTTCACAGTTACGTGATTGGCGTACCCTCGCTCAGCCAAAAGCAAGCAAGTCTTCGCTATCTGCACGAATCAGGAAAGAGACACTCTCAATAGCAGATGCCAACTTCCAACAGCCCTTTTATTCTCTTGCTAGTGAATATCTCTCAAGGAGTCAAGATCCTGGGTCAGGGGATTATAGCTAGGGCCTCGTCTTAGGGAGTTAAAGAGGACATATTGTCTTTCGCTTCTCAGAACTGGCTATTGATTTAACTGGAGTATATATTCCGATCTCCTATGTCGCGAAAAGCTTTCAAAGAAGGGTGATAGGAAATGGCAAGGACGATTCGGAGCCGCATTATACCAGTCAGGTGGCTTTATTGCTATGCTATTGGTTGCTAAATAATTGTGACGAAAATTTAAGTTCAACAACTTCCACTCTCAGTTTTCTGGTCGACATTCAACATAATCCCATGAAGGTGTAGGACCTTTTCGCGTACTTCAAGATTCAACTTAAACCCCTCCGTAAAGCCGACCTTCCTAAAAGCTTAAAATAATAAGTTGCAAGATGTTTATCATATAAATTATCCCTTGATTACTACTTTTATATCCCTCCGAAGTATAATTTGCTCTTAGTGTAGGGAAGAATTTAAGTATTATAGACAAGGATTAGTACTTGAGCGAGACAATCCCACTAAACTTCGCAGCTAGAGCACTCCTCAATTAACCCTCAACCCTTCAAAAGTCACGTTTTTTTGTTGCAGATCTCATCCAAAAGCCTTCCACGAGTGGAAAACCAGCAGGAAGACTAAGTCGAAGACGTGTCAACTATCGACGTCGACGAAAAATGACCTTCCCATCTCTTCCCAGGACCAACCACGCTCTTCTGAACTTGGACTACACTTTCCAGTGAGTTACAACCCTATACTCGGTGTTTAGACCAAGGTAACAGCACGCTGTTGACGTTGACGAAGTAGATTCGGCTTGGCGGTCAGTTCAGTCGAGACCGAGTGAACTGCTAACGTCGACCCGACCAAGCGTAACCTGCAGCCTGCCTACCCTTCCCGAACCCCATACTATATTCTCTCTCCACTGATCGTCGAAGTTAGATGCTTTTTGGCTTGTATTTGTGGTTTCATCTGTGATGGTCAGTAGATACCAAGGCGAATCGAAGTTCAGTCGATCTCTCGCCTTCAACGCATTAAACGATACCCAAACCTTCGGTGTAGAGACCAATCAACCAAAAATGACCCTGCCACCTCTTCCAAACTCCCTATCATGCTCTCTCTTTCAAAGGATCATCAAAAACGGTAAGTTTCTAGCTTTTATATGTTGTTTGATTTATGATAATCTGTAGATGGTAAGGCGACCGAAGTTCAGTTGATCCTTCGCCTTCAGCGCATTGAACGACAACCGAACCATCAGCGTAGAAACGAATCAACGGAACATGAACTCTACCTCCCCCAAATCACTCTTATTTTCTGTTCCTATGAGTAATTGCAGAGAGCAATCTTTAAAGCTCTCCTTATTGGTATATGTGGATGAGGAAGAGCAGGGATGGACGTGTTGATGTTCGCTTCAGCAGAAGACGAAGACGAAGACCTACCTGGAGGTAGACGCATGCGTAGACTAGCAGTTCGGCTGATTCGCATTAACCCCATTACAGGCCTATTGAATAATTTTCTCTTGAAAGGTAGCATGGCATTTGCATGATCAACTCACGTCAAGTGTGAACAGAATTTTAAACATTCTTTTCTTAATTATTGATACATTCTTCCATGCCGTTTCGGAGTCTTACCCCTATCTGCGCACTGAATCAAGCAACGGCCCTTCACGAACAATAAAACCTGATATTGGAGCAGCTCTGACTATTGTCACGGTAATTGGATACATTAAATGTTGTGGATGCACATAGCACTGAAGAAAGCTTCGTGGTGGAGAAAGAAGGTGAAGTCAAACGAAGACGACAAGGCGAACTGAACCTAACCGACGAATGGATGTCAGAAAGTAAACCCAACACTTCCCATTCACCCACTTCCAAAATTCAAAACCAGCAAACAGAAGGAGGTTAGGTAAAGCTCATCGATTAATCTAGCTAGCTCAACGCACCCTAACGCAACGCAAGTTCACCATCATCCCATCCCCAACCTCAAGACTACTCATCTATCATCATACTTGCAGATCCCCTCCTCCAACGCCTTGATCTGCAACGCAATCATCCTCGACCAGTACCTACAAAGCGCCAGATTTCCGCCAAAGAACCAGAACCCCGGATGACCCGTCTTGCGCCACATTGTCCTCACTTCGCCCTCTTCATCGAAGCCCCACACATCCTTGACCTGCTCCGCCAGCTCGTCGCCGAAGATCTTGCGTGCTTGGGTCCGCATGTTCTTGTATCCTGTCGCGAATACGATCTCATCGGCTGGAAGCTCTGAGCCGTCTGCGAACTTCAAGCCGTTGGGGAGGACTTCGGCGATTTCTTGGCCTTGCTTGATTTTGATCTTGCCGTCGGCAATGAGCTGCGAGGCACCGACATCGATGTAGTATCCGCCGCCGCGTTGGAAGTATTTCATGAAGAGACCGGCGCGGTCTGGGCCTTGGTCTAGTTTGAACCCCGCTTTCTCGAGGCCTTGCAGGAGCTTCTCGTCGTGCTTGTTTTGTGCAGCAGTCACGTCGATGTGGATTGACTTGAGGACCGAGGATGGGATGCTCCAGAACGCAACATCTGCATCCTCCACCGGGGGGCCTTGCTCATCATAGAGTCCTGCAAGTCCGATGTCGAGAATGGCTTTCGAGGAGATGACGCAGGTGGAAGAGCGTTGGATCATGGTGACATCGTATCCGTTCTCATAGAAATCTTGGGCGATATCGTGTCCGGAGTTGCAACAGCCTACAACTATAGCCTTCTTTCCCTTTCCGTCTAGCTTGGCGCCGGTGAACTCGGATGAATGGCAAAGTCGATCTCCCTTGAAATCGGAGATACCTGGGATATGTGAGGGGAAGTTCTTCTCGCCAGAGTGACCTGTGGCTTGAATGATATGTTTCGGGTGAATTGTGCGAGTCTCGATGACGCCTGGCTCCTTCTGTCGCTCAAGAACTACGGTCCATTGACCCTTCGATTTATCCCAGTGGGATTCTTTGATTGTAGTGCTGGTCCAGACGTTCAGCTCGAGCAGTTTTGCGTACGTTTCAAAGAACTCAGCCAGTTTATCCTTTGGTGTGAAGACTTCACAAAATTAGCAATGCTCGACAAGACTTTTGCAGGTGTAGGTAATGAGACTCAAGATGTCTTCTCTGATACTTACTTGGCCAATGTGCAGGAAAGTTGATGTATGGCAAATGGTCGTACCATACTGGATCATGAAGAACGAGTTGATGGTACCTCTGTCTCCAGTTGTCTCCTACACGCTCGTTGCGGTCTATGATGAGTGCGTCAACTCCGAGCATCTTCAGACGAGCAGCCGGTGTGAGACCTCCTTGACCAGCCCCTACGAGGAGTGTCAGCAAAGTGTTCGGAGTTCATTTAGAGATGCTCTATAGAGCAAACTTACCAAGAATCAACACAGTAGGCTCGCTCTCCTCATAATTCTCATCAGCAATGCGGCGTTCCTGCCAATTTTTCCTACCCGGTTGTCCACCATGAGAAACTCCCTCGGGTCGTCTTCCAAAAGTAGCTTCCTCATGACCCTTCAGCTCCCTCATCGAAGTGAAAAGCGTAAAAACCTTCAACTTCCCGTCCGCCTGCACCAATCTCGCAACACCCACCCCCCTACCCACATCACTCTCCGTCGTCAAGAAAGTCTGCACACCCTGAACCTGTCCCTTCCCATCAAAGCCCGTCACAACCGGCTTCCGAAAATCACTACTCCGATCCACCTCAATCTTCTTCAGCCTGCAACCCTGCTTCAAGAACTCCTTGATCTTCTCCGTGCCTTTCATGGTATGGAAATCCCAGGACAAGCAGAGATGATCTCGCCAGAAGGCGTTGGGGAGGAAGAGATCTGTGAGGCCGGCATGGTCGGAGCTTTGGATGGCTTTGTTGAAGGCTGAGACCCAGGCTTCGGTTGCGGCGTCGATGTCTTTGGGCTGCACGGTTTGGATTTTGGAGAGGTCCTCGACGTCGATGTTGACTGAGCCTGGCTCGACGCGTTGGTAGGAGGGGATGCCATGGGAAGGCATGCTTTGGGTGGCTGCTGATGCCATTTTGATGGTTTTGATGTGTGAATTGGGAGATGGAAGTTCAATTGAGATATCTGAAGGGAAAGGGAGAGAACGTGGGATTGACGGAGAAGACGAGGTTGTACGAACAGTTGGCTGTAGCACGGCAATCGGTCTTGTACTGCTTCATCGAGCAGCTTGGGTTCCCTAGCTCCACGGAGCAGCGGAAATAATCCGTGGCAGGCACTAAGGGGGTGGTTGAGATACCGAGCTTGGAAATGTTTTGGCGTTGCGGGGTTGCGGGGTATATTTTAAGTTGGTAGATCTAGCTCTCGATGGGGGAAGGTGCGCTCGAGATTATTCACGTGATATCTCCATGAACTTGCTTCGGAAGGGCTCGAGGTGCTGGAAATGAAAGGTGTGCCGACCCAGTGGCCCGAGTCTCATGCTGCCTTTAAACGTAATTATGAAAATTTGGTGGTTGTCATCTGCTTATAGAGTCCGATGTACGACCGGAGGGGGAGGCCTATCGGATATCGACAACCATCCCTGTGCCGATCCGGAAAGAGCCCGGTTGGCCAAATTATTTTCAACTCGCAGTTCTCTTCTCCTCCTGCATGAAGGAGAAGTGCTGTCGACTTTGCAACTGCGGCCGACAGACCTACACAATCCCCAAACCCACGGAAATGAACCTCTGCCGTGTGTCTGATTACTTTCCCCCATCTTACCCCCATCTTACCCCCGCTCACAAACCCTCTTCCAGATTGCATGGACTGCCGAAAGTGGGCAGGAGCTATGTCTGTCTCACCTCCCTACCCTCCTCTCCACCTCCTTTCTTCTCCCCCTCTCCACCTCAAATTATTAATTTTGAAGACACAATTCTGATGACAAAGCAGGCACTCAGCACACGTCTTCGTCCGCACCTCCACCATCCAAACCACAAGTCCAGAACCTAAGAAATGGATCACTAAAGCCGAAAGCGGGAACGAGATGGAGCGCGCGTGGTGCGGCGGGTGCGGGGCGGGAATCTGGCTTTAGGTGCAGAGTCAGCCTAAGATGACTTTTTTGAAGGCTGGTTAGTCCCTCATTTTTGTGCTTGCTTATGTTTGTAGATAGTTATGGATGATGGGCACGGGAGAAGAGAATGGTGAACGAGGCTGATGTGAAAGATTAGGATTGTTCGATCATGAGATCCCCAATCCGACAATGGAGAATTGGCTGAAGAATATGGAGCCCTGGGAGACGCCGGCGAGGGGAACGAAGAGGACGAGTCAGGATAATTAACGAATTGGGATCAGCATTCGGAGAATTGAGGTGGCGCTCGGCCGCTCTATTGCCAATTTGAGTGTTGCGTCAAATTTGATTGCGGTGTGATAACGTGGCTGGCTGCAAATGTAGGAGACTCGCTTGAGAGTTAAGACGAGCCCCTTTTCCAAGCGAGCTGGCACTTCTGCGTATGCGCAATGACGAACGTTAACAGAAATGAAACAGATTCGTTGAGCTAAAGCTAAAACATTAATTATACAATCTGGTTATACAAATCGCCCTCCACGCGTAAGCCTACATTCGAACCCTCAGCAATCCACTGTTGAACTCTTAAAAAATTCCTCAAGCACTCAAGCGCAAACCCAAAATCCTTCATTCCCACATACACCGCCGCAAGCGTCTTGTGCGTCCTCAGCAGCCTCCCCAACGCATCTTGCCCACTCCCAGGGCTACAAACAAACAGGACCCAGACAAGAAGACCAGGAATCGACTTCCAGTTCGTGAGGTTGAATTCCAGGGCCGCGCCGTAGACTTGTTGTCGCAACACGGGCGTGCAGACGGTGGAGATGGGGAGGCGTGAGGAGATGGCGCTGGTGTAGATGAGCACGGCTGTGCGGAGGACTTCGTGGATGAGGTCTGCTCGCGGGGTGTACGGGGTGAGTGGGAGGTCTAAGGGGATCGGGGGAATGGCTGCGGTGGCTTGGTAGATGCGAAAGGCATGGGATGAGATGGCGTTGTTGTCTTCGTTATGGGAATAGGGATTTTCCTGCTCGCGCTTGATGCTGCTGAGGTTTGCGATAGACGAAGTGAGAAGACGGACATCGTCGAGTATATCTGTCAATGCGAGAGGTAGAGAGAACCTCTCAAGAACGGCGGCAAACGGAGTTCCAGACTCGAATAATGGTGTTTCGCATGTTTCGGGGCATTGTGATGCCGTGAATACGGTTAAGTCCTCGGATTGTATGATGCAAGGAGCCTGCTCGTAGCCGCATGCAATCTCGAAGTCGAATCTAAACAATCAGTCCATGATCGTGTCAGGAAGTTGCGGTCCTTACAGGATTATAAGTTGTGTAACGAGTGGATTGTGGAGCGCATGCACTCCTCCTCGGAGAACTATCATATCCTTGAGGCCATGAATATGAGCCATCACGCTTGTCTTATCACCCCAGTAATACTAGCAGACTGTTAGAAGATCTGTACAAGATGACAATTGAAACATTCGTACGTCAAGGAGGGCAAGATGCAAGACAGACTGAATTACTTCCTGATATGTCTTGTCGAAATCTTTGCTGATGAACTCGTTGATTTGGGCAATGATTTCCCCCTTGAGGGCAATCATTCTTCGGCTTTCTGCAAGTCCCGGCTGTTGCCAGAAAATCTGTTGGAATTGAGCGGCCTCGAGAATGCCAATTTTTGGTTGAAGGGGACAATTCATCAGTAAAGGTAAGATGGAAGTGTAATGTAGAGGTGGTGTATTTATCCCATCAAGTGTTACAATTAATGGGGTCAAACGTTGGAGATCTTCAGACGTTATTAAGGAATGGAAATTGGTCCGGCGGGGTCCAACTCACAGTAGTAGAATAGCTGAGCGTTTTGTGGATTCGGCTCAATAGGAATGATATTGGCTGCATTCATGTCCGCAATTGGTCCTCCGAATCGCTTGGGGCTTTCCAATGGTTGCTCATTGTTATTGATAACCTGAACTTGGTACTGAAGACTGAAACTTCTTCGGTTCGGTTTCAGCCTTCCATCTAATTGCCTGCATTGGCATGTTAGCAGAAATTTTTCGATGACACGACTTAACCAATTCAAGAGGCGCACAATTTGACACAGGCCACTGGTGGGTAGCGCTTCAGACAATTGGCACATGTGCCACTTGGATCCAAGCTCGGTTTACACTGGGAATTTAGCAATTGCAATTTAATTACTTCCTTTCAGTAGGTGGTCTTACCTTCTGCTTCCTCCGACGACATTCTGTGCAAGACCTGATCCGCAAGTCTCGCCGCATAGGGATTAGCGATTGCATCGCGGCAAGATCGCGTCGACATGATATTGGGGATCAACAAAAGCCACGCTACGGATTAAGGTTGAGGAACATGATGGAGTGTATTTATGATCTCAACGATGGAAAGTCCATTCGAGGTGCCTAGAACAAGTGACAGAACGATTGGGGCCAAAACGAGGTTGTATCTGAACATCCCAGCCTTAAACAGACCAGGCAGGGGTGCTCGGCCTCTCCTGCGCGGCCACGCCGAAAGGGCCAATCGCTGTCTGTAAAACAAATACAGCTTCACGCTGATTGGGAGGAAAGCGAGAAAAGGTACGAGATCCTCCAGATAGGGGATAGCCAAACTATGAAAAAGGCTGCGAGGCTTCGGAGCGAAAGCAGGAGCGGAAGCAAGAGCGTTGGAGATCTTGAAAGAAAAATAAATTATTTGCAAATGGACAACCTCGGTTTGCATCGCGGCTGTCGAGGCTGTCGAGGCTGTCGAGGCTGAAGCAGGCAGACGGAACTTCACGAGTCGCTAGAATCGCAGTCCAGTTCCCACGAAGCAGCCCATTTACTTGGCCAGAGGCTGTACACCACTTACTGAGCTTGAAGGTTAATGGCGTGCCATCTCGATACCATATCTTTGATAGACTTGAACTTTGTCTAGTCGGCAAACGGTCACACCATCATCAGCGCTGGGAGCTGCTAGTGAGCGTGTGGAGCTTGGCGAGAGGACCCAGGGAGAACATGCTTGATGGGATGGGACAGGAGGGACAACTCGTCCCGTCTTTCTCCTACTGTACCCTGCGGTCTGGTCTTCGACCCGAGGGCCATTCATGGCGCATGCGATGACGGTACTCCAGACTGGCTGACCAAGGCCGAGGAGGTGTGTTGTTGAGAGAGAGTTTTGCTTGCGGGTGTGGACATGCAGTGCGATTTGAAATCCACCCTCGCCAAGCTCGGCAAGCCTGGGGCAGGGGCATGTAGCGCGTCATCCCCCGCCTTTGCGTTGACTTTCTGCATGTAGATTCGCTCTTCTCAGCACTGATTCCATTCTGGCCGGTTCTGGACGCCATCCGAACACGGCTTGCCTCATGTATGTTCTTCTTCACCTACTTCTTGCTGTATAAGAATGCCACGCAGTCTTCCACCGTCGTCCCGCAATTGTTTATTCCCTCCTTGAACAAAAGTCGAGCTCTGCAACTGAACGAACCACCAATCCAACTCACCATGGCTGCTATCATCGAAGCCGAGACACAATGGCACAGGGGAGAGGAGGAGATGCACGAATGGCTTCAAGTCCCACACCGCGACAATCCTACGCAGCCTGGCCTTTCGGCACACGCAGCAAGACTGTTGATCAGCTCGCCGCTGGTCGCCGTGGGGACCTTAGACTCCGAGGATAGACCATGGACTACAATATGGGGTGGAGAGGCAGGATGCTCACAGCCTGTTGCACAATCGATTATTGGGATGAAAGCAACAGTCGATAGAACATATGATCCGGTCTTGCGGACACTGCTCGGCGAGAAGGCGGACGGGGAAGTTGTCAGGGCTGAAGGTGCGGGGAAAGTGGTCAGTGGACTGGGCATTGATCTGGAATCGAGAAATCGGGTGAAGCTCGCAGGTCGGATGATTGCTGGAGCCTTGGTTGCGACTGCGCCGGATATCGGAGACGTTCAATTAGTGGTGAAGATCGAGCAAAGTCTGGGTGAGTACCCACGGTCTTGGTGAAGGAGACGGACACTAACATATTTTCAGGAAACTGTCCCAAATACTTAAACAAGAAACACATCGTTCCTCATATACCACACCCCTCTCTCGTCTCTGATAGCCTGCCTCTACCAAAAGCAGCACTCGACCTCATCGAAAAATCCGACCTATTTTTCATCTCCTCCTCAAATCATAAAGCAGATATGGACACAAATCATAGGGGAGGTCCACAAGGTTTTGTCAGAGTCTTGTCAAACGATGAAAATGGCGTCACCCTGGTCTACCCCGAATACTCCGGCAACAGACTCTATCAAACACTTGGGAATCTCAAAACTACACCACGAGCAGGCATCACCTTTCCAGATTTCGATACGGGTGATGTCCTTTATATTACTGGCACAACTGAAGTACTGGCCGGCAAGGATGCTTCCGATTTAATAGCACACACCAATCTGGCAGTCAAGATCAAGGTTGATGCAGTAAGATTTGTATCCGACAGTTTAGCATTCCGAGGCCAAGAAGGAGAGAGATCGCCGTACAACCCTCCAGTACGCTTCCTTTCAAGTGAAAACAAGAATGCAGTCACAAAGAACAAGAAACAAGTGATGGCCAAGCTCATAGAAAAAAAGATCATCACACCAACTATCGGACGTTTCCGATTCCGTATTGCAGACCCGGAGAATGCAAGTAAATGGAAGCCGGGCCAGTACGTTGCTCTCAGCTTTGCGGACGAGCTAGACATTGGATACAGTCATATGCGAGACGATGATCCAAAGAGCTTGAACGATGATTTCCTTCGTACCTTTACTGTTTCTTCGAGGCAAGATGTCCTGGAAGGCCATAACGAGTTCGAGATCACAATCCGCAAGGTTGGACCCGTCACCGATTTTCTTTTCAGACATAATATTAGATCGGAGCTCGAAGTACCATTGCAAGGCTTTGGAGGGGAGTTCTTCATTCAGCAGGGTGACCGGGAGAAAGTTTCGTTCATTGCTGGGGGCGTGGGTATCACGCCCTTGTTGGCACAGGTCCATGACCTTGATTTAAACCGGCTAAACTTCTACTGGACGCTCAGAAGTCAAGATTTGGCATTCGCCAACGATATCTTTGAACGTGTTCCCGGCCTGGCACAGTCCACGACATTGTTCGTTACCGGGAGAAACCCAGAGATGACTGATGCTTGGAAGAAGCTCACGACATCTGGAGCCACCCTAGAACGTCGGAGGATGATGAAAGATGATATCACCGGCGATGCTGCTGACCGGTGGTATATGTGTACTGGTCCAAGCTTCAAGAATAGTGTTCTTGAGTGGATGGGTGGGAAAGCCATTACTTATGAAGATTTCAATTACTGAAACATGACTACACAGTGGAGTCTAGGTGCAAGGTGTTTGGAATGGAGGCATGTATCTCGATACCAGCCGATTGTAGCAGTAGTTAATCAAGATTGTTCTACAAGTTTTGAGCTTGGTTCGCATTTTCAAATGGGCCGAGAGTATTGAACTCAAATCAAGCGAATACTGAGCCCCATCTTCTGAGAGAACCCCGTTCCTTCGGCCATCGAAGTGCATTCCCAGAGAACGATCTCAGTACCCGAAGTCGGGCTTGTCGGGGGAGTATCGTCCGAACTTAGGGGTTTATCCCACTCTTGCCCCACGCTTGTATGCCCATCCATCCCTGTGTAGCCCGCCAACATCACACCTTATCGAGGCTTGGAAGGTTACATGCCCCTCCCTAAAGTTTATCAGCCCCTTTAAACAAGCAAAGATCGTCTATAGAATATAATTCCCTTTCTAATACTTCTAGAATCTCACATCCAGCAAGCTCTTACAGCATAACTTACAAAGAAACTATATCCGCAATGGGCTCCAACGCCCCAACCGGTCCTCAACCACCCTATCCCCTCCACCCTTCAGTAAAAGACAAGCTCGACCCCACATACAGAGACTTCTACAACAAGCACATATTCGACAAGCAACAAGTGCACCTGCAGCCCGTCTCCGCCTCCCGCACAAGCGGCATCCTCATTCCCGGCGGCGGCCCTAAGCTACCCGTTGGAAAAACAGAAGACTTCCTCCTGCAAAGGAAAGAGACAGCAGGTCCGGATGTCCCAATCCGAGTCTTCACGCCCGAAGGAGAGAAGCCAAGTGATGGATGGCCGGTAATGGTGTACTACCATGGAGGCGGCTGGGTACTAGGCAACATCGAGACCGAGAACACGGTTTGCACGAACCTATGCAAGCGGGCGAGCTGCGTGGTGATTTCGGTGGACTATCGGTACCCCCTCCCCTCTCCTCCAAACTTAAGATCAGAAAGCTGACAGAAGTTAGCCTGGCACCAGAGAACCCCTACCCAGCAGCCGTGAACGACTCCTTGGAGGCACTGCTCTGGCTACGGAGTACAGGATTCACACAGCTCGCCTTGAACCCGCAAAAAGTCGCCATAGGCGGCTCCTCCGCCGGCGGGAACCTCGCTGCGATCATGTGCCACAAAGCGCTGGCCTCACCTTCCCTCGTCCCGTCGTTCTCCGTCCAGCTTTTGATCGTGCCTGTTACGGATAACACTGCGTCTACGGCTACTACGCTCTCGTGGAAGGAGAATGAGTTTAGTCCCGCCCTGCCGGCGGAGAAGATGCTTTGGTATCGGAGGCATTATTTGCCGGATGAGAAGAGTTGGGGGGAGCCAGAAGCGAGTCCGTTGTTGTATGAGGGGGGTTGGGAGAGCCAGCCAAGGGCGTTGGTGGTTGTGGGTGAGCTGGATGTACTGAGGAGTGAGGGCGAAGCATATGCGGAGAAATTGAGGAAGGGTGGGGTGGAGGTTGATTTGAAGGTTATGAAGGGCATGCCGCATCCCTTTTTGGCGATGGATGGCGTGTTGCAGCAGGGGAGGGATACGATTACGTATATGGTTGAGGCGTTGAAGAGGGCTTTTGCTTGAGGCGCGGAAAAGGAAGGGTTGTTGGGTGATGGGGAAGTATTTTAAAGGTTGCTGCAATGCTAGCATTCGGCTTGAAAGAGATTGGACGTATTTAAACAGGTAGAACGTTCATTGTCTATGAGCTCTATCCTGCAAACTCAAATTTGGGCTTTCCTTTTGGACCCTCTGTGACCATGTATTTAAACATGTTGCCCCCCTCATCTCCCTCTTTTATTCCGATGATGGGGTCTTTCGCCGATGTAACGAACAAGATATCTAAATTCTTTCCGCCCCATGTTGGACAAGTGAGATTCTTCCCTGAGAACTCAATGTCTTTCAGATGCTTTCCGGTAGGATCGAAGATCACTGGGATGGATTATTAGCTCAAAAGCTTGGGAGGTGTGTGAAGATACCTTGGGGAAACTTACTGACTTGATTAGTTCCATACACTCCCATCCAGATATTACCATCGGTACTATTGCTCGTCAGCTCTTGTCCCGAACAGATGAAACAGGGGTTCTTGCTCCACAACCAGTCCATCTGGCTCTCCTCCCGTGCCACTCATGTCGACGAGCAGTCTTCGATTTGAGATATTTCCTGTCTCGAGATCAAAGTCAAAGGCATACGATTTTTGACCAACCGAGTCATTCAGATAGACTTGCAGTCATTAGCACCAGCACCAGCACCACTTCGAACCCTCCAAAACTCACAGATCTTATTATCCGGACTCCAATCCACCCCATTGCCACAAACAAATCCACTCGCCATCTCATGCAAACTACCATCCGGATCATACCTCCACAGCCTGCCTTTGGGCAGTCCATAGCTCTCCGGCAACCCACCAAGCCCAAACGCCATCGCCTATTTTCATCAGCCTCTTCTCCTCTCTCTAAACTTACAAAACAAACCTTCTTATCAATCTCCGCCAACCAAAACCGTCCATTGGCATCCACACCTCCATCATTGAACCTCTTCTCGCTTCTCTCACTTTTCGGAATAATCTCCTTCACAATCTCCAACTTGCCCGTCTCCTCATCCATGAACGCTACCCCGCCATAGTAAGCACAGATATAACTGCCCTTCACCCCTTGCCGGAAATAATGGACCGAGACGCTATCCTCTAAAACCAGGACGCGAGCATCGCCGATGGGATCACCTGACTCCGGATCGACTTTCAAGATGTGAAGTTCGGATGGCTCTTTGAGTGCATCAACCCCTGTGTCACGGAGGAGTTAATTATTGCTTGAAGTAGATTGATTGAGAGAGTATTTTCACTAGATAAACCTCGAGACAATTTTAATTTTGGGAGGGGACAGCGTTTCTCACCCAACACCTACAGTGAAGCGTGCTGTCTGAAGCCCGGTAGATTGGCGCCTCGCCCAGCACCATGGGCCCGGAAACAGGTTTGTACCATGCTTTGCCGCCTTGGATAATTTCTAGAGGAGGTTGCATGGCAGATATGTTGCCTTTATTGATTCGTGGTGTTGTGATGCATCACGAGAAAGCGAGATGTTGTTGGTTGAGGGCACGGGTTGCAGCCGAATTCGGCACCCCACCCTTGCGGTTTGGGGCTGCCCTTATTTTATGGCTTAGCTGCTCTGATCCAACGTTACTTCCTTCAACCATTTCACGAAGGGCCAAGAATAAGCCCTGCGGGAAGCATAATTGGATCTGACTCTATGTGTCAAGCGGACGAACCTGGGTCAGGGCTGTCGTATGGCCAGTGCCTTTCACCGACCTCTGAGGTGAGCCGGTTGAATGCCACTTCAATGGCCAGCCAAAGCTCTTGTCTTCTGCTTCCGACCTGTCGGTCTTTCGTCGTTCTGTTTTTCCTCTCGACGAACATCCTAAAAGTCCCATTCGTTGAGCTTCGGATACTGGTCTCAGGCCAGGTGGTACTGACGTCGTGGGATTTTATATCTTCACATTTCGCATCTTCACACCAAAGAGAGAGTTTTCGTTTTGGGTTATGTCTGGAAACTTAATCACCTCTCCTTCGGTATGGTTCTTGCACATATATGACGTCGTTGCTCAATCTTCATTCCTGAAGAATAGAGCTGTGTTTCCTGTCAACACCAACTCCATTCCTTCGTGTGCCGCGTGTCATGTCTCAACACCAGAACTTTGTAAACATTATGATCGTCTCTCTATCTTATTTGTGAATTCTTTCGAGTATTATATTCTCTGCTTGATTATTCTTCTCATTTTCACTCAAACCACAATCGCCATGGCTCGAGGCCACGCTCCAGTGCTTTCTGTCGGTTTGCTATGTACACTTTTCCATTCTGCATACGCCCTTGATCTGGGTGCCGACTTCTTCAAACAGCAAAAACAACAACCGCAAGTCTGTCAGGTGTATACCCTCCTCGAATCTCCGGTCGTGATTGAGACTTTAGTTGTGTCAAACACAGTCCTTTTCCATCCAGCATGCAGCTGTGAAATCACCATAACGAATGCTCCAACTGTACTCGAAACCACAATCACGATGACAAGTACCCTAGGACAAAACTTCGTTTCGACTTTTTATAGGAACCCACGTTATCCTACGTAAGTCTCATCAATAATCTAGCCGGATAGATGCTCACATTGCCCAGCATCACAAGCACACTCAACAACCTTAACATCCCCGCCTTCTACATCAGTATTATTGAGACCTCAGACCAGAAACGTCAGTCAAACGGCGTGCAATATCTCAAGGGTAATGGAACCCTTACCGATAATACCTCGGACGCTGTCCAGATCTACGAATCAGATGGACAACTTTTCACAATCAAGGGTGCTCCAGACGGCACTTATTACACGGATGTGAACGTTGAATCTATCACATTCGCATCGCAATCTGCAACTTCTCTCACGCCAAACTCAATTGCAGGATCTTTCAGTCTCGAATCGACATTGGTTTGGGAACATCCATTGTTTGTTAATTCTCAAGCAATCTTTGCCCTGACTCCTGAAGGCCTTGTGAAGGCTATCTTCAATGGGAAAATTCCTCCGGGTGTCAAGAGAATTGGTTTGATACTTACGCGAGTTGGCAATAGCGATGCAATCTCAAGCAGCGCCAGAGACTCTAGCACTACACAAAGTTCTAGCAATGTTGAGAGCTCTAGCTCCGCTGAGGACTCTAGCACCGGGGATAACAGAAAAGTAACATCTTCCTCAAATCTGCAGGAGACCCCAGTGGCAACAGCGGGACCGCTCAGCGGCCTTCCGCCGCTGCATACGGATAAATCAACTTCATTAACTTATACTTCTACGATTCAGAGGACAACCTCCACTTTCCAACTAAACAACAAACCTGCAATCTCGAACACAAGAACCAAATCCTCGGCAGATTCCAGCTCTCCATCCACAATGGAAGCAACCCTGACGACCCCGTCACCTCAACCCTCACAGACTTCGTTAAAAGTGCAAGCAACAACACCCGATCCAAGTTGCACCACGTTCATAGATACATCAGACGGTGGCCTTCCCATGACTCTCGGCCTCGCCACCCTCGCGTCTCCACCAAATTGGCCCTTCTCCTACGCCAACCACAACTCCACCTTCGACGTGACCTTCGGGGCGTCGACCACACCCGGCTCTCTCGCATACGCAGAACTGAACCCAAGTATAACACCCACGGATTCAATCCTCTACTACCAATTAAACACCACCGTTCCCAACACCACCTCGATCTGCCAAACCTGGGGATACCTATACCATCAACAATCCGGGCTCTGCCTCACAGCCATTGTAAACAACACGAGTTCAACAAGCGCGGCGATTTTTCAAGGCAGCTATGTTGCGCTCGAGCCGTGCATGATTTGCGATACTAAGCCCGGTTTTCCCGAGATTGCACAGCTGTTCTGTGCGGTGCAGGAGGATGGGACATTGGGGAAGTGGTTCTGCATTGGGTTTATGGGGGATGATGTTCAAGGGCTGGGGTATGGGCTTTTATATCAGGAGGGCGTTGTAGATGCAGTGCTTGAAGAGGGAGGTGGGGATTGCATTTATATTGCTGCGTTGTGAATATGCTGGCGGGCTTGCGGCGTATTTGTTTGTTGATGGGGGATTGGCAACTACTTGGCAGGAATATCATGCAGCAAGCAAAGATCGATATTGGGGTCCGCTTATTGCTTATGAAGGGCGATTTCTTTGCTTTGTTATGCCAATACTCCTCCAAACGAATGGTCATGCCCGTTGGTGATGAACAAGACTCTGTCAGTCGGAACCTGTATGCCCATGGCAAGCGCCATACTTCAGCAAAGCACGTCTTTCTCATCCGCTCCCCAGTCATGCATCAAATCTGCCAAAGTACAGGGATCTGCACATGGCAAGGTTTGTGCCTCGTAGCCAAAGTTACTTCTAATTTCGTCAAGTGTAAACGAATTGAGCCATCCCACTACAGATTGCGACACCAAACACTCCAAGGAACTATCTGATAACCATTTTGGAAGGGTAGTTTGTGGAGACCGGGGATTGGACGGTATCGCAGGACATCGTTGTCACAGAAGGCAATCCGCCATCACTTGAGATACTTCACGGTGACACATTTCAAGCAGACAGTAAGAGTTGGATGAAGTTGCATTACATCAAGCTCGTCGTTCCCAAAGTCAAGTATAATCAAGCTGGTACAAGAAGTGCAATAACCAACAATCCTTCAACAGTGTGCCAACCATCTAGAGCTTATTAATCTCGTCGTTGACCAAGTTGTTCACCTCTGGGTCGAGACCAGCGGGGAGGCCCTCCTTGGAGGCGAATTGGTCGAGCGCAGAGTCGGCGAGGGTGTCCTCGGTCTTGTCGTTGCTGCCGTTGCTGCTGAGGGTCAGATATGGTCTTGATGAAATTGTCAAGTAGAAGCTTACGCGTTGTTGGCGTTGTTGTCTCCGTCGTTTCCACCCTGTCCAGTGGCATCGTTCTCAAGATCCTTGAAATCGTCTCCGAGACCCATGATGAGTGATTTGGAAGTTGGAAGTTCTGCGAGCAGATGGTCAGCCAGCGTCGAGATAGAGTTCTGCCAAGGGCTCGGCACGGGACCTAACTCACTGTTTGGATGGAAGTGTTTGAATTGAAGCGATGAGAGTGCAGAGCCAAGAGTTACTAAGGGGGGACGACCAAGACCTCTTATACCCCGCCGTCTACTGGTGGGGTTGTGAGACACGAGCTTGTTTTCTAAGCCCTTCCAGGGTCGTTCAGCCGTACCCTTGGCCCATTGCGTCAAAGATATGCAACGTGATGTTATTTGCTTCTTATCTGGGAGTGGGCGCCCGTCCAACACCTTCTGCCACTGGCCCGACCCTGATTCGGATAATAGCTCGCAGCGAATTGGGAGCTGAAATTCAGGAGAAAATCGGGGCGAGCGACACTTGCAGATAAGCCCCGTCTCGAGAGCTGCAAGATCCGCCGAATCTTGCCAAGCGGGCGCCTATAGAAGGCACTTATGGCGCCAGAAGTCCTGCTGAGCTGAACTTTCTCAAACTTGTTCAATCCGGGCTGTCCATCGTGCATGGCAGACGCAGCGTCATAATCCGTTGGATCCCAGTCGATCGGTTTCAATGTGCGCCGATTGAGAGCTCCTGATGTTTTCGATTGCACGGGCTGACACGAGAGCAAACGAGCAGGAGGAGTGGCATGCGAAGCTACCACTGCTACTGGACGACAGGCAATATGCAATGGAGGGGTTGGAGGGGTTGACCCTTATCTTTGCTTTTGCTTGGGAGGATTGGCTGAGCATGGCAGTTGAGAAGCACTTGCCACGCGTTCTGCGGCATTTACAACAGCACGAAGAGCTGCTGGAAGACAAGAGATTTTGTTGTAAATAATGTGGAGAGGTGTAAAACACCACAGTGAGCTGTCACTCAGGGTGCTTGGCATTCAGGGGATGCCAAGAAGGATACGGGCTGTTGCGGGGTGAAGTAAGGCTATGGTCACGTGACTAGTCTTGATAGCCGATAAGGAGCTGCAACCGTTTGTTCAGATGGAAGTAAACAACAACAGCTCTGCCAAGACTCCAAGAAGTCGGAATCCGTATTCAACATGGAAGCCAAGAGGCAATCCAACGGTATCACCCCTCGATTGATCATCCACGGAGGTGCAGGCAACATCTTACCATCCAACCTCCCCCCAGCCAAATACAAGTTGTATCACGACTCCCTCCTCTCCATTTTGGCGGAGACTCATCACTTCCTCACCTCTCCTTCCTCCTTTCCTCTCCAAACCGCATCTTCAGCTTCTGCGATTGACACAGTCACGTTCGCTGTCACACAGGTATGCTCTTACAATTTGAACAAGCTCAGCATGCTGAAGCGCCAGCCAGCTCGAAAACAACCCGCTCTTCAATTCAGGCCATGGAGCAGTCTTCACTCGCGATGGCGTCAATGAACTCGAAGCTTCACTCATGGTCTCTAAGGGCAAGAAGAAGAGAGGCGTAGGCATCATGGGCCTGCAGCACGTCAAGAATCCCATAATCCTCGCGCGAGAGATGCTCCTACATGGAGAACAAGACCTAGATGGAGGCAATGGGGAACATAGAGGGCCGATGACACTTGATGCCGCGGCTGGAGGCGCACAGGGTCATTGTCAATTGCATAAATTTAGTGCGGAGAAGCTGGCAGAGGAATGGGGGCTGGAAATGGTGGATCCGAGTTATTTCTTTGTGCAAGCGAGGTGGGATGAACATATAAAGGGGCTAGAGAAGGAGAATGATGGCAAGGGCGTTGCGACTTGGGATGAGGAGCATTTCTTTCCCCAGGGGACTTGTGGTGCTGTGGCTCTAGATAGTGAGGGTGTGATTGCGGTTGCCACGAGCACGGGAGGAATGACGAATAAGTTGACAGGGAGGATTGGTGATACCCCAACGCTTGGGGCAGGATTTTGGGCGGAAGAGTGGGAGGAAGACTCTCCATCAAAAGAGGAAGCCTTTCTGAGGCAGTCAGGGCCAGCGTTAATGCTGAGTGAGACGTTAAAGGGGTTGCTGGCAGATTGCTTTCCGGGCCTCTCGACATACTCCCCAATTCCGCAGAGCGATATTGATATGAGCGTACTTTCGAAAGGAGATAGAGTGTTCTGCTCAACGGGGCTATCAGGGACTGGAAACGGCGATTCATTTTTACGAACGAACGCTGCACGAACAGCATCTGCCATCGCAAGATATCGAGGATCCAAATCGGCACGCAAGACGTCCTTGCAGGAAGCTGTGACAGAAGTCAGTGGACCCGGAGGTGACTTAGTCAAGAGCGCTGGTGATCGATGGCGGAAGACTGGAGAAGGAGAAGCAGGCATCATTGGCATCGAACTCATACTCGTGACTGATATGGATGGGGAGAAGAAATCAGCAGTCTCTCACATCGTTGATGATTTCAATTGTGGAGGAATGTTCCGTGCAGTAGTGGACAAGCACGGAAAGGCAGTGATGAGAGTATGGAAACCTGGGCAACACAGTGGGTTAGAGAAATATGTAGGTGAAGGGAAGGAGTACGATTTGAGAGATTGGTTGGATGCGAAAACACAATATTAGAAGGCTGAGGAATCGAGATTTATTGCCCACTGAAGCCGTCCATTCTACAAGAGAAGACTGACAGAACCATTGATCTCTACATTTTACTATCCAGTCGGATTTTGCAGACATGTTGTTGCTTTTCCAGTTGGCTTTGCGACAGCTCCTGCCTTGCTCGCTCCTTCCCTCCTTATTCGAATGATTCCACCCCACGCACTTTCCTCACTCTATGATTGCGCCTTCCCCAACAGTTATTAACTACTTTCGACTCTTTTCTTTCTTTCTTTTCCATCTTTCTTCTTCTTCTCATCATGATCACAGCAGAGTTCTCCTCAACTCCATCAGGACTCCGTCATCTCCACCCCAGACATCACCGACAGTCATTACCTATTCCAAGCTCATCAATGCATCTCAATGAAACCAACACACCACTCTCTTCTATAGAGCCATCACCCTCTCAAAATTCACATACTCAGTCACGCTCCATCCCAAACACTCTGTCTTCAACTTGAAAGGTGTGAACCGCAGGCACAGCGCCTTCCGACAAGTTGTAAGATGGGGTGGGAGACTTCTGCTAGTCCCTGCACTGAAACTGCGAGGGTCAGTGATGGTTTCTTGCTAGTTGGTTTGGCGTACAGCCGACTTGAGATGAGTTGAGAGAGCCTGGGATGGGGAAGAAACGAGTGTAAGAAGGAAAGGTATGTCCGTTTGGCGCGTTGTAAGGTCGACATCAATTGACAATATACAGGTAATGATATCAACCCCGCCTGAATCAAACTTACTTCGGAACCATTGAGGGGAGAGACGATTTGAAGGTACAAATAATTAAGGCTTTTCATCCGGAAGATGTTCTTTGAATCCTCAACGTTCAAGTCTGCTCACCATCTTCCATTTAGGTCGATGGTCGTCGAATTCCACTTTTTTCAACAACATCCACCTTCTTCGCCACCCAAGTACCGCACCTTTCATTTCCGTAGGCAAACGTACGCTTGCTGAACGACCAATTCTGTCTGGCATCAAAACTCTGTGTATATAAACGAGCAGCAAATCCAGGAGAAGTCGAACTCCGCCACCAGTGTCGTTGCGAGTGGATTCCTTGTGGCGTGTATGTGACAGAGCACCTCTCCTTGGCATAGCTGCAAAGCGACGCTCCCAGACCACCGAATCTCAAAACCATTTTCGAGAAAACACTCTGTTTCATTTCCCTTTCGAGCGACAGAACAGAAAATATCGTATAGTTACGGTAGGATAAAACACCAGACCATTGCAACAATCGTTTAAAGAACATCCTAGCCTTCACTTGTCACACCACTCAGAAGACAGTTCACTGCTTTTCATTTACCATTATCCCAAGCACCTTCTTCGTATTACTTTCATGACTTTCTTGTTCCAAACAGCCACCAAATAGCCAGTGATCGAAGTGTCAAGTCTGACTTTCCCCAAAATCTCAACGTCTCGCGCATACATATCTGTGATTGCAGTCTCTGCGGGTGTACTCTGGTACTGTTCCACGAGATTCAACTTTTCTGAAGCACGTAATTTTAACTATATTTGAAGTTCTAAGTTTGTGCTAAGTCGTCAAGCCCAATTACAAGGAGAAACGAATACTTTTGTACGGGAATCATGACATAAGATGTAGTCGGCCGTAAGTTCCTTCACTCCTTCGCTCTTTCCCATGCTCCTGTCTACCCAATGCGTTTAATCGTCATATTGAATACAAATACGCCATGTAAATGCTCAACCCTCTCGAGTCAGAGGAGACAGAACGCCCAATTCTCTAAAGCCCCATGCCGCAGAATATCCCGATCCAAACCAATACCAATACCCCATAGTATCTTACAATATTATCGTCTCCGGAGGAATTGCTTCTCTTCCAACAGCCCCGTCTTTCCACACAAGTTTCGAGCAGAAAATCGTCGCCCATTGCTTTTGTGGTCCTGTCTCATGCCTGAGAAGCCTCAACCTCGCCTTGTCAGGTATGAATCCATGCACCATGTTCTTCTCTTCCTTAGTCACTATGTATGTGGCAATTTTCGCAGCTACTAGTGTATCGAACCATGCTTCTCTCCGTGGAAATCGATTTAGCAGCTCGATAGCTGACCTGCGAACCTTCGGATCGCGGCAGACGTGCGCAACAGTGAAGAGAGAAACGCCCAAGGTCACATCAAAGTTAAAAACTGCCTTCCTGAGCGGTTTGTTGGCATCCTCGATTAGTTCTTGGGCTAGATCAATAATGAGCATGTAATCTCGCAAGAAAGCATCACTATACATCTCGCTTTCGGACGGACCTCGCGAGACAGCAGCACGACAAGACAGTGCTCGGATCATGACGAGATTTGCCAGTAGATATTCGTTCGTTCCCGGCTTTCGTCGAGAGCTTTTGAATATGGGATCGAAATAGCGGAAGAACTGTTCCGCAGCCATCTTGAAGTTATGTTGCTCTACAAGCATGTGCTTCGGGTAGACTTTTCCCTTTGTTCCAATTGTGCTAGCGTTTTCGTCTTCGTATCCCTTGGGATTATGTTGTTCCGACACACTCTGCACCGAATGAAAATGTAGGATGCGTCGCACAACCAAGTCCCAGAAGCTGCAGGCTTCGTTGACGGATGTAAACGGGTGACTGGCAGATGGAAATGAGTCGGGTCGATGTCTGTCAGGTCCAAGGCCTTTGCATAGTACAAGTTGATAGTCCAGGCGATGGAACGCGCCTAGGAGATCCTCGTCCAGGTAGACAGACCGAGCTGCTGCCCGCCGGACACGAGTCCAGTCATCCACCATCGAGTCGGCTGTTGGCTCTTTCTCTTTGGTCCACTTGAGTAAGAGATCTATGCCAGCTTTCGCTTGCGTAATTGCTCCTTCTCGATTGCCAATGTAAGTCTCGAAGCATGTCGTAAGAAGAGCTGAGATCAAGGCGTATCGAAGTCGAGCCTCTGAGTCGGGTTCCTGTGCGGAGATGTGCCTCAGTTGTCCCAAAGCTGTTCCGTACTGCTGCAGTGCAAAAAGGTAGTGACTCTTCCTCTCCCTCTCTCCATCTACCTGTCCAGCCTCCTGTGCAGGTAAGGGTTTCTGAGTTTGATGACGATGAAGAGCACCGATTGCGACTACTAGGTTCCTAGCCCATGGCGCCTCGTGGCACGCCTGGAGTACAACGCGTTCCCACACCAAAGACGGGTAGTATCCTGATAGCTGCGACGCGGCGCTTTCCTGGAAAGTGAGAAAGCAACGATGCTCGATCTCGGACTCGAATCGAGGACCTACTGATGGTTGAACGACAAGCTCGGTGCTGGGAAGACTCTTTACTCTCGGGATGGGAACACGCAGGTTCTTGACATTGCTTCCAGTGGGAAGAACCGGATTCGACTGACTCCTTCGAGCAAGCGTGTTGTAGCAGTATCCATCACACTCATATCCTGCACTGGCACACCTGTCTAGAAGTTCGAGGAGTCAGTATTCTCCCTCCGCACGGACTGCTGTGCCGATTTTGGAAGAGCAAATGCCTTTTCAGAGACGAACTTTGAGTGCCAAGGGAGGAAGAAGGGTGTTTCTGGGCAAGAGAGGGAAGTTATCGGAAAGAACGAACCGCAGACGGGCTTCTTCTCATCGCATTTCACCTTGTTGAGTTGTCAGACATCTCCAAAAGACCGTTAAAGTAACACATAAGTGGGACGAATGCCCTAAGGGGTTGAATATTTACATGTCGGATTCTGTGAGACCTCGTTAGTAAAGGGGAAATGGAGATGGCCCCAGCTTTCAGTACGTACTTGCCTAAACATTCGGTTAGCCTTACTGACATATACCCGAAATGTCTGGCGGATAGTGAGACTTACAAGTCACGCAGCCCGATCGGACCCTCGATTTCACAGCCCGAGATCTTTGATACTTCGTGCGCTGTCTATGCACCAGACTGGTATCCGTACTGGCCATTTTTTCATCGAAAACGTGGACCCACAGACTTTGCTGTGACAAAAACTCTGACTCGAAAAGCACACGACACAACACCTCCGGGGCAGGGAACCAGTAGATTTAACTTCCGACTCTGCCCTCATAACCGCTCACAGTGATTGGATCTTTCTAATGTTTACCTCAGCCTGGGCTCTATTCGTACAATCTTGGTGAATCAGCAAGTGCTGTAGGTGGGGAGACATGCATGATTTGGCAGCGCCTCCCGCTTATAACTGTGTTGGAGAAATGCTTGGCTGTGAAGAGCTCTCTCACGTGGAGTCCACAATTCCAACGAAGGTCTCGGAACGCCTCAACCATCATAATCGTTCGACGCTCTAGAGTCAAACCCGAAAGTCCGACAGGTCGCCTGGATATTCCCCGCATTAGCGGCGCATCTGTGGCGGTTCTGTGCTGCGGTGACAGCCCTGCAAGGCTTTTGGCAGGCATGAACGAGGCTTTAACCACAACCGTCACAATTGCCTATTTCTAGAATGTTCTCTGGAAAGGGTAAAGGCCTTCTAATTCAGCGTGGTAGAAAGCTCGGCAACTCCCACGAAATCTCGTTTTCCAAGATCCTCTGCGATGTTGATTGGGGGAGTTACGGACGAGCTTTAAATAGAAACAACCGTTCAGCGGAGGAGCTTTCCGTAGTACAGTTCAGAAAAGCAAAGTTTATTCCCCGGAAAAACAACTGGAAGAATTCAACAAGCTACGGCCTTTGCCACTTCTTCTTCTCAGCAATAGATTATGGCAATTGTTAGATCTTGTCTGAAGAGAAGGAAGTACTCTCCTGCGGCATACTACCCCACCTCCCCGCTCTCCGCCTCCCCGAGACTTCTCGGTATCAGATCAGATTGGGGAAATTCAGATAATTTCCGCCTATCTCTGACGTGTCTCAGCGGCTCAGGTTCATAAATTATAAAGAGCTGAGCTGTGCCCGCCAAGTTACTGACTGCGTGCTCAGTGCCGAATATCTTTGCCATACGCGTCTCCTCATTTCCCGGGCACGCCCACTTCTCTCCCAGTTTCTCAAAGCCAAGCGGCGGGCCACACACCCACCTCCTGGTCCCACAGGGTGGTAACCGGTCGGTTACCCGTGTTCCGCGCCTTTCGGCGCTTGGCTGGGTCTCTTGGGCCTTGGGGGGAAGACTCAGAAATGTTCCGAGGCAACTTACCAGACCGAATCGGCGGTGGGGACTCGGGCATGGAGGTAGTTGGTACGGCTTCGTCCGTCGTACCACAGACCAATGGGTTCCAATACTCAAGGTACCCCCCAGCCTCTGAAATGAAGTCTCTTCAAGACGATGTAACCGTATAATAAGTTTGCTGGGTACGCGCGCGGTGAGTCTCAAATGATCCATGACATCACTCTGCCCCCAACCCTCCGTTGTCATTAGCCACGGGTGTTGCACTTGAATCTCAACATGTTTCGATACATACCTGTCAGGTCAAAGATACCGAAGGCACTTCCCGTGAGTTTGGTTCGGTTCGCAGAGTTTCATACTCTTCTGCGAGAATGTTCTGACGGGACGAGCCACACCGATACAACGCCCGCATTCGCTTGTGCAGCTTTGGTGTCACTGTCAGCCACACACCTTATGCAACAGGCGAGTCATTGCCCAGGTCCTTGGGTCTGTAGAATGACCACTTTCCTTCAGGACTTAACTGTGGCCGCATGCCTGGGTCGCCTTAGCGTCGGCGAGGAGACGCTCCTCGAAAATTACTATCAAAACATAGCCAATCCTAGTACATTATCTAAAGAGTTTCAGCTGACCTTAAACAGTTCGAGCGCCAATCTCCAATCACTCCACTAGTCGACTGTTGTGTAACGTGAGTAGCGCGACTACCAACAGCCTCTGTGGCGTTGATAGGAGACGACCCGCATAAGACAGTGGCGGTGTGTATATCCTCCTCGCATCCACCACTGCTCTACCTCAACACAAAAAACAAATCAACAAAATGCTCTTATTCATCAAATGCTGCGCTGTCGCCATCATGCAGGCAGCATCTGCGCATATACGAAGAGACTTGAAATAGGGGGGTGGCTCGCTTACAAGTAGCGGGATCCACCGTCTCGACCAACCCAAAATGGAATAGTTGGGTGTGGTCTCCGCATGACTAAGTAGGAAATAAGCAACCCGTTGCAACACCACTTGAAATGTTCCGCATCATGAGGACTGCAGAGATACTTGCTTGACAAAAAAGGACAAAGAGGACTTCTTCGGAGTATCGAGGTCGGCGATATGTTGAAGTTGTTGATGCACGGGCAGTTTGTCGAGGCCTTCGGGGACCGCGAAGCTGAACTCACGTGGCGAAGGAGTCGCCGCGAAGGCCTAGACCACCATGTCAATGACGAAGCAATGACGAAGATCTAGACTTTCATACCTGATTGTTTTCAGCTGTTTTGCGATGATTTAGATGGAAAGTTCAGCTTCTCTTGTTCTGCTTGAATGAGAAATCATATGCGTGTCATCATGAGCTTGGGGAGTTGCCATCACGAAATTGGGCCACCCGCGCATCACGAAATGACACCGCTTTTTTCTTATGTGAACATGGCATGATGTCTAAAGAATTCGTGCAATCTGTAGTCTGCCTCCTCGGCTTGTCGAATGAGCAACAGGAAATACAGGACCGGCCTCTCTGCTGCCCTCCCGAGCAACCTAGTGTTTTCCAATCCCTGATTTCTGGCTTTGAGCCGGCCGCAGATGTTTTCAAAGGAGGTTTCATTGGCATTCAACGCGTTCTTCTTCAAAGGATCGACACCAGGTTCTCGTTGGAGATGCCGAAATGCGCACTCCACTGTCAGACGTCCCAGCCACGTGAACAATCGCTCTCCGAAACTAGTTGACACAGCCATCAAGCCTCTCTCACCGCAGAAGCACCTTCCCCGGAAGAAGTACCTCCCCCGGAACAAGTACCTTCCCCGGAACAAGTACCTCCCCCCGAAGAAGCACCTCCCGCCTTGAGATTTTGTCCCAGAAGCAAGTTAGAGCGCAAGTTCTCCCTTGAGCAATGTAGCATCTTGCGGGGATACCGGGACGAGAGACCACGATCACACCTCTATTCGAGCCCCTCACTTATACGATATTAACTATTGTTCTCTCAGGTCGAGGCTATGCTTACACTTCATTCCAAGTGCGAACAAGAGCGTGCTATGCCGAGCTTCTTCCCTCATCTGAATGTTTACGCCGCTCCTTCGCCGCACCACAAAGTACAGCGTCGCGTCTACACTTCACCACAACAATTCGATCACTCGGTTTCATGCCCAACCAATGCATCTACAAAGCTACACGATATGCAGCTTCCACGGGAAAGTGGCACGGAAATAGGAGAAATATTCTGGATGTTGTTCAATCCCGCGTTGGGCATCGACCTGCTGACGGCCCAGCGGACACAACACTTCACCACAACAGGCACACCACTCACTTTCCTGCCCAACCAATATATATCACGAAGTCATATGATGTAAGGGTCTTTCCAAGATGCGGCGTAGGGCTTTAAGAGGGATTCTAACAGTGGGCAGATCGTGGGGTTGCTATAGACCCAGGACACCGGCACGGGGGGAAGGCAGCTCAGTCACCAACAACTTACCACACCAGGCAATGGGGCACAGCGCATCCAGTCCTCCTGGGAAGTACACACCATAGCGAGGTGAGGCATTCACATCCTGTTTTGTCTGGTCGCATTCGAGAAGGCCTGCGGAAATGGAATCAGCAACACTCTGCAGCCAGCATTGAGACCGAATCGCACGGCGCTGTCCTCTCGACAACCAACACTTGTCGTCGAGCGCTATCTGTTCTGCAGCCAGATTGACGGCAAATATGTAAGAAGCCTACAGCTCTCAGAGGTAACTTCTTCGGTCGGTGGTTCCGTTTGTTGCTCGTACTCGTAAGTAAGATCTTACTTCGCCGCAGCGCTCATTAATGAGCAACTTGCCGAATGTAGACACAAAGCTCTCTCAACCACAGCAACGTAGAAATAGATTATAATTTGTTTACCCTTTCGCTCAACTCAATTCAGCATCGATAATCCGCAGTGCTCCATTTGTAACCTAAAAATCGAAATAGTCCTCAATGTGATGACCAAAAAGAATCCTTATTTGCAGTACTCGTGTCAAAGTACCTTCTAAAATAACCCGAAACACACACACACACACTATTCTGAGTGCCCGAGGTCGCGCAGCCTCACCTCATCTCATCCCGCCTAACCGTGCAAGCGACCTCCAAGGCTGAATCCACGAATGGTTCAATCCATCAGGCCCAAATTGACCCAGCCCCCTCAATAGCCTGGCGCAGATGCAGGCTTATGATTAGGGCTGGAGGATGAGTTTTCGCGAGGCGAGGCTGCCCTCCGCGACTGCGGTTCTCGGTTGGGGATGATTGTGATCATCTCAGCCACGACCGCATGCGGCGCGAGAGGATGGGAAGGAGATCTACTTAATAGCGCATGCTGTCCTTCGATTTTATGGGGGGTTTTGCATTGAAAGCCTCATCCACCTGCTACTTTTCCACCTGGATTAGAAAAGAAACATTGTAGCTTTGCAAAGAAAGGAGGAGACAAATAACAAGTTATTTTAGTCACCCACCAGCCGAGATGGACCCCTCGGTTAGCACCTTCCCCTGAAAGCCATCAAGAGCAACAACTAACAAAACAAAACAGTTACCCAGCATCCCACCGCCAGCATATTACAACTCCTCTCCAGAACCACACCCAAACTCCACCTTCGACCAAATGCTCCAACACATCCCAACACCACAGCCGCAACACCTCTCGACACCCTCCCCATCCCCCCATCCCACAGACTCAAAATGGGCCCGCCGCTCCCTCTCTTCAGACACGGACATCTACACCCCATCCTCACCACCGCTCCCCTCATTCTCTTCAACCGAAGAGCCAGACCCATACCTAGAACCAGAATCAAAATGGGCACGTCGCTCCACCTCCGCATCTCCCTGGCCTCAAGACGAAACATGGGAGTACACTGAAAGCCGACGGAACTACCGGCATGAGAGCCGGAAGAAGTTCATTCTGTTTGTAGTCGCGATTCTGTTGATGCTGGCGGCGATGCTAGCGATCGTTGGGGCGACAACGCATTTTAGGATTGAGGATGGGGGGTGTACGACGGAGTTTTATGAGGGAAATTGGGTTTGTACTTGAGGAGGAAGAGGTAGAGGAAGAGAAAGAGGAAGAGGAAGAGGGAATGGGATGGATGGTTTGGGTCTTTTGCATTGCGACGGAAGGTGGGAGTGGAGGAGATACCCGCGCTGAGGCGCTTGACTTTTTGGTGCTTGTATGATGTATAAGATGTAGAATGTGTAACATTATTCATTGTTCAGGTTTAGTTTTGTTCTTGAGCACTTTCTAGTGAAGGAACTTGTGCGCTTTTGGATGAAAAGCAAAATACTAGAGAGTAAATTCTACAGCTCCAGTTGAAAATCCTTCTTCCTCGGCGCCCCCGGCCTTCCACCAAACCCCCATCTAATCTGATTGGCGACATTGATCTGTACTTCCAACTCCTCAGCCCACGTCCACACTAGCCCCGGATTCTTCTGAAACATGCGCCCAGCAACGATTAAATCCAACTCCTGGCTGCCCATACTGCCCTCACCCTCGCCACTAATAATCGCCTGTGCCTGTTTGCCGCTCCTAATCGATCCGACCGCACTAACAAGCAATTTATCGCCCACGGCTTTCTTAATCGTCTTCGAAAAGCCAGCCTGATATCCCGGTCCACCCTTGATTTTCTGCTCCGGCGAATTCCCACCAGACGACACGTCCAGCAAATCAACACCCCTCTCTGCCAACAGGACAGCTAATCTCGCCGAGTCCTCCACAGTCCAGGATTCCTGCTCGCTGTGCTCCAGCCAATCTGTGGCACTGAGTCTCAGGAATAAGGGCATAGAATCCGGCATCTCCTTCCTCGTAAGCTCGACGATCTCCAGGGTCAAGCGGACGCGATTCTCGAAGCTGCCGCCGTACTTATCAGTCCGCTTGTTGCTGATCGGAGACACGAAGCTGTGAAGCAGGTAGCCATGAGCGTTATGGATTTCAATGACATCGAAGCCTGCTGCAATCGCCCTCTTCACAGCCGCGCGCCAGGCTTTCTTTAGCTCCTCAATATCCGCCAACGACAACTCCTTTGGCGTAGCATGGTCCTCGTTATATGGAACCGACGACGGGCCTCGAACATTGCCCGGCCAACCCCCAACATCCTCTGTCGCCAATGCACCCATACTCAGCCACGGCGCAACGGCGGACGCCTTCCGGCCCGCATGCGCGATCTGGATTGCGATCTTCTGGTTCTGGGAGTGCGCGAACTCGACGATGCGCTTGAGGCCGTACTCACCTTCGACGTGCTTGTCGCTCCAGATCCCGGAGTCTTCGGGCGTGATGCGTCCTTCTGGTAGCACGGCGGTGGCTTCGATCACCGCTAGGCCCGGGCCGCGGGAGATTATGCCGCCCAGATGGGCCATGTGCCACGGTGTTAGATGGCCGTCTTCGGCTGAGTATTGACAGAGGGGGGAGAGCATGATGCGGTTTTGTAGTGTTAGGCCGCGGATTTTGAGTGGTTGGAAGAGTTTTGGGATGGGCTTGCCATCGGGCTGTGGGTCTGAGGCTGTTCCGGAAGGCGGTTCTTGGGCCGGTGTGAAGTAGGAGATCTGAGTTTGTTAGAGATGTGAGTCACAAAGTATAGGGGGAGGGGTTCTTACGCCTTTTGCGCCTTTGTTGGGTATTCCTGCCCGGTTGCCGGCTTGTCCGTGTTTTTGAAGGCAAGCGTGGTGGGCTGACATTTTGGAGGAACTCAGCGGGGCTTCTAAGGTGATATGAAGTGAGGTTAAGTCAATTGATCACAGAGCGAAGTGCAATGAAGAGAAAATGAGACGCTCTTGCGGGGTGCTTCAATTTATAAGTCTATTGCAGGTCGATGGCGTCACACGAACTGCATCGCCTGACGCCCGAGAGCAGATTGACACTATGGTATGGAATGATAAACTTAGATCCTTAGCGAGTACGCTGTAGCAAATGGACGAAAAGACAGAGTTTGGGCTGGATTTATAAGCTGAGTGTGAAACGATGAGATGTCGACGTCGTGCCCCGCTGGAGGCGTGGAGGGTATGGTGGGGTAAAGTCGATCCAATCTTATTACCGAAGCGAGAAATGTCCGACAGGTGATGCCGGATTATGAGAGATTATGAGAGATTGATCATCTGCACTTGCAGAAAGCAGCTGGAGGTCGCATATTTCAGGGTTCTGTAAAGGCGTGGCTCCGAGTGAAATGCTTCTTGGTCTATGTTGAGTAAACTTTTGGATGTGGGCCAAAACCACTTCTGACCAGCTGCAGTCGGCACTCAAATTCTTCTCCAATAGAACGCCCCATTATTAGTATTCTTTGAGAATCCCCGCGATATCTGGAAGAGTGACTACATAATCACTTCGTTGGCAACATCCTAGTATTGTAAGCAGGGCGCAGAGTTTTAAGTTGACTATGTGGAAATCTTACTCTCTTCAACTCCTTGAATGGCAAGCAGACGCAGTTCTGCACTCTAACCTCGTCACCAACACCGCATTCCTTTCCAAGGATGGTGATGCTCTGGACCTTGACTCCGTTCTTGACAATGCTTGTTGTGTGGCTGTTGACTGGTGTAGGGGTACCTTCAACACGAGCCCAGGCACCGACTCTGCTGTTCCAGCCAATGATGGAGTACAGAATGCAAGCATCGTGCTTGATCTCTACATCTTCCAGCACAATGGCTTCCTTGATTCTGACACCAGCACCAACGACGACTCGAGGACCAATGGAGACGTTGGGGCCGAGTTTAGCTGTGGGGTCAACGTGAGCAGATGGGTGGATGAAGACAGGAGGGAGGATATTCGCAGATGGTTTAGCCAATTCCTTGGAACCAGTCTGCATCGCCTTCTGCAGATAGAGAGCATTGGCTGGAACGGCTGATCCCGCAGTCTTGATTTGTCTCCAGAAATCCTTGGTCTCGTAGACGAAGAACTGCTTGCTATCTGCCAGGTCACTCAATATGTCCTGTTCCAATCGCAATACTTCGTTCTTGGTCTCTTCATCGTCATCTTGGAAGAAGGAGGATTCGAGGTTCTCGGAGGAGGGGTAGGAGACAAGTCGAGGTCGGTCGGTCCGCTTCTTGATTGCGCTTCGAATGGAGGGGAAGATGCATTCAGTAGAAAAGAGGTAGACGCCGCAGTTGATGAGATTTGAGATATGTGATTCCGGCTTTTCGACGTAGTGGAGAACTCGGCGAGTGTGGGCATCTGAGACAATGCAACCAAAGTTGCTGGCAGCATCTTCACTGACCCGGGTGCCAAGAATGACAGCCTCTGCGTCTTTGTCCTCAAAAAGCTTGAGCATGTCATTCAATGGGAATGAGCAGCAGACATCTGCATTGAGGACGAAGAAGCGCTCGGGCTTGCCTTTCAGAATGGCATCGCGGAAGTGGTAGAGGCCTCCAGCAGTGCCCAGAGCCTGGTACTCGCGCAGGTATACAATCTTAATTTGCGGGAACTCCTTCGAGGCATCTTTGATGAAATCACGGAAGACAGATTCATCGTAGTATCCAATCATGCAGACTTCTTGGATGTGAGGTACCTTCGCGATGGCGGTGAGGCAGTGCCAGATGATGGGATGGCCAGCAACTTCAAAGAGGGGCTAAGAGCAGATTATTAGAGATCTTCAGCTTCGAAACCTGTGGAGAGAATTCTCACTTTTGGTAGATCTAGGGACAATGGCCTGAATCGAGTTCCTCTGGAGGGGCCACCGACCTGTTACTGGAATCAACGGTGCCCCTTTTGAGAAGTTTTCCCTGCAGAACTCACCAGAATTACAGCCTTTGTCGCAGCAGATGCGCCGTTCGCTTTCTCTCGGTGGGGGATCTGGAGAGACATTGTGCTGCGGGTTTTGAGATGTGGTTTCTAACGATCTGGCTGGAAATGCAAATGACAAGTTGCATTCGTAAACTTCAGATCTGGGGGCGGAACAAGCCGCGAGTTTGCATGGGACAAGGATTCGATCTGCACCAACGAAGCGATCACGTGGAGGCCATCTGAAATAGACAGAAATCGTCAGGAAGCCTCGAGTCTCCTTTGGATTCTTCCATAGTGATGTGATATGTGTGCATGACGTCCAAGTCGGATATCGCAATTGCTTTGAGAGGCCCTTCATTTTGTGTGTCTGGTGTCGCATTATTCTAGTAGACTGAAGGACGGACGAGAGAGTTTGCTGAGCGAGTGCCAGCCATTCAAAAGGAAAGGGTCAATTCCTTCTACTGCTCACGTCGGGTTGAACAGACACAGCGTGCGCCAATTGTTTCCCTTTCAGAAGCGTGTGGCAATTGATTGCGACCGTGCGAGGGTCTAATATCCAGATCATGCCAGCCATTTCCATGCTCCTACAGCCCGTGGTGAAGTTGTTCACAGAGGGTCGGTTCCTTCACATACAAAATTGGTGTGGCAGGCTGGCGGTGTTGTGAATGTTTGCTCACTTGAGGTGCAAGCCACCCCAGACACACCGCCCCTCTTCTGCACGCCCTAGCGGGCCCGGGCTGATCCCCCTGGCCGATCGCTTTTCCTCAAAGCTCTCCCGGGAGCTCACATTTGCAGATGTCTTTTTGCGGAGCTTCCCCGCAAAGGTCTATCCTCGCTTGTTCTTCGAAGAGGGCTGCGAGAGAAGTCGAGGATGAAGTCTTGGAAAAGCAGCTGCGGATCGACGGGCAATGGCCTCGGACAAGGGCAAGAGGTGTTTCTAATTGGGTATCGAGTCCCGTTTCCAATGCACGCACTTTACGCGTTTGCCTTCCTTGGTGAAATGAGACCGAAGAAAGGGAATGGCGTCGAAGTGGAATTGGACGTGATGATTTGCTAGCTCATGGATTCTCATGTTCCTCGGGCAGGTATAAAGTGAAGTTCTGGCCTCAAGAAACGGAGGCCGCTCTGTGACCCGCCTTGATTTCCGTAGGGCATTTGCTGCAAAACCCTCTGAGCATCCACACTTATTCCTCTGTCTGCCGAGTTGACTCCTTCTCTGAGATTATTTTCTCACATCCAAACCCCAGCCCAAGATTCACCACTCGACCTCGCTCTGCCAGCCTACAGCTCGCTTAGTTTGCCTGTTGCTTTCGTCTCTGCCGCTCCCACTTCAGCTTCGACAGCCTCCTCTCACCAACCTTCTATCACATCCTCGTCACTTTTCTTCTTCCACCATTTCCCTCGATTGACTGTCGACGTGTCGAGGTTCTTTGCCTCCCTCACTTCCTCCTACCACGTAGGCTCTCTTCTGCGCCGTCCCTCAAGGCTCTCAGCCTCGCGGGAGCGTGGTCGCCCACGAAGCGCGACATTCTGGTACGTTGGCAATGATTACCTCTTCCAGACCCTTCTTCCTCGCCCCGTTCTTAACGCTTCCTTGGGTCCTTTAGCCTTCCACCACCTTCGTCTCTTGAAAATTGAAATCTGCCCAGAGCTAAACTTACCTTATACCCAGTTCGAGGAACCCTTGAAGGTTTACTGTCAATTACACAATGGCACCCGCCGCGCGCCGGTGGAAGCGTGAGTCCACGGCGCCCCATGGCCTGATGACACCCGACGAGTCATTATACAGTGCTGGTAGCGTCACTCCCAAACGAGAGATGCAATCCGTCTCTGACGTTGTTGAAGACCCTTTTCAAGGAATCGCTCAACAAGACGGACTCCCCATCATTGATGAAGGCTATCAGAGCATGGTTTTTGAGCAACAGGGTCGATCAGGTATCTTTCCACAGCGCTGATGGCAGATGGTCTCTAACGCACTCGCTCTCTAGAATCGCATCGCAAATCACAGGCTCCTCCTTCATCTAGTACTGCATCGAGCACGATGACCCCAGCAAACAACGGGCTTATGCTAGTGGGTCGTGATACTAAAAAACTCATTGATACAATCGACCAGCTTCGGAAAATCGGTCTCAAGAGCGTTGATACGAAACTCCCAGAACTTGTTCTCGTGGGCGACCAGTCCGCTGGAAAGTCTTCGCTCATGGGCGCTATTGCCGAGATCAACTTGCCAAAGGGTAGCGGAATATGCACTCGATGCCCTACCAACATCAAAACGTCACATGCTGATTCTTGGGGCTGTATTGTCTCCCTCCAACTAACGCACAGCTTCAAACCAGAGAAGAGAAAACCAGCTGGCCAGGAGTTTCAGAATTGGCCTGAACGTGACGACGTCTCTACCATTCCGTTTAAGACTATTCACAACAAATCGGACTTGGAAGAAGTCTTGAAATGGGCTCAGATTGCTCTGCTAAACCCGAGCGAGGATATCGAATCGTTTATTCCTGGTAGCATCAGACACACGCATCGATTGCAGCAAGGCGTCCAAGCTCACGAGACCAATTTCTCGCCTAATATTATTGCCGTTGAGATATCCGGACCTGGATTGCCTGATCTTTCATTCTTTGACCTGCCGGGGTTATTTAACGCTAAGAGGAATGATGACGAAGAGGGCCTTGTACTAGCATTTGATACAATGACTTCACATTATATCAAGCACGAGAATGCCCTCTTGATCTGTGCGATCAATATGTCAGCCGATCCGGGTCTTTCAAAGACAAAGGCAGAAATCTCGAAGCTCAAGGCAGACAAGCGATGTATTGGTGTTTTGACAATGCCTGACAGACTTCAAAGCGACAATCCTCATCCGGATTATGATAAGATATTGAAAGGCCTATCTTTCTATCTTCCTCATGGCTACTTCGTCACTAAGCAGCCTGCACCTGGTACAAAGTTACATGGCTCTACATATCACGTTGACGCACGTCGCGAGGAGGAGGAGTTCTTTAACACAGAAAAGTTTTGGGCGCCCGGTGGTGTATGGAGCCAGTTCAGAGATGATCGTTGTGGAACTGGAACGATTCAGAAGTATTTGTCAAAGCAGTTCGCGGCCTTGATTATGAGCAGGTACAGTTTTTTCATCCAGATGTATGATACATGCTGACCGAATACTGTACAAGTATTCCGGACATTACTGAGAAGATACATGCACAACTCGCGCAGGTAGAAGATGAACTCTCGTACTTGCCAGAAGTTCCCAAGGATAAGGTTCAACACATCGTCCGGCAACATTTGACAAAGTTTAGCCAAGCTGCGGAGCAAAGCCTTGATCGCAGCTACGCGTCGCATCATCATTCATTCCACGGCGATTGGAAGCGACTTTGTGTTCAATTTCAGAAAGCGATTGAGTTCATGCGACCGGGATGCGTACTTAAGACACCCACTACGGAAAAGGTTGTCATTAACATCGACGTTTCGGATGATGATGAAGCTTCTCAACGCTCTTTCTCCGTCACACCCAAGCGCGCATTTGAAGGGGGTAATGAAAGTCCATTTGGTGTCAAGAGACATAAACCAAATGTCATCACAACCCCGACTCGGCCTGTGGGTCAGCGGTTTAAGCATGAAGGCGATATGAGTGGCAGTCGATCGATTCCGCGTTCCTTCGGATTCAACAAAATCAAGCCGTCAGAATATGGCCCATTCTATAACGGCTATCTTGATGCTGGATGGCGGGCCCTCTCTCTTGTCGACATTCGAAAAGAGATCTCGAGCCAAGGCCTGGCTGGTGTTCCCGAATATGTCAATCTTAAGGTTAGGCAATCCTTTGCCCTGACCGCAATTCATCCTTGGAAGGAGCCGCTCGGCACTTTCATGGAGAATACATTCAAACTTCTCCGAAGTGTGCTTCTATTCACCTTGCATGATGTTCTTCGTTCCTATGAGCATACTGCCCTGTATCGCAACGCGAAAGAGATTCTCGAAGAGTTCCTGACTCAACAAGAAGCAGAGCAGCGCGCTATCACAATGCAGTTCTACACGACCGAAGTGGGTGACTTGTTCACAGTAAATGAAGACGACTTCCTGCGACACAAGGCCGAAGCTTTAGAGGTTCTCAGTAAGCAACGACGTGAGCTTAGAGTCAAGGCATACGTCGAAAAGAACTTTCATAAGAAGGGAAAGCAAGGTGAAGAAGATGCCCTTGAGAAATTCAAGGAGAAGGTCACGGATGAACAGCTTGATCCGGAGACCTATGGCCGTGAGTTGGAGGTCGCTGCTTACATCCGGGGTTACTACACCACTGCCAGACTTCGCTTCATTGATTCTGTTTGTGCCAATTTCAATGCTGGCTATCTCCGCAAGATCAAGCAAGATCTTTCCTACCTCTTGGAGAACAAGCTTGGTCTTGATCATGGTGATAGTAAGTTTCCACCTCTGTTTAACATTATTTGTCAGTTTCTAACGTAGCGGTTTTAGGTGAGGCGACATGTCAGCAGCTCCTCGAAGGCAATGCAGAAATCGCAAAGAAGCGAGCTGCGTTGCAAAAGAAAAGAAATCAATTGATCGAGTTCTCCAGGGTTCTTGATCAGCTAACCAACCGCAGTGAGGATGATGTCAACCAAGGTTCTCATATCATCATAGGCGACGAATAGTCAACAGCAGACTCGCCCAACAGGACTTCTCTCTGATCGTTGGCGTTAGCTGCCGAGTCCAACGTCAACCACCAATTGGCAGCTCGTGGGAAATCAGACCTGGCTTGTTACACGAGCAACACGTGGGACGATCGCTCAGTCATGGTATCTTCTCGCCATCCTTCTGGCTGCATCAACGTCATGATTTCGGCAGGAGCTCCTACTTTATGTTTCTATTTTCTTATGTTTCCATTTTCGATGCCCCGCCATAATCAGAGGTTACTAGAATCATCACATTCGATGATCTTTGCACATCTGATATTGGGATTACGATTTCCTGATGGGCGGCTGTAATCCTCGTTCGGCGCAAACATGTATCCGAAAGATGGCGCGGACGTGAACTGAAAGGAGTCTGTTTCCTTGAAGATCATGAAGCTTGGTTCTGCTCTCTGGCAGGCTTTGTACTCGAGCAAAATGCAATAAAATATTCTACTTATTTCTTGGCAGCTTTGCGGTGAATTCAGTGACGTGGAAAGAGTCGCAATCCAGCTCCAAGACCTGGAGTCTGGCAAGGAAGGTTCTCTATCTTTCGTTTCATCCTTGATATCTTCCTCAACACTTGAAATTGGTGCAGTTGCCAGGACATTTAACCTGTCAAAGCTGCCGAATTCTTGAAGTGACTTGCTGAGAGTCGCGTCCAGATACGATGGATGCCTCAAGTTTCCCGCTTCCCAAGAAGTCTGTCTTTGTTCTAGCGAATCTTTGAGTTTCATTTCAAAGCACATGCAGAATAAGAAGTCATCAAAGCTAGAAGTCTGTTGTATCGAAGTTGCCGGATCTGCCGTCAAGCTGAGAGCCTTCTTTCTAACTAATAAATAGATTTTCTGGAGGTCTGATCTTCAGGTACCCTGGCCCGTCATTGTTCTATACCTTAAAAACACATGCTTGCAGCAGTAGTCCAAGACCCTTTCTAAACCGTCACCAATGCTTTCGCCGCTCAAGGAAGCGGCACTGGACCCGGCATCTTCGCTGTAAGATCAGTCGACAATGAGGAGTTCCCTATCACGTACCAACTCCCGGAATCAGCTAGGAGCTATATAAGGTACTCAACAGTTTCTCCTTTAAGCAATCCTCCGGAAGGGGTGATAACTCAGATCATGAACTACGACGGGTCATTGACAAAGTTGCTGGGATGCTATGAAAGCTTTTACGTTGATGCTGCTTCCAATATTTCTGCAAGTAGGATCGATCCCTCAACGGTTATTCTTGCCACCCTGACTAGATGGAGGCTGCGGATCATACTCTAAATGGTGAGTAGCTCAATCACATGGCTTTAACTATCTTCTCAGCTCTACCACAACAGCAGACTATGTTGTGCTTCCGGAGTTTGGAGACCGCGATCTAGAAGTTTATTACAAGATCATGCTCACCACCACTAACTTGGCCGACTTCGCCACAATTTGAATTCTTATGGACGCCATTCTCTGTTTTACTCAAAGTTCACTTTGAAAACGAGACTTATGTTGCTGACGATCTCAGCTTCTACCTCAAGCCCCAGCTTTCTGCGCCTGGTGGTCTCATTCTCGCAACAAGGCTCCTAGACGTTAACGGCTATACAGTGATCTCAGGTACTTGAATAGCAACCCCATTAATGGCGAGATGCTACACTCTCCTTAAATTACAGTACGGGGGATCTCACGGTCAACGCCTTGTTGCAAAATTTGGAACTCAGATGCCTTGATACTACTATCAGTCAATTCTCTCATCTGCCGCACATCAAGGTGCTGGCTTTGTCAACATCCACAATGCTATCAGCTTGGGTTCACTTGTCACACCTCCTCAATTAAGCTTGGGATTCACCGCACAACCCATATACACTAACCTTACAATCTGGAATGGTTCGCGCCATACCAAGACATACAACTTCTAGCAACAACCGGCTGGCCACCTGCAGGAAGCCACCGAATTCAACTGCTATGTGTGCAACGCAATGTACCCTGTCTATGCCACCGCGAGCTTCCCCCATATCTTCCATGACCGTCGCGGCAGGACCAAAACTAAGTGTCAGCTTCATAATTACTCCATCATAAGGCTATGACCCCGAATTCCGACTCACGTACACGAGCTTCATAATCGTGCACAACAACTTCGAAACCTTTAGCATCCCATACGCCGGGCAATCTGAAACACAATCAAGATCGGGATCTCCATAGCGCTCGTTGCACCCGTGTAACTCTATGCTTCCGAGCAGATCACTAACGAGCTTGCACTGGAGGTGCAACCAGTTGCCAACTACCGCGGGCACCTAGCCTTCACCGCAAAACCAAATGTGATAGCTGAGACGTTCCCCATGGTCGATTACGAGTACCTCGGTGGACTCTGGAGACCACGGAAGCCGCGGATTCCATTCGCTTCGACCTCGTCCTGGAATCACTTCTTCTGTCCCAGATTTGTACTGCCTCAACCCCGCCATTGTATTTATTCTCGAACCAGAGGCTTCTTTATCCCGTCTTCGCAACCATCATGTACGGAACGATATTTGGGCTTGAGGATATGGTCGAGGTATTGGCTGGCTTCGAGGGTCTATTTGATATGTCGTTTCAATCGGAGGGGCTTGTGTGGGATGATGAGGAGGCGCTTCGGGGATACGGATTGTAGGATTGTGATACGTGTGCTGCCGAGCGGTATGGATGCGAGTGTGGTCGGGAAGTGGGATGGTTGGTTGAGTGATATTATTAGGGTTCTAAGCAGTGCAGAGTACGTGAGTTCTGGGCTGGGGAGTGGATTGGGGATTTTCTAGGTTGATGTAGAGATGAGTGTGATCTGGTTAAAAGTTAGAGAGGAATAGAGGGAAAGAGAGACGTAGACAAGGTTGGTGGCTTAGGCATGGTTCAACCAGAATGGAGATGTAATGGAACGTCCACCAGCCCTTTCCTGTCGTTGTTCTTTTGTGAAGGTCATTGTGCCAAATCTCTTGGGTTGAAGTATATGCTGAGTTAAGGATTTGGAGAAGGATCGCGCTGCCCTTCAGCATTGAGGACGAATTGGTTGAGAGTATGTATGACCAGCACAGCGATTCCCCTGACTGCATATTTCGTTTGTCCGGACGTTTCGTCTGGTCCTGTAGAAGAACCTATACCCTCATGGGTTGGGAACCGTTTGGACTCTGCCCATTACGAGCTATTGTGAACAGCATGGTAATTCGAAGATGCGAAAGCTGAGACAACATCGATGGGAAAGCGACGATCCGGGGCAGCCTGCTGTGATATCAGGTGAGCTGGGGGTAAATAATAAGGGAATGGATGTAACCTATGAGTATTTCCAGACTGCGAAGACTTTGGGGATGCTGGCGTGTATGCTCTTGCTTGGTTGAATCCTGGTTGTCAGATTCGTAGTCGTTACTATGGTGATCAGCGAGGTGGCTTTCGCTCCATTGCATCTGCCGCCGTTGCAGGTCAGTGAAGTTAGATAAAACTTGGATAAAAGACCGATGAGGGATATAGAAGCAGGCCATATTTGTCGAGAGATATCAGTAGCACTTTGGAGACTGAGGGCACAGAGCTGGATCGGCGTCCGGAGTTACATATTGCCTTGACTTGCCTTGCCCTGCCTTGCCCCACCCAATATACGCGAACTCTCACTGCCCTTCATAACTCGACGACTTAAAATAAGCGTTTTTTGCTTCAACGTATGGTCGTCGACGAGCTGCGCTTAGTACGGATCCTAATAAAACTAAGTCGCGGTGCCTAACCAGCACATACATCGCCAAACTAATAAAGTCGTTCAAGTATAAAACTATTAAGATGACAAGAAAATAACGAATGCCTACGCGGGAGAAACGAAAAGGAGTAGCGGAAATCAGAAAGATAGCTGAACTACTTGCGGACAGCTCTTCAAGAGCAGAACAATTTAGAATCCGGATTAAGTTCTGTATTTAGTACAGTACATACACAGTGGGGTATTGAGGCTACCATATTCTCTTCACCAGCTCATATCTGCTGATCTTCCCAAAATCCTGCTCGTTGCCAGCCTTCTCTTTGGCACCTCTTTCCTTCTCCTTAAGCTTCTTCAAATGCTCAGAATCATCGTCGTAAAGCCAACGCTTTTTATCTTCGTCAACCTCCACGATTCCCCACGCACCAAGACGTTTTCCTTCGGTGCTGTAATCTTTGTTCTCTCGTTTCTTCATGTCTTGATATCTGTTGCGTGCGAATCTGAGGAGAAGCATGCCGAGCACGAGCTTGCAAGCAAGGAGGACGAGGAAAGCTCCAAGGAAGAAGACGAGCATCGTGAGAGCAGCGGTTACATCATCTGCGCTTGGCAAATACCAAGGATTGCTTGAGAGTGTATCGGATGTGCCAAAGGTAGATCGGCCCAAGGCACGCCGAATGAGATTGTCGAAATGTTCGAGTGCAGCTGTTGTAGCAGGAGATGTGGTAGCTCCGTCGACGGATAGCGCCGTAGCTGTCGATGGAATTGGCGGTGGTACATGGGTGGCGAGGAACATGTGATAGGTCTGAACTGAAGATCGGATGAACAGACATGAGAGTGGGATGACTGGCAATCCTATACGCTTGACGAGATTTTGACTGACAAAGGCCTGTTTTGTTAGATACGCATTCACAACATAGAAGCGTATGGACTTACATTAGTGTAGTAATCCTTGGCCAGCACATCAAGGTATCTTCCATAGACAGCTGGCTTGACGTTGTTGAACTTGCTGATGTAGGAGTGCTTGATCCAATCAACTACCATTTCGCTTCCTAGAACAAACAGGAAAGGAGATAGGACTTCCCCTGACCAGACAGGAAGGATATTGAAGCTATTCGGGATAATCGAATGTCCTCGCAACGGAACCGTGGCATTTTTAAGCACTTCAGCAGCGCCGCTGTCGGTGGCAGCACTAAGTATGCTCAGCCCGCCTACTTCCACAATGTTTCGCGAGGCGATGATCATCAGCATCAGCCAGAGCTGAAACCTTTCCACGATGTCGGCACAGGTCAGTTGGAAGAGGTTGTCTTTTTCGATCTTTTTAAACACGGTCGACTTGATCTCCACGAACTGGTTAGACAATAAGAGTGTCAATAAAGCGTTAGAGTAAGAGTTAACGGCAACGTTCAAGGTCACGACCTGCAGGAATAGTGCGGTTGCGTGAACAACATTGTAGATAAGGGCGAGAATGAACATCCCGAATGGTCGGACGATCTTGCTCCGACCATCAGTGTCGCGCTCTAAAGTCTCATCCGAGAACAAACACTCGAGAATGTCTTGCCCAAGAGCAGCGAGAAGTTTATCCCCCACCTAAATCGAGTCAACAGGGTTCAGGTTTCAGCGACGTGACTTTTACCTCGAGAGCGTTGAAAATAACATAAAGTTTGATGGCTGATTGTCCTCGAATGTAGTGGTACATCCTGCTCGCATCTAGCTTCATCAAAATGATGCAACTGCAAACTATGACAGCCCCTTGCAAAAGATCTGCTTTGTGATAGGAAGACAAAGACGATGGGTGCGATTTGGTTCTTCGATGCCGTCGACCCCACCCCTGCCTTGACTTTCGTTCCACTTCAGGTCTCAAGTTCTCTACACCTCCGCGCGGGGCTCCATTTGGGACTTCCGGAATGGTTCCCGGACGTACTTGATATGACGATGTCGTGGATAATGAAGGGCGGCTTGCTCGCGACACACTTCGGGAGCGCGATGTTGAATCAATACTTCCTCGTCGTCCACGTTGGCGATGCCACATTCTACCCGAGCCATGGTAGATGAATCCCGAAATGAATCTTGCCTCCCTGGCAAGAACCTGTCCCCACCACTGAATTAAGATCCACGCCGCTTTGAAGAAGCGCAGTGGTAAAATGGTAAAAGTGTGCAGCCAAGCATCTAAACACGCCAGAGAACCAAAGTAGAGGACCTGCTCCAGTTGTGGTGGTAGTATTAAAAAGTTCAACAAGCGCTCAAATTTGACCTTTGAGGATTCGTATGGGTATTCGCTGGCAGCAGTGCGGTATATATACAATGGCGAGGGCCTGGCTGATGACAGCTCTAACTGTAAATAGGTCGGAATGGACATGGGTGGGATCGGAATCGATTGTGGCATCGGCGAAGGTTGGTCCAGTCCCGGAGGCTTCATTCCACTGTTCTGGTGCTTGCCATTCGAATGATTCAGATCCAGCGGTTCTGGGCGTGCTCCTGAATGCACTGGTTTGCGCCGAGGAGAAGTTTGACCAGGTGTTCCCTTCGTGTACGATGACATCCGGTTACTGGAAGTAGGAGGAGTAGAGATGGCTCGAGAGGAAAACCCAGGCCGCCGGCTCATATGATTTGAAGTGGTCTCGGCGCTCTGGCGGCGATCCACTGATACATCTGGCATTCTCAAAGGTTCAGGAGCACTGATCTTACGGCCCCCACCAACACGCTCATCAGAATCCGAAGCATGTTTATCTGATCCAGAACCAAATCTATCGAGAGGGGCAAGGGGTGGACCGGGAACAGGAAGTCGAGCTGGCGATGTCAAGGGTAACGAATCCGGTGCCGAAGTCAGTTCCTCCATCTCTGCAGCAGACAACTTCAGAACTTCTCCATTCGCTCTAGCTGATGAGAGCTTTCGAGGCTTTCTGACTTTCTCCTCTGGAATATCGTGAAGCTCATGAAGCGACACACTTTTCGATAAGGGTAACGGCGACGTCAATCCAGGTTGGTCATTCTCTTTTAAATAGGAAGCTGAGTATAGTGACGTCTCCAGAGATTTCGAATGTCCATGGCCATTCGCAATATCAGATGAAGCCATCGCAGAGTCAGTCGCGGAATCTGTAACCACTAACGCGGGGCTGTTGCTTCGGGGCGACGGCGTTGGCGACGGCGATGGAAGCTGTCTGATACCTTTAACAGCTAAATAGCTGTCAAGATCTTTATTCGGGTGTGGAAGCCCGATGTCTGAACCGTTGAGGTCCATAGTTGGCATGCTTTCTGGCCAATGGGTCTGTTCCTCAAACCCTGGCAACTTCCCATTCTCCAGGCTCCGGGAGCCATCCTCCACAGAGGTCACCATCACGAGCTGTTCGACGAACAATGTCGGTAGCTCTGTTCCATATCTCACAGTGGATGTGATGGATTTCGATGAGAAAGTGAGGTTGCGGTTCGTGATCACTCGGAATGCGAAATCAAGATCCCATGCCACTCGCTAAACCTGGTGTCGCTAGCGCCAAGACAAGGTGTCCTTCCCCACCACGCTTTTCTTCTCTTCTCTCACTTCGCTCTCCAAAGTCACAATCTGTTTTCAAGATAAGGCGGCTACTAAGCTTGAAGTGATGATTATTCAACCGATCAGAGAAGTTATCTGCTCAGAAGGAATGCCAAAAAGGGTTGTTTCCAGATACTATTTTCAACAAAGTCACGTGATCTTGACTTGTTCCAAGTCTCTTTCCCTCTCAGGAATGCAGCATGCCCGCAGGCTTAACTAAGGGTCTTTCAAGAGGAGTAGCAATTTATTTCATAATATTGATTCTGTCTCATTTCCTTCTTTCTGTTAAGCTAATCGTCGGTCTCCTTCCTGACCTACCCCTACCACGGGTGCTCTCTTGTGGGTTCGCAGATTGTCGGGCAGTCACGACGAAAGCAGAGATTTATGGAAGAAGCAGGCTTTCATTCAGATGTGCAGTGGTTCGAGGGACATCTTATCAGTGGCGATTATTCGGGCAATGATTTTTGGGAATCAAGTCTAGTCCTGGACTCCTGGTTCTACAAGCTTGATGCAAAATAAAGTCTTACTTCATATTGCACCCGCTTGCTTTTCTGCTTTTAAATGACGATATTCAATGTTCTTAGCAAATGCTGTAAAATCTGGGTATACAAACTCTGTCAATGTTTTCTCAAGCCCAGGACATCCAGTCTTCTCCCCACCAAGCACAACACGGCTTTCACTTAGATCTCACTCAACATCATCCACCTTCTAAAGATCCCGAACACTCCCGCCGCAACACCGTTCCCCTTTCTACCACTGTGTCCACCACCCCTACCACCATTTCCCCCTCCGTTACCGAATCCTGATCCAGTACCAGTACCAGTCCCACTCCCGCTCCCACTTGTCCCCGAAGTTGTCGCCGAGCTGGAACTCGATGTATAGCTAACCATGAAACTCGAATCACTGATCACATTCGTATCCGTCAACACCTCGTCGCTCGTATTCTCAATATCCATAATCGTTGCTGTGCTCACACCCTCAGAGGACTCTGATGTAGCGGCTACGCAGTTCGTGAAAGTGACGTTTCCGAAGTCTGCAAAGGCGATCAGGCTGTCGCCTTCTTCGAAGTCCTCCACGATCCACTCAGCGTTCACGCCACCCAGAGCGGAGGTTGAGGTCAGTGACTGTGTCGCTGTTTTGCCAGTCGTGAGGTTTTCAATGGTCGCCGAGCCTGAGGTCGTAGTTGTAGCGTTGACATACATAGCGATGACCTATAGTGTGGTCAGCTTGATAGTCAAGAGTGAGGAATGCCAGTACTTACATCGCCAGCAGAGATAGTAAGATCGAAATCCATAGCATAATCGGGATACCACTCGTACCAAGCATCGAAAGATACTGCTCCACTAGTAGAGACAGTGAAGTCTAAACCAGTCTGGAGAATCGCAGTGCTGTATGTGTTGCCATCGATGCCCACCCACGCCGAGGCGGCATATTCTCCATCAGTTGACTCTACTCCAGAAGGTATTGATGGTGTAGGGACAGTGATTTTCCCAGAGACTGCGTTGAAAGTTTGACCAGAAGGTGGTGAGGTAATTGCTGCTCCGCTCCAGTTCTCGCTGTACTGGACGTCAGAGGTGTTTCCTGTCGCAGCGTTAAACTTCGTATTTGAGTTTTTCGACTCTTTAGTTCTTATAGTCGACCCTTGGAGAGTGCGGCCTCGCCGTTGCAGTCGGCCAGCAAGTCCTCTTTTCGATTGAGGGGCTGCGAGCGTGGAGGAAGCGAGCAGCACAGTGCTCAGAAAACAAAGTGAGAACTTCATGATGAATGAGTGCAATCAATGCACTTGAGGAAAGAGGAGAATAATATGTCAAAGGAAAGAAATCGAAGAGTAATTCTAGTGATCTGCGTGAAAAGAAATGAACGATGAAGTGAAAGGAGAATACGGTGAGGAAATCACTTGAATATATCTTCCATCGTATGACTTACGAATGAAGGCCCGCTGTGAAAAGATAAGCATTTGAAAGATTCGTCGTCCTTTCAGCCCCTTCGCATCAGAAGCTTAATCTATTCAAGGCGTCTTGCGTCCAGATCGGGTTTGCCGCGGGGCGGACTCGTCGACAAGGGGGACTATGTTTTCCGCGAGGTACTCATCCGGTTCGGGCCATCGACTCATCTGTGTGCGACTGGAATCCAACGCCACAAAGCCTACGCGGTCCCAATGGGCCATTGGTGAAAGCTGTGATGGTATGAAACAATGCTCCCACAAGATTACGTTTGCTTCCCCACAATCCACGCTAAGCGAGCCACGTGGAGAAACCCCTCCTTTTCCCTTGGGCACGCAGGCGGACGCTTGTGGACCACTCTATCTAAAATAGCAGCACCTTCTTGAGATGAACAGGGCATCAACTCGTTTCAGATTTTCGTCTGTTGTTTCGAAACTTCGAAGTGTTTTCTACTCACTATTGATCCAATTGTAGTACGAACTTGCGTGCAAGGGACTTTTTTCTCTCAAATTATCACTCACTAATCTTCTAATGAGAAGTCTCACCGAGCAATGGCGTCCCAGGCGTATCGAGTATCGCTTCTATTAGATACGGCCCTCTTTCCCAGATATCGAGACCATTATTGGAAATCAATGGATAGTGTCTGCGTACCTACGTGCCAATCAGAGGAGCTCACTGGCGTATTTTTTTAGCATCTTCGATGTGCTATCCCGCCCAGCTGCCAAATGTCACCATACTAATCATTTCCCCCAGCTCAGTCTGCTACTCATTCTCTCGCCTCCTTGAGGAAAGATAAGTCTCCGAGTTGCAGGTTCTTCTGCCACGCTTAATGACCAATCCCAATCGATCTTCAATCTAAAGCAATCGGATCATCCTTACTTCCGTGTCCATTTGCAGCATCAATTTGAACCGGGAGAACCTCTGTCTCGGTAGGTGCCTCGTTCTCGTTGCTTTCTGCATTATGGTTGTGCACAGAGGTATCATTCTTCTTGACTGGCACGTGCAGCCCTTCGATCTTCCCAGCGTAAGATTGCTGCCGTTGGTCTGCTTCGAACTTGTCGACTATAACGTCCCGAAGCGGCAGTGCAAGATCATAAGAAAGGCTAGGAGGCACTGCGTTCCCGATCAGCCTGACAACATCTGCAGCTCTCATCTTGGAGAGATCGAAGATGTGTGAGTCGGGGAAGCTCATCATCCGAGCGTACTCTCTCAAGGTTATGATACGATATTGAGTTGGATGCAGAACCTGGAAGCATTAGCAGAGCAGATTGTCAAGAGTGTATAGATGCAGACCTTTCCATTCATCCCGCTCGGGTCCATTCTCGTCATGCATGTCCCAGCGACTCCTTCCATGTCGAGGCGCCCAATACGGCCACGATAATTTCCCTGGCGAGATGCCGCTGAGTTTTCATCACTGAGAAACCTTTCTTTCAGTTTCGCGGGCAGGTCTTGATGATCTGCCGTCGGGCGTAGCGGCACATTGCACACCTGCTCTATTACCATCGACTTCTGTTCATCCCAACGAAGAGTTACGTGATTGTATAGCTCATCAACTGGAACATTTGCTCTGAGCTTGCGCTGGTACTCCGAGACGGGTCGAGAAGCATATGACTGATGGTCTTTGCCAACGAACTTCGAATTCTCCTGGCAGTCATATTGAGCAATGTTGTCCGAGCGCTTCTCGCGCTCCAAGCGTTGCTCCATGGTCTGCTCGATTTCTCGATGCGGATTGATCCAATCAAATGCTGGAAGATCGGTTAGAGCATCACCAATAGTGACTGTCGGGAGAGGAGCTGCGCGTCGAGACCTCTGCCAGGTCGGAGGCCACTGACGACGAGTTTGAACTATATTCTGAGGTTCTGGAAACGCTGGCAGCCGATGTCCCATTTGCGCAGCCCAGAAAATAACTCTCGTTCTTCCTTGTGGTGTATTATGTTCAGCAACTTGGTGCACGTTATACTGTGCTTGGTATCCGAGACTGGTCATGGCTCGCAGAATAAGCCTAGTGCTATGTCAGCAGATTCCAGGTATCAACCTCATAATAAGAAACATACTTAAGCATACCCTGCTTCACACCCCCCTCAATTTTGCTCTCTGTCTTTTGAGTGGCACCAAGCTATTAAGGCATTAGTAACTCGGTTAGTAGTGACCGAATAATAGAACTCACACGGTAGTTGAGCATCCCTTCCACATTCTCGAGAAGGAAATATGTCGGGCGGTAAAAATCGAGCAATGAGAGGTACAAGATGATAAGGCTGTTGCGGATGTCTTCGGCCTTTGGGAACCGATTTGCAATTGTAAATCCTGGACAAGGCGGTCCTAAAGCGAGATATGTTAGTGCACCGCCTGAGTGTATTTGGGACATTGACAGAGCAAGATAAGCCTGCCTCGAAGACGCTTACCTCCCAAGATGAATTGCACCTCTCCCCTCTTTGGGGGATCCGGGATCAGATTTCCATGACAATCTAGCCAGGGCGGAAGTTTCTCGCCCTTCTCTAAGTGTATCGCTCGATCGAGGAATTCATTTGCATCGACAAAGTAAACCTTAGCATCAGGAAGGTTGCTACAAAGAGTTACGCAGCCGGCCTCCGAGCACTCAACGGCCCATAAGGTTTTTGTAATTCCGCTCTTGTCAAATCCACCGGACAATCCACCAGCGCCGGCAAACATATCCAGTCCTCGAAGCTTCTCAAAATGCTTCCAGAATGCCTTCATCCGGCTTTCTCGAGCTTTGAGATCGTTCTCGGTTTCCTTCGCGTACTCGAGAGAGGGAAGTGGAGACAGATCAGCTTTCCTAATCACTCCCTCAGGATCAAGACCATCAGAGACCTGCTCACTGACCCAAAAACGGTCGTTCTCTGCTTTCCATTGGTCCAGATTCTCAATGTCCTTCCTGTGGCGGACGTGACATTTTCCGTCGATCTGATCCGCCAAAATTTTCGCCCTTAGGCATGCTTTATAAAGCCGGCGCTCATCTCGAATTGCGTGTGCCCTGCCATCCAGAATCTCTTCGTAGTATGGTCTATGAAAACTGTCATATCTGTCGTAGAGTTCAATTTTGATCATGAGATTTCAACCTTTTTCGTCCACTCTGGGTGTTCTGGTGATTGGGTAGCGTGAATTGCGATGAAGATAAATTCGCTCGATTTGTCCGATCCTATTATCTCTGTTAGTTTGAATTGGCGTACTTGTATGGCTAGACAATCTCTTACCGATATGGAGAAAAACTTTCATCAAAGATGTAAACGAAATCATTCAGGTGGTAATCAACGCCTTGCCTATGAAATGCTTCAAATTCGTAATTGGAACCATTGTCGGGGATTTCTCCAATGATTCGCGTCGCTTGGCTCCGAGAAATCTCTGCTCGTCTCTCACAACATTCGCAACGTTGCGAATCGTGACGGCTTTGAGTATCGCCTTCGTGGAAAGAGATGTCGGTAAACTGCTTGCTCCCTTCATCGTAATGAAAGCGAAAGAAAAATTCATCCTTGTCACCAAGCTCCAACTCCATGATGCCGACACCATTCTGGAAATCTGAGTTGTCGTATTTCTTGCAAACGACGTTGATCTTCTTGTAAATGCAGTTTAAGGCCGCATCATCGCATTGTGTAAGGAGGAAAATCTCACGAGGACTAGCCATCTCTCCCAGTGCTGTCTCGGCTCCGTGATGGAACCATCGGAGATGGGCCATTTGATCCCCATCCTTGTGAAATTAGCCTAGATATGGTAGGTTTTTATGATATAATACATACCGTATCTTTAAACAGATACATGATTCTGGCATACCACGGGTTGGGATGCTCAGAGCCAGAATCACTTATTTTTCTCGAAGACGCTTTCTTCTGTTTTCCGGTCTCGTGCTCTAGGGTGTGTCAGGAAACTAATCTGATTTAGTTATTTTCGTTCACATACCTGTTGACCGTACCATAACACAATCGCCGGCTTCATAGGTAACTCCGTCAATGTCCACAGCTGCGAAGCCCACTTTACCGTCCTTGCCCCGCCAAATACTCGAGCCTGTGAATTTGATGCTGGTAGGCTCATGATCCCATACTTTAGCTCGGACGTCTCTCAAGTAACGTTCTAGAGAAGCGTTGCTCTCCCCGACCTCTATCCGTTCTAAACCTCCAGCCGGTACCTTGTCTAGCTTTGTTGGAAAGAACTCACGAGCCTGATACATTTAGACACTATCTAGCTTCGAAGGAGAAGATCAGTAAACTTACCAGCTTGTGCAGCCAAGGGGTCGCCATAGTATTCATCCTATACTTCAAGACCATTTCGTTCTGATTACCTCGTCTCTTCGGGCTCTGTCCTGAAGCGTTCTTCTTACGCTTAGGGCTAGCTTGATCGTCTGAAAAAGACTCGTAGTCTTCATCGTCATACTCTGAAATATCAGAGATTCATCCTCAAGAGGCACCTCATTCTTCCTCGAGCTCTGGACATTGCGTTCTTTTAAAGTCAGGATTGCGAGGTCGTTTTCCTCGCTGAAACTCCTAAGGGTCGCCGTGGTCTGGAAATATTGAGTCGATTTTAGCTTTGGGATCTTTTTAGAGCCACTCGAAAAACTTTTCTGCCTCTTTGTCGACTTTGGAGAACTTACTGTAGAGGTATCTGTGGGCCGAAGTGGAAGTATGTGAAGACGTCTCTTCTTTGGTTGACTATCCTGGCCCTCATCGTCCGTTACCCCTATATCGTTATTAAAAGAGTTATTCTCAACAGCATCTGGAATTTTATGTGGACTCCTTTTAAAGGGTGATATAATCGGCCGAGTACTTTCTGGTTCAGAACGTATTGGAATAAGAGGCTCATCGTCCGAGTCCACAGCTTGACGATGTGGGGCAGGCCGCTTCTTAGCACACCTGAATAGTAGGTTTCTGAGGAGAAAACGCAGACTGGGTTTCAGAGGCATTTTCCTTGGTTGGCGTTGGGATTGAGCTTGTAGAAGTTATCGCTGCTTGAGGAGCTAGAAACCTAGGGATAGGGAACTCGCTAGGGTTTCTAAGTCGTGCCAGAGAAAGTCGAAGCCTTAGTACAGCTTTCTGCTCGTCAAAGTCGGCCTCAACGAGATTTTGATAGAACTTGGTAGCAGTTAAGGTTGGATCAAGCTTAAAAGCAATCTCAAAACGTTGGCGAAAGTCAGCTTCATTGAGGGAGATAAGGTCGTCGATATCGACTAAACTCGCTCGAGAAAGAGACATCGGCGAAGGAGTGTCAGTTGTCGCTTACTAGCTGAAGAATATAGAGAGCAATCTCGCTAGATGGAAAGCATACTCGACTTACTGCTTTGTAATTCAGTTTAAAGATGTCGGCCAGGAGTCGACTCGGCTTCGCTTTAGCGACAGATCCAAGGCACAAATCAGGACCAGTCAATGGACTGGACCTGTGACTTTGAAGAAGGAAAAAGCTTCAGCTGCAGTCTGAAAATTGCCCTTGATCCTGTATTAGGAGAAGCAAGATGAAGGCATGATTATTGGAAAGGTGGATGTTGTTAGACGTTGAGGTAGCTGAATCGTCACGGAGTTGTTTGCAAGCGAGGAGGTGGCCTCTTCACGACGACGAAGCACTTATTAGGAGTCGTCGATGAGGAAGTATTAACAAAGAGGTATGGACGAGGGAGTGTTGATGAGGAGGCGTCGACACCTGGTAACAAGAAGTGTCAATAAAGAGGTTTCGACAAGGAGGTGACGATGAGGGAGTTGACTACCCAAAATACTAAAACAGAACCTGTGCTTGCGAATATCTTGAGCAAGACAAGAGTCGATCAGTGCTCTTTAGAAGCAGAAGCTGGTGGTCTAACGTTTTCGTTCTGATACCAAATGATCGATTGATAAGGCTTGAATCAGCTTCTCCTGGCGACATGTAAACCAAACTGCCAAGCTTGGCAGAGAAAGCTAGTTGCTGATGGTGCAAAGAAGACTGCAGAACCTATGTATGTCCAGGAAGAGCAAAGCAGAGCAGGTGTCGGCAGATGTTGGTCTTGTTGACTCTTCTGGAGCAAGTTGTCGGAGAGTCAAGATGATTGCAAGACTCTTGACGGAGATGGGCTTGCAAACGCCAAGCTAGACTTGGAGCCTGGTGAATAAAATTCGGGCAATAATAGAAAGAAAAAATATCAGATGATGCTTTCCGGTCCGAAAAAGTGTGAATATCGACTTGCAATTACACGAATCATCCTCTACGCGGAAAAGTCTTTTTCTTATCCACACCACAAGCCTATCCAAATTCTGGTTGACAAATTACCCCAGAGTGTCTAGTAGGCTGCAAGCACATAAGAGGAAATTACTCCTGTCTCAACTGTGAGTGTTTTTTCTTGCCCTGCTGGGGATAATACCAACTGTGAAGCCATAGTAAACAGGGTGTTGCAACGCCAAAGCATTCAACCAAGTTTCGCAGAACAATTATCCATCAAACCTCTGGTGGGTCTATAGACTCTAAAGTATGGATGGCACTAACACGAGAATTAGCAGATATGATTGTCGAGTCATGCAACATGGCCAACAGAAAACCTTGATAGGCTAGCCAGTTGCCTTCGTGAAGCCATGGGAGAGAAAAAAAGCACGTCAAATCAGGTTCAATCGAACACAGAAGCATCCTCGGCTGGGGTTATCGAGTTTGGTTGGGAATACGAGCAATGACAAGGTTATGACGGGACGTGTGGAAAAAGTGAAGCAGCACAAGTTTTCAAGAACTAAGGTGTTGGAGCTTGCTGGTATGGTGGAGCAAAGATCTGTGTCTCGCAATGATGAGGTCTTCCGGGTGATACGTTTGAGCCAGATGTCATTGCAGCTCGCGGCACAGGCATGCGTAAGAGCTGGTGCTATTACTCTGCGTATAGCAGCTCAGCGGTCAGGTTTTTAATATTACTAGCTGTTATAAATGTTCCAAAGGTTCTGGGACAATGTGCTTGCTGTAAGAGTAGCCGCCGAGAATCTGAATGTTCTAAAATTCTTGGAACATTCTAGGGACTTTGAATTAAGCAAAGAAAGCAGAGTAATGTACGCAGAGTAATGACACCAGCTCCTACATAATGAAGGGGGGTAGGGACATTTGCATCTATGATATTGCATGTATCTTAGCTTTTACATCAATCTCACAAACTACAAAAACAATGATAAAAGCTTTGGCAAAGCAAGCAATCATTGCTACAAGAAACATCAACAAGAACAAGAGGAAAATAGTAGTCTCATTGGACTTCCAACCACCATCTAAAACTTTTGATTTCCTATGCAAGTTTTTCCATAGTACAATCCGCCAATCTATTTGAACATATGAAGGGAAAAACTCCCGAGTAGCTTTTGTCACCTCTGATATCATTCTCAAACGCCATGCTAATGTCTCGAAAGCAACTTCCCCCTTCATCCTGCCTCCTTACCACACTACTTCCTCGGTAGCTCTCTAAAGACCCTCCTGAAGATCTCCCGACTCTTATACAAATTGCTCAACCTCAACCTCTCATTGTCCAAATGCGCGCTGTCACTCGCCTGTCCACAAGGCAGATGTGCAGCTGGAGCGTCAAATTCCTTCTCCAAGAATCTGATACTAGGAATCGAACCGCCTTCCCTGATATACAGCGGTTTCCGTCCTCTCCTCGGGCCATTCGTGCCATCAACAGGCGAAGAATTTTCTGGAGAGTCTGACAGCATTTCGAGTGGCGTAGCAGCGATTGAGGTATGGTCGCTGCCGTTTGTAAGAGTCGTAGTCGTCGCAGGAGTAGGCTTTAGGCTAGGGCTGATGGTTGGAGTCGATAGTCTCTTGATTTGTTGCTTAACACCGGGAACACTTGAGCGCCTAGTCTCCCCGATTGGGCCCCAGACATCCATGATCACTTTCTCGAGCGTCTGGAAGATCTCGTTGTCCGGATCGCCGAGCCAGGCGTCAGCTTGGTTGTCAATCGTGATTGTGAGGTGATTGTGTGTGTCGAGTTGGGCAAAAGCATCCTTGAGGAAGCTGGTGAGCTGTATAATTACCTCGTCGACTTCCTGGTTTGGGACGAGACGGAGAGATATTGCTGCGCTAGCATGAGCTGAGACCAGAGAGCCGTCTGGACCTGAGACCTTGTAGCGGTGGATTGTCAGATTGGGTTCTCGCCATCGTGCCATCAGGGAAGCTTTCAATCTCTCGGGGGGACCATTTTCAGGGCTCCGACGGATCAAAGTTTCGGTAATGTCATCATAGCGAGCTTCTTCAGCTCGAGTCAGGGGTAGAATATTGTCGTAGAAGCCAGGAATCTGAATGCGGTTGTGCAATCCCTTGAGCTTGGCGAGAATAGACGTCAGGTCAGAAAGGGGCTCGTCCATCATGAAGCTTCCGTCAACTCCACTGTGCACATCTGGATGATTGCTGTCAACCTTCACTGTGGCATGAAGTACTCCTCGAAGGCCGTAAGTCAAGCAAGGAACATCGTCATCAAGCCAGTAACTGTTAGCAAGGATGATATAGTCGATATCACCGATGAGATCCTTGTGCCGGCGAACGGCATCCTTGAATCCTCGAGATCCGGATTCTTCTTCTCCTTCGATGAGGAAGGTAATGTCCGATTCAAGCTCTTTGTCGTGTACGAGATCCACTACCCCATACAGAGCAGCCATGATAGGTCCCTTGTTATCTGTCACCCCCCGGCCATAGATATAACCATTTACACCTTTCATTTCAAAAGGGTCAATGATCCATTTGTTTTGCTTGTTATCAGCAGGGACAACGTCATCTGAAGGGCTGATTAGTATGTAAATGGCACTATTTGTAGAGGTACTTACAATGGCCATAAAACAAAATCTTCTTTCGTTTCGCTGAAGTCGTCGAAGTGCCCTTGAACTTGGCGTAAACAACTGGATTATGATGATTATCCGTGTTCAGCATCTCCGTTTGCGCACCGTATTTCTTGAAGAGCGTTCGCAAAAAAGTGGCTCCTCGTCGGCAGTCTTCCGCATGATCTGGCCTCGAGGATATAGTTTTGAACGAGACGAATTCCGAAAGGGATTTAAACAACTGATTATCGGACATCTGCATCTTATCCTGGCTATCATAACTACCCGGATTGCAACCAGTGATATTCCATATAGAGATAGAATTATCGTTGGCTCCCGTGACGTAAAGTTGCTGCTCATTGTAAGTGGTGACTGCAGAGGCCAAGATCCGGCCTTCGTGAGCTCTCCAGCGATTCACGCAGTGATATTTTTGACTGAACGAAGACGTATCCTGGTATTTTCCGTATTGTACAGTGGTGTATTTCTGTTCAGATCCATTAGCAGATTCCCAACGACGAAGAAACCAAGAATACGCACTCTTGCAAAACCAGTAGATCCTGCACTCCAAAGAAATCCCCATCCCATCTGCAGAGTTGTAACATCGCCCTTGTGTGCCTTGATGACACGAAGCTTTTGTTTGGTATCCAGATCCCACAATTCGATGACTCCTTCCAGCTTGCTGCTGTACAAGAATGAACCATCAATAGCCAGAGACAACACGGATTCAGCATCATCGTCTCCAAGACAAGCAACCTCCTTGATGCCTTGGTTTTGATCGTCAAACAATTTCCAAATCTTGATTGTCCCATCTCCTCCGCCAGATATCAAAAAGTCCTCGTCAGAATCGACCAGCCGAGTTACACCATGCACCATCAGCATGCAGTATACGTATCCAAAATGGGCGTAATGCATCATATGTGCCTTATCAATCTCGAGCACCTCTCCCTCATGATTGCCTGTTCGGGTTGTCTGTGGTCGTGGCGTAGAAGATCCTCCGCGATCAAGGGAGTCAAAGAATCGATGATTACGACGATCGGGATGGTTCTCTGGATTCGGCGTTCGTCTCGCGGTCTGGTCCTTCAAGCTACACCATTGTATGCTGGTATTTTGTGCCCCCAGATAAACCGTCTCGAATTGAGCCGAATACGCAACACTGAAGACATCACCGACATCGTATGTGCTGTAGATATGGTATAGACGCTTCAAAGTATTGGTGCACCAAACATTGACAATGGCGTCTCCAGCGCTGGAGAATAAGAACTTCCCGTCTGCGGATAGAAAGAGAGACAGCACGGCACGAGTGTGTGCTTGTATGCGCTGAACCAGCTCGAACGAAGCCAACGACCAAACTACAATTTCCCCATCTTGTGTGCCCGCATACAACAGCTTGCCACCAACCGCAAGTGTCAGAATCGAAGAGTCATTTTGGAGGTGGTGCAGCAGCTCGGGCTTCTCCTTCAAGCGGCTCGCACTCTCGTCCACACTTCGATCGGCAATCTCGAAGGTTTCATCGTCACTGGCATCTGCTGCAGGTCTGTCAGCAAGAGGAGCTGCAAAGTTCTGCGAATAAGGAGCTGCTCGAGCTGCGAAAATGGATGCCATTGCTGCAGGTTGGTTTGGATTCAGGGACCAGTCGGCCGTGGGGGGAGCTACTGTAGCGCCCCCGCGATTTGGCTCCTGTCATCCCAACTTCCATCCCAGCCTCAATCAATTAACATCGTGGCTTTTGTGTCACAGCTGCCACGAATCCGTGGGGGTCTCCAACAAAGCCTCATATCGAGATATTGGGAATCACTTACATGCCGTCCTCGTACTGTATTCTTCGTGTTCCTCGTCGCTGGACCACATTTCCGGTTCTTCGTCGTCGCTGCTCCTCAGCGAGCCCGTCTGGCACATCCTCAAGGGTCTGCGGTTTGTGCGACGTTTCCAACGTTCCAGGTCGAAGCCCGAGAAACCTTTTGAAAGAGTTTTTGGTCTCTCCATGGCGAACAATTTTCTCCCTTGGAGTCATACCTTGCTAACGAGCATTGCGCAAGAGCTCCCTTAGATGGCGCCTTGCTCAGTATTTATCCCGCTGGGTTCGGACCAAGAATCCAAGACACAGTCAGAAAAACGCAGGCCGCCGTCGCCTGATACATGTTTTCAAGCAGGCAATCTGCCTGGGGCCTATCTCTGTCTTCCTCTGCGCTGTTTTCTTGCATGTTGCGAAAATATTTTCAGCTGCCACGCAAAGCCATTGGTTTGCTCAGGCTTTATGCAGGTTTCACCTGCCTCTCGCCGTTTATCGGAGGTCGGAATTGTGCAAAGTTGTACATTTGCACAGATGAAAACTCGTGACGTCCATGTACGTAGCTCTGAGCAATTTCTTGGGAAATTGTCCCAGTCATTACGACCTCAGGAGTAAGCTGAGTAAAGCACCAAACATCTCCACTGTTGGCAGTGACAACATTGGGCAATCATGGGCCGGCCAAGAGATTTAAGTCAGCCCTATGGATGATCTTCAGACGTGAGACCCCTCCAGTCAGTCAGAGAATAGATCAACAAGCTTCCAGCTACTCCCGAAATGAATATAAACGTCAACATCACAGTTCCTGTGATAGAGTCAGACAATGAAGTCCTCCAACAAAGTCGACCCAGAGCCAATGCATCACCACAAGCCGAGGATGAGGGGATGGGTGCTTTCCTTCAGCTACCTACCCTTGGGGATGCAAGAGATGAAAGGTTCAATCAAGGTTTCCTTGACGGTTGGCTTAGTGCTTGTAACCACTGGGTCTCATATTCACGTATTGAGCGGGAACCACCGATGATTTATCTGTATCCCTATCGTCGTGATTTTGAACGAAGTGAGTGTCCCCTGTCTAGGTGTGTCCCTGCTGACGATCACTCAGATCTTGGTGGCGGTCTTGGAAGAAACCAAATCCCACAGATTCAGCAGTCCCAGGCGGCCCAGGATGCAAATCTTGCCCACGCGCTGCCTCGAGGGCTCGGTTTTGATAACCTCAACACACGTGAACTCTGGGGCACCTACGAAGACGGACTGGAAGAGACACACGAAGTAGGTCCAGCAAGCGGAGCCCATCAGCCTAGTGAAGGGGTCGAATCTTCTGTCAGCAATCATGCCTCTCCAGAGACGTCCGAAGTAAACTCCAATATCACAAACAGGGTTTGGATGCGTGGCGGTGGTGAAAGGGGGCCCAAGACCCGAGCCGACGCTCCTGGGCCCGGCCCGTATCGAGATTCAAGGAGTAAAACCCAACTCAATTCTCCAGCGTCACCTGAATTCAGGATATTCCCTCGAGCATTACCAGTTACCCGTGGGAGCGAGCTGCCTCCCTCACGCTCCGAGAAGCAGCAAGGGACGAGGCATACCGGGAAGAAGTAGAAGTTGCTAGGCGAGAAGATGGAAAGTGGAGAGCTGAGAAGGAAAAAGAAGAAGAAGAAGCTGCCCGAGATGAGGCTGCTAAGAAAAGAGCTGATCAGCAGGTAGGTGCCTGTGCAGAAACTCGCTCACATCGCTTCCTACGTCTTGGTGAAAGACTGGTGAACCCATCTTTGATATACCGATGCACCTCGGCCTGCCTCAGAAAGGGGATTCGACAAGACGATAATGACGATGACTTTCATCCACACAACTGAACTATGGGCATGAAGACACCTCCATGGTTCGCTTGTTGGTCTTGCCTGATTTCTATATGTTTTTGGACGTTGCCTGATTTCTACGTAGAATGAAATATGCGTTCTATTTCTCCCTAATTATCCTTGGTTATTGCTTCTGATATAAAAATATAGCTTGCTGAAAACTATCATACAGCCCATGACCCAAATCGGCACTCGAGCATATCATCGCAAGTTTTCTGTCCACATCATCACTGGCGATCAGTATCACGCAGCATGACCCCTAAGTGAAATCATCATGCTACCTGCAAGCAAATTCGGGCTCAAGGTAATCATTCCAAGTTCATGGATCTAAATCCTCCCTCCCAGCACAGGCGAATCGACACTCCTGCCAAACCATTACTCAATCACTGATATCGCTCGCTCTACGCTACCTTCCTTACAACTTCTTCAAATCCTCACAACTCCTACCCTCAGTCTTCCTACAACCCTCTCATCTTTCATCGACCTTACCTACACGTCCCTACCCCCATCACAATTCCATCTCATCCAGCGCTGCTTTCGACTCCCTGATCTATCTCAAGCACGCATCTCGTACCGATTCCTCTCAAACCTCCAGTGCCCATCCACGAAGCTCCCTCCTGGAATTCCTTGAGGTTTTCACCCCTATGAAGACTCCCAAAGATCTCGTTATGATGTTTCCACTTCTGTTCAAGACGATTTTCTTTCCTCTTCTTTCTGATCCTTCTTGATTACTGCTTCTGATGCGAAGGACACCTGAAATGACTTCTATTAAATATAGGTGCCACGTGACACCAAGGGGTATCACGTCCTGTCACAAGTTTAACTTGACGTTTCTGATCAAGCCATCAAACAAAATTTGCATCATCACAATCTTATCGTAAACAGGACACACGAACAGTAATGCAGGAGAAACATGCATGAACAAAATCTTAATTTTCTTTTCTGGAGTCAAGATGAAATCTCATTGACAACCTATCTCTCGCTAACATGGTATCTAGTCATACATATACAAAGAACATCTATCATGAAACATCACATCTGTAATCTTACAATCCTTTCTCCCTCTCCTCTTATGCCGACTGGGAAGAGATACAAGTATCCTCCTGTGTCTGGCAATCGGAGATATTGAAGCCGCTCGCGGTGCCGGCGTTGAAAGCGTCCGCGCATGCATTGAACTGGATATCACAGCTGCGTTGCACGGCAGCGGATTTGTTAACGAAAGTGTTGCCGTTGACTTCAAATGGGCGCGTAGAATCGCCTGAGTCTGTGATGGGTGGGGCCGCGATGCCTCCAAGAGCAGAAGGGTCGGCAACAAGGGTCGCTGTGTTCACTGCGAGGGCTGCAGATCCAGTTCCAGTGGCTACAGTGGTGCAAGAGGTGCTCGAGGAAGCGGCGATAGCGGCTTCGCTGGAAGCCGGGGCTTGGGTTGCGGCTGGAGCTTCGTCTACAAAGACAGTGCTCGTTGTTAGGGTGCAGACGGATGAGGAGGCTTGCTCATTATCGACGATGGCTGCGGGGGTGGTCACAACAGGTGCCGCGGCACTCGTCACAGCTGCTGCTGCTTGAGAAGCAGAGCTTGTGAAAGTAGTTGAGACAGTAGTCTCCGATAGGATACTGCCAGTAACAGTTGCCTAAGAACTTATTAGCAAATTTCAATAATTGGTACTGAGACGAGAACTCACGGTTGGTGGGACTGTTACAGTGGCCGTGATCGTGGCAGCAGCGGTACTGGAAGATTGACTGGAAGCAGCGGATCCGCAAGACTCTTTCTGTGTGGAGCACTCCTCAATGGAGAAGCCTGGTCCCTCAAGCGCGGTACAGCTGGTGAATTGCTGCTCGCAAGCAGCTCCACAAGCGAGGGTGATGTCTTCAAAAAGCTCCTCGAGGACAAAGAATTGGTCGCCCTTCTTGGAAACGGATGGTGGGAGACCTCCGAGACCAAAATTGAACTCGAAGAATGATTCGATCACTGTGACCTTCTTGACGACCGTGGTGGAAACGACTGAAGCGGCGGAGTTAGTCTTAGAACCTTTGTTTTTGCTGCCCTTGTCAGCAGAAGACACGTCTGCCACGGACGTTGTGCTGGCAGTGTCAGATGACGACGTGGTAGTGTCACTTTTTCCCTTTCCATTCTTTCCGCTGTTCGTGGAAGTTTCGGTAGCAGCGTCTGAAGTAGTGGTATCAGACTTTCCACCTTTCCCTGAGTCTGAGGTGCTCGTAGCAGCCTCTGTGGAAGAAGCTGCTGTTCCGGTTTGGGAGATATTGACATCTGGGCCAACAGAAACGGCTTCAGCTGCGGCGGCTGCTGCTGCGATTCCTTTGGAACCATCGTTCGCAGCAACATTTATCGTAGTTCCACTCCCAATGACCGTGAACTTGGTGCAATCATCAGCAGTTCCACGTTGAGCGACGGGCATGAGGACAGGCTGATGGTTGGATGCTGAAGCCATCGTGCAAACACGGTAATTCCCAGCAGGAAGACCTCCAGTAACCTCAGCGGAGAGTAGACCCTGACCATTGCCGGCGTCGTTGATGCCCTTGAAGAAGGCGAATTGAGTGGCATCCAATGCTTCGGTAGGGTTCAAGTTATCACCCAAGTCCTGAACGGTCACGTGCGTGTGGCCAACAATCTTGCCACCTGAAAGAAATTGAGGGGCGGCATAGTAGGTAGCATCGGCATTGGTAAAAGAGCCAGCAACGAGGTTCGAGGTTTGAACGGTGATGTTGAACGTGGTGTCAGCCTCGATCGTTGCGCTCCCCGACAAGGGGTTGGTAATAATGCTGGACACCATGGCTGTCTTGGCCGGAATATCACCCATGGCTAAAAATGTTAGAATAATTGGTTGAAATTAAGCATGAGCACTTACTGATTCCGTTGCAGGAGCCAGTGACGATTTGGAGACCGTTGGTCAGAGTCTTTCCAGCACAATTGTTGATGAAGTTGTTTTGAGAGATCTGGGATAGAGCTTGTGTCGCTCCATCAGAACCGGTCTCAAGTGAGCCATCATTGAAGGAGCCACTCTGGATGGCATTCGCAGCTAGAGTCGTGGCAGTGGAATCGCTATTTCCGGCAGCCGCACGCTGGTGCACGAGTGGGTGGATATGCCTAGCCTCGTGAACTGAGCGGGCTTCAATGAGGCCGGCTGATGCGAGCAAGAGGAGAACAGATGGGGTGAACATCTTGATTTTGAGCTTCGGTGTTATTCTGTAGAAAGAATGGTGCAATGTAAAGTTTTGAAGTGGTCCGGCCTAGTTGAAATTGTGCAGGAGAACCAAAAAAGAGCGACACAGTCGTTATGAAGTGAAATAATGAATGAATGTATAGATCAACTAAAAGAACGTGAAATCACAACACCAAAGAATGTAGGTCGAAAGCTCGATAGAGAGAGATATACTTTCCGGGAGACCAACATCTCTTATATTTTCCCACGCCGAGAGGCCCACCCACCTGGGGAAATGAGCAAAGGCACCTTTTCGGCGTCAAGTTCTCACGAGGGAGCGTTTTCAAACATCGAAACGGGGTACTAGGCCCACGATGCTGACCTGCGCCTCAGCCTCGTTGCTTCAAGTTCGGAATACGGGTAGTTTCAGTTTCGACGACCAGTGAGCAGGAACAGCTGAGATTGGTAAAGTCGAAGCGACCGACCTCGCCCCGCGATGAGAGAGATGGAATCATGCGTCAAGTTGATTAGATTAAGGGTAGGCCGTGGTTGCACGGCCATTTGGGCAGAGTCTGCGACAAGATCAGTAGCTGATTATGCAGAAGATCAGATAAAACAGGAGAGGAGATGATCTGATACAGCATGGTGCAGGGGATCGACTCGCTTAGCGGCGCCAACCGGACTAAGTGACCTCCCCTGGCGGTAGGCGGCCTGCTGCCAGGCACAGCCAGGCGCAGCGTGCTGCCATTGCACCGTGAGATGATGCGCGAGTTTATGCGCATTGTGCACGTAAACACCATATAAGCGTTGATGGAGACGAGCAGTCCGCATTGCTCTGAAGAGTGGGAAGTGCTGACACTGCCCTCCCCGCATCCTCTCTTCGGACGATTTTGTTTTCTCGGTCGAGAAGGTCGGGCCCAGCGCTTAATCTGATTTCCCTTCACCATGTTCCGCAGTTTCAGCGGCTCCCTTCAGGCGGAATAGGCGAGGACTCGAGACAGTTTGGAGTTTGTAGTCGCGCAGGGTTTTATCAGATGAAAGAAACCCGCGCGTTGGGCAGAAGAAGCTTCTGCTTACGAGAGAAGCCTCCCGTCCCAATGACTGGTGGGAACGTGTAGGATTCGAGACGCAGAGTTTCGTTCATCTTGGCAGGTCTGCGCCTGCGCCTGCGAGTGATGTCGAGGATCTGCCTCCAGGAGCAGCTCAAATGATGCGAGGAGCTGTCTCGAATGGTGCCGAATACCGACAAAACTTGCCTGTGCGAGACGAACTGCATGCTCGGTGCGAGATGCTTGAGCTGATCTGAGGGAGAGAAGCAATAAGGTGAATCATGATTCACGGGATGGATCCGAAGGAGTTGTTTTGTGTTTGTACAGTATTTGGCGTTTGCCTGTACATCTTATCGTGATTTCGGCGATAAGATTAGACTCAAGCTCCAGCACGTGATGATCATCTGTCGAAAAAAACCTTAGCGCGATTCTCGCCTTCGAGAAAGAGCAACGTCAAGCGTCGAGAACATCAACCTGTGACCAGCACCTGCAAGCCGCGCATACTCAGCTGTGTTTAAGGTCCTCAACTCATCAAGATCATTCAGCACACCTAGCCTGCCCACGAATTGCGCGACGGCTAGACGGTAGGAGGGAGAGGGTGAGGCCGTTAGTACGGGCACATTCTAGAAGATGGATCACACGCGAGACCCTTGCCCCTGGGTGGCATTGAACGATTTTGGAGGAGCTTTCTGTATGGGCGTATGTTCGATTCCATTTCCCCCGCACCTCTACGTTTCATATCCGGAGACTCGGGAATTGGCGCCTCGGCCTTTAGGTTGCAGCCCCTTTGCCCATCCCACGCTGACGTTGATTTGCAGGCGATAGGAGGTGCTGTATGGCACGGTGTGAAAGGCTTTCGAAACTCGCCGTATGGCGAACGACGGATCGGTGCCCTCACAGCTATCAAGGCGCGGGCACCCGTATTAGGGGGTAATTTTGGTGTCTGGGGAGGGCTCTTCTCGACGTTCGATTGTGCAGTCAAGGGAGTCAGGAAGAAGGAAGACCCATATAATGCTAGTATGTGACGCCAATGGCAGATATTGGTCTGCCATGGAATAGCTGGTGCTGACAATTTGACAGTTATTGCAGGATTCTTCACGGGAGGAGCATTAGCTATCAGAGGAGGATACAAAGCTGCCAGGAACTCAGCGATAGGATGTGCATGTTTACTGGCTGTTATTGAAGGCGTTGGAATTGGATTCCAAAGGATGATGGCGGAGAATACACGACTAGAAGTATGGACCTCCATCTCCCTCTAAACTCCTCACTAACCCTTTCTAAGGTACCACAACCTCCCCCTCCCCCACCATCGGAAACCGGCGGCACTGGCTTCCCAGCACTTGCTTAATGAACGAATACTCGCAAATCGACTCCCTCCCGTCATCCGTCACAAATGACACATCACTCTACTCTTTCGTCCTCGGTCAAGAGAGGCTGGGACTGTTGTATTTTTCGTTTGGGCTACGTCCTGCCTCTTTTATTGTGTTGCATAGCAGGGTGGTGTATATGTAGAACGAAACGAGCTTGGCGCGGCACTGGCTGAGTTGACGAATCTATAATTCACGAATCAATGTCGTCCTTTGCCTGCGCAAATATTCCCTGGGCTACAGAAATCTGGCTCTCATTAGTAGGGGAAGTGATTTATCGTGCTACTCTTGAGATACGTTTCCGCATAGCGCAAGGCTACAACATGGTTATGAAGTCATGGAGTCATGGAGTCAATATCACCGAATCAAATGTTTCTTGTTGCATATCGCTTCGATGTTCCTGAGTTTCGATCCGAAGAAGCAATCTTTCCAACGAGATACAGGGACTTCCAGGTCACTGTAATACAAAGCCATGATCGAGATTTTTCAAGGTGTGTATTTAGTTCCTCTGTCAAATGGAGTAGAAGCTATAGAGAAATTGCTAGTGCACAAGGCAGCAAATACTGTTCCATTCTCAGTAAGGAAGACTTGGTCTTGCCGCTGAGGCCGAGACAGTGTCTCTGGCCACGATATCGATATCGCAACATATTGGCCCACATCAGAAAGCCTCGATCTCTAAAGAAAATATGAGGCTCTTGTAGCCAAGGAGAGTTGGAATCTCAGAACTTGGTCCTAAGACTGTCTTTTGTACTGTCATCCCACAGTTACTTGGCCAAGCACGCTCGCTTCATTTTCTGCAATAGATTGAGTTACAGGCCCTACCGTACTAAAATCGCCCCGGTTATTAATCAACTACTGTTGCCCGTCCATTGCATTCCCTGCCCAGCTTCCCTGCCAAGGACAATATATCGAGAGTGCAAAGCAACATCCGATATTTATTATGCCCAAAGCTACCCCCTGTGGGAGATCAATCCCGAAGAACGACGCTATGACTACCCAAACGGCGACGAAAAAAAGAAGCCTACAGTATTTTGTTGCATATCGCTTCAGGGTTCGAAAGTCCTCTGGTACATTGAGCGATTTTGAAGGCATTTTGGTGAACTTCCTTCCCTTCACTATACAATAAACATATGATTCTACCCAATTCATGCTTCAGCTGCTCTTCTTCGTATTGGTTCCCGAAGCCGTATCCTCCAAAAACACCATAAAAGGCCACGTTCCAGCGCTCGACAGTCTCAGACCAGCCGAAGCCATCTTGTTTCCGCTTCGTGCGGAGCGTAAACACTCAACCAGAACCATGAAGATGTAGACCCCAATACCCGTGAAAATATGCCAGCTACACACTCATCAGCCAAGATCTCAGAGAGAACATGTAGAAGGAAATCTTACAAGCCGTGGAGCTCCAACACAGCTGCCCAAGGCATTCCTATTTTCCTCCGTGTTTCTCGAAGACCATCACAAGCATAGAAGTCAGTGGCCCAGCAGGCATGTCCGGTGATGAAGAAAGCTTTGGGGTAGGATATCAGCCTTTGTCATGCAACCATCCGGAAAACCATGGACGCAAGAACTTGGAGCAAGACATACCGATTCCACTAATAGCCATCCACCTCATCTTCCTCTTCAGCTTCTCCTCGCTCTCAAAATTGCCAATCAATTTGAAGCACATATGCCAAAGCCAATACACCATTCCCGTAAACACAATCTGCTGCACCGTGCTCTCACCCGTGGCGATCTGCGCCACCATCACCACCAACATCAACGTACAAAGACCGACGAGCAGAAGTTTCGGAGTTACTAAGGTCTGCGAGAAAGACAGCAGACGGTAAAACACGATGAAGGTCGCGATGAGCATGGAGAACTCATCGCACATCTGCGTCGAGTATTTGAGACTGGAGTGGAAAAGACTTGATGCGATTCCTAGGTTAATGAGTGCTAGGTACGGCAACTTGGATCCGAGACCTGTTTCTCCCAGTCTGCGGCTGTTGATGAGCCCTTTGATGCCGAGGCCGACTTTTAGGCTTGGTTAGCTTTTAGGGAGACACGGGGAGAGTCGACTTGCTATAGATGAGATTAGTGAGTGTGTTGGTGAGCTCTGCAATGTATGGTGTGAATTCGTAATCCTAATAGGTGATTCTGTTTAGCCTCGAGTTCAAAGGCAAGCTTAGTGCTACATGAATTTCCAAATCCTCAGGTCACCAGTAGGAACCAAAACGGCGTGGTTCAGCTTGGGGTTGGTGATAGCCTCATCACAGTGTATGGTCTGAGTGAAATACTCAGGGGCTTTCAAACGCACCTCTTCACAGAAACTACCAGATTACTAAATCAGTACTTGTCGAATAATTAGGGAACCAGGTATGTACTTCAAGGTTGACGAGGGTGGACCCCAGGCAGGAGGGTAGCCTCCCTCCGAAGAGCGGTAAAAGCTCATCGTAAACAGAAGTGACTTGATCTTTCAAGTGACCTTATATTGACATTGGTGCACGCCCTGTTTGGTGGCAGTCTTGTCGACCTCAACAGGTTTATGAATGTCGGAAAAGACTCGCGAAATGAGAGACCGCGGCAAAATTTTGACAGGGGTTTGACGCCACAAATTCATGTGACAAGAATTGGGGACTAAGATACCAAGTACATCAAGGATCTTTGTCATTGGCAGGCAGATCCATTGTGATATTTAGGCGTTTCTTGCAAAGTTGATGGTCTCCTGATCGGCGAAGTGAGTGATGTTGAGCTAGCTACAATGAACGAATATCACGGCTCACGCAGTATTCAAGGAACACAAGATCTCGGGAAGCTTTCTCGTCCAGAGTCATGATTTTACGAACGCCAAGGACCAGCTGTCTACACCAAGACTGATAACGACCAGGGGTATCTTATCTCCCAAACCCGCAATAAATGCAAAGACATTCATTCATCCAGGCGCCCCAATGCAATTTTACACTCCCAATCAATCAATCAACCGAGTCCTAACACAATCTCTTCCTCCACCGGAATGGGCGTTCTAACAGTCAGCTCCCCGTTACCCTCGTCCACGATTTCATCACCATCATTCTGTACTGGGCTCGAAGTCTCGGAACTCTCCTTTGCGGGATCGAGGATTGTCCCGTTTGAAGCCGCAAGGCGTGCTGCGCGCCGGATAGCATTCTTCTCCTCTCGTTGTCGAATGAGATCTTTCTCTGCTTCGATAGCCTTGGCTCTCCTGTTCTCGACCTCGTCTCTCTTGACTACCTTTCTAAGGCCTTCGGATGCATGGATCAAACCATCAATACTGATTGCATGGTTGGTCATCTGATGGTTGATGTAGGTGTATACGCCCGCTGGCGTTGAACACTGGAGCAACTGAGTTTCATTGAGCTTCAGTAAAGCGAGAGCGACTTGGAACAAGAATGTGCTGCCGTCGTTGGTACAGAAGACGACATCCCAGACACGGAATAGAGCTTCTGCTGAAAGACAATCGGTAAAGACACTCAGGAACCACTGAAAAGTCAAGGCTTCGAGCTCGATTCCTAGGTCGTCAAGATGCGCCGATAGCTTGGGTAGGATCTCGGCAACATAGCGACGAAGTACTAGTTGGTCAGCCCGAGAAGCCAAGAGACTGTGATCGTAATAGCCTCGGGGGCAAATGCTCTCAATAATACAGGTCAACATCCAGAATGCATCTTCCGCCGTCGGCATGATCAGCAGAAGGCATGCCGTGATCAAGTTCATGCCCTGACAGTAACCAACTTCTGCGTTCCTTCGCGAGTAAGCCAACAGAACTTCATTCAGTTTGGTGACCCCTGGTCCTTTCCTGAAGAAGATGTTGTCCGTCAATGTACGATTGATATCCATCTGGATTTGCGAAACAATCGCCACATCATCATCTTCTCCTCGTTGAGCTACTAGGTCATCATAGTAGCCTGGAATCCGCCTAGCAGCAGCCCCCGAGCACTCTGCCCAGATCTTGGCCCGGTAGGCAACAGGTATGCCACCAAGAACTAACGCCTTAAACTCGTTCCATTTTGCTCGTCCGACTTTGCCCTTGTTGCCCAGTCCAGCGACACCAATCATCTCCCCGTCAGCCAAAGTGACTTCTGGCATGAGAACAACCGGCCGTTCTGAGCGTGAATTTGAGGTAGCAGCAAGAGCCGCAGCCGCAGCCGCAGCTTCACCATCACGCTTGCGCTCAGCTCTGACCTTGCGGAGGAAGTCGTTCCACCTGACGGTCTTTTCTCGTTGAAGGGAGTCGTGAACTTCTCCGAGCTGCTTCAAGAGTATTTTGACTGGCTCTGTGTCCTCAGACGTCAGATCTGATGATGGAAGAGTTGCAGAGGTATCAGGCGTCGATATCGTGGCATTCCCAGACGTGACCGGAATGGCAGGTCGAGCAGCTGCAGGACTCGCCGATGGAAGAAAACCCCTCTCTTCGGTCGTAATTCCTGGAGATCGTGGTACTTCTCCTCCTTCCATAACCTCGAATGCAGGAATACCACCCGAGGGCGTGTGTGAGAGCAGTTCGGTGGGAAAAGTGGCGATTTTCAGATAGTCCTGCCATCTCTTTGCTGGCTTCCCATCTTCGCCTCTCTCATCTGTCGAGGCAGGGGTATCCGGTCTCTCGTCCTCGGCATCCAAAGTGGCATCTCCAAGGTCTATTGACATCCCACTACGGCTACTGCTTAGCATTTCAACACGGCTGTTTCGCTTGCTCTTCTGCATTTTCTCAGCTTCTCTTTGTCTTTTCTTACGTCGCTGATCGTAGATGAAACCAAAGCGATCAGTGAGGTATTCCTGGTCGTAGTGATTATTGTAAATTTGTGTCAGGGTAGGCGGCTGTGCTTCCAAAGGCAAAATGGTGTCCATCTCGACCGGACCAAAGTTCTCGGGAGTTAAAGTTGATGTGCTGCCTTGGGGACTTGTACCCATGGTGTCCCATCTCTCTTGAGGTACTCTTAGTGGACCGCCTTGGCCTGAAGCCATGGACGCAGTGGTCCGACGAGTGCCAGGTATCGCCTTCGGAACTGGCTTCACTGTGGCTGGTCTAGCAGACATAGTCGTTCTGACGCTCGCTGCAGATGGTGTCCTTCCGGGAGGCGTTGTGCCTGTGCTATTTGCGCGGCCTCGATTACCTGATCCAACGACAACGTCTCGACTAGTCATCGTCGTGCCAGCAACCAGCTTCAACGCCAACGTGGCTAGTCCCGAGGACGCCTTACGGTCACGATTCGATGTAGCAGCCTGAACTGATTGGCCTGAGGCCCTGCTTGGGCTTCTAACAGTATCAGGAGGTTGAAAAAGGCCATTCTGCATGATAGATTTTCGACCAGCTGATGCACTTGTCCGGACCGTAGCGGGTTCGATACCGTTCCCGGAGTCTCCATTAGCACTGCTTGCTCGACTGCTCTTTCTACTCGTTCCTCCCCATATATAGTCTTTCCAGCCTCTTTGGGTACCCGTCGACCTGCTCTCTAACGCTCTCAGGGTATCGGCAGCACGTATCGTAGCATCGTTACTCATTAATCCCCGCTCCCCAAGAACCACTGTCTCACTCATGGCATCGTTCATAAGATCCTCCAGACCCCCTTCGTCGGCAAAAGTATGTCTCCCATCAATCGATTCTGATGGAGACTTTTGTTCTCCTTCAATAGCACGCAGTCGAGTCTCCAAGTCCAGATTTGACAATCCGCATTCCAGAATAATCTTCCGTAGTGCACGCTCCCTGGTCTCCGCCTTCCGCCTGATTGAAGCTATCTGAGCGTCCCGTTGTGCCAGATCCTCTGCAATTTGCCTCACCAGAGTAACAGCCCCATTCCTTGCAATCAGTCGTTCAATGTGTTCGTCGTTCGCATGGTGTATGGCGCCGGGAACGCGCTGCGTGGGCAGAGGCGCATCATCAAACAGTCCCACCCGGTTCTGCAGAGAAGACGAGGTGGTCAAGCTCTCCACCATCAAGTGCACAGGGTCGGACGGCGTTCGTGAATTGTTTGCCGTACCGTCTGTGAGTTTTGGAACCAGAGGCCGCTCGTCCCTTGGTGATTCTGGGGAGAAAGAGGGGAAGGAAGTCAACGACTTGTCGGATATCGAACTGGCAGAGCTCGACATGTAGGAGGCATATTTGCGCGGCTTGATTCGAACAGTCTGCGATCGCGAGCTCTTCCCAGAGGCGTTTGAGTGGTGCGAAGCCGTTCTCTCCAGTGCAGCAGGCCCAACTTCATAATCCATGGCCTTCTCGTAGTCACCGTATCCCTTGTACTGAATGAAGGAGTCCTCGCTGGACAACCTTCGCACCGTCGTAAAGTAAGCGTCGGAGTGGCATGAAACAAAAGCGGCCTCTGTGATAGCGGGATCGCAAAGATTAAGGGTGGTGATGGGGCGGAGTAGAGTTATGTGTTCCTGTTTGAATGCGAACGCCTGGTCATGCAGGTTAGAGAATGCCATCATCGTTCTCGCGTACGTGTACAGCAAGGCGTGACCTCAAACGGCACCCCGGTGAGACGTGCGATCAGAAATGAATAGATCATGAATCTACTTCTGATATTCAAACGGCTTTTGAGGTCTCACATGTCTATCTATGTCTACTTCGCATATTCCGACTTTATCTTTGCGTGATTTTGTCAGGTATGAGAGAATTTCGAGCACGCCAGTTCTGCTCTGCGAGAAAGCCGAGCACGTCAAATGGCGCATGGATTAATTTGGTGCGACCCGTTTTTCCACGTTACACCTTGAACTATCTAGACCTGGGCTGGACTTAATGTTCTCGTTGCAAGAAATTATGTGATTGGTGCACTCTGACTGTTTCACAGCCCATCCCCGGATTCTTGCGGGAGAGGCTTAGAGTGAACGGATGGGGAACTCTCGCCATACATTATTCAAGAGTGATTAGAACAACGGTTTGGCTTGTGAAGGGCACAATTTCAAGGAGTGAAGATCGATCGGAATGGAGATCTCTGCTGTGCTCTTAAGCCTCGACTTAAATGGAGAGCTGTGCTGTGATCCTAGGCCTCGACTCATACAGACATCCGTGAGGTAGGCATCAAGGTATACCAATGACTTCGCCTACACACACCTCTCCCAATAGTCGATGTTGTCCTGAAAAGTTGAATCTTAAGAGACCTCTATTGACATGACTTGTTTGAAGCCCGATGATGACTTTGTACGATTTCCATGTCCTTCATATTCTACAGTTTTGGGTACGTCGCTGAAAGCTGGTACGCCTTGATGCCTTGATGCCTTGATGACCAGTGATTTCATTCAACACTGTAGGGAACCGTTGCGGAATGTATTGATGTCTGTTGGAACCTTGCGCAAAGGTGTGCCTGTAGGTTGTAAGAAATGAACTCATCTGGTTGTAAGAGGTTTACATGAAGATGGAAAAGAGAAAGAAGTGTCGTTCATGAACGATCCAGTGAGGATCCGCAGCCATCTGCTCATTGGCTGCTCACGCCTCGGCCCAAACCCCAGATTTGCACGGCCGAGCTCCAAACATCCCGGAGACAGTCAGCTCCCCGCACCACCATGCCTTGAGCTCAGGGAAAGGAGATCTCTTTCCGTGTCTCCTTCTTCTTTCCCATTCACAAATCGTTTCTATTCTCTACTGTTCCGCCTGTGAAAGCGCCATCATGACTTCGTCTGCAAAGCGCAGACTGGCAGCGCTCAGTGAGCAGCTCGTAGCGCCAATTGGGGAACAAGGGAAATTCGAGGACATCCCCATCCTGAAAAAGATTGCCCCAGATTCCAACGGACCGAGGGTCAAAGGGAAGGTTGTTATTGTAACAGGTCAGCATCAGTCAATTTTGAATTCAATACAATTTTGCTGACAGAAGTTCAGGAACGAATTCCCCCCTCGGCATCGGCCGAGCTTCAGCACATCAGTTTGCACAGAACGGCGCGAAAGCTGTCTACATCTGCGACTTCAATGCCACCAATCTCGAGACACACAAGCGCGAGCTTGCTGCACTATATCCTGATGTAGAAGTACATGCTCGGGAGTTTGATGCGTCAGATGAGGCCTCTGTCAAGGCTGTAGTAGACGACGCTGTGAAGAAATATGGAAGACTGGATATCTTCTTTGCAAATGCCGGCATTGTCGGACAACCCAAGATATTCACGGAAGTTACGGCAGATGAGTTCCTGCATACATTGAAAACCAATGTTGTGAGGTAAACTATAATGGCCCATTGTAGACCTAGTGGCTGAGCTAACAACGATCAGCGTGCACCTTGCTGCTAAATACGCAGCTCCTGCTATGATGATAACATCTCCAGACAAGAAATACCCATCAGGCAGTATAGTGGCGACAGCATCGGTAGCAGGACTTCGATCGAATGCAGGCTCAAGCGATTACTCGGCCTCAAAAGCCGGTGTCGTTTCTCTCGCTCAAACCATATCATATCAATTGGCTGGAACTGGTATTCGCGTGAATGCTATCTGCCCGGGAGTCATCGAAACAGGAATGACAGCTCCTATGTACGAAGCAGCAAGATCTCGAGGCACTGAGAAGAAGATCGGACAACTCAACCCTCTGAGGAGAGGAGCTCACGCCGACGAAGTGGCGAGAGTTGCGCTATTTTTGGGTAGTGATGAGAGCAGTTATGTGAACGGTCAGGCTTGGGCAGTTGATGGAGGCCTGAGTGCAGGTCATCCTTTCGTCCCTGGGAAGTTGGGATGAAATTTAAACGATTGTTGGATGAAATACGAAGACTTGCCCCTTGAGCAGAAGCGAGTACCTCCACCCATCCGTTAGACATCTTGTGACACTCGAAGCCCCTGAGCTTTCTTTGCATCGGTCCATAATGCATATCTTCCTTTTCTTCTCTGGCTCACCACATACGCTTCCCACACAATTTTCGAGTGGTGTTTTCTTCGAGCTCGACTCTTGGACACAAGTCTCTTGCTCACACTGTTCTCTGGTGGCCGTTCGCTGCAAGTCTCCTTCTGTTCAAGTTTTGATCTTACCGGACGTTGCATATGTTCGAAGAGGAAGAACAAGTGCTTGTGTTTCTCTTCACAATTTGGGAACGTTAGCTAGACCCCTTCATCTGTCTTCCTCGACTGGGTAGGATAACTGAACGAGATCGTGCAGAAAGCCAGTTTCAGTACGACATAGTAAGCTCGCGGTCTAGCAAACAATGAAAACTTCAATTCTACCAGCATGGGCCGTTTTTGATAGTTCCAAGACGGCTTCCCAGTGGATCCAGGCTCTATTACGCCAGTCAACGTTAGACAAAATCAAACTCGGAATCCACAAAACTTCCAGCTTGCTGCAGCTACCCTAGTTATCAAGTATCATGATTTCGTTATGGTACCGTATTCTTGAACTTGTAATGCCCGAAATGTCAAGGACCTTCTTTTGCTTACAGGTAGTGCTCGCTGTTTTCGTGACACTGCATGTCAAACTATTGGGATCTGCACAGCAACGTATTCTTCGATGAGCTTTGTTGTCTTTACGCAAACAATCCCAATAATTGCTATTTCGAGGATGGCCCAAGAGAAACACTCTTTCCTACGGAACTTCTTCATGTTTGGAATCAAAATCCACGAACGGCACCACTGCACTTTCGAAGATGAGCCTACGATGGATCTAATGCTAGACCAGACATATCAAGAGGATAGTATCACATTGTGGGACAAATCCAGTTCTCTGCGGTAAGTTTGTGAGAGCGCCGAGCATGCACGACCATGTCATACAACGGTGATGAGACAGCATGCGTGTAGTCGCACTCAAGGAGGGGGAGCAGATTCGGCAGGAGCACACGCCAATGTACCGACAATTGACTTCCTTGCGAAGGAATGAAATATCCCGTCACATTCGCCGAAAATGGGCGTGGTTCTTTCTGTTTCTTACAACTTAATTTGAAATCGACCGTTTTGCAAATCTTTTGTCTCCATAATTCCTTCATTTCTCTCAGAACCAGATCTGTTGGCACTACGCACACTAAAATTTCCATAATGCAATTCTATCCTCATCTCTTACTCCCCTTCATTGGATTGGCATCCTCGACATGCAATCATGATAATTGTGCTCGAGCACTGATGGGAGTTCACCACCACGGGACGACTGTTACCAGTGACTGTAGCAGCTTCCTGGACACCACCATAGTTCCTCCAGTCTCAACAACATCAGTCACCATCACCTCCGTGATTGATACTACAACTACAATCCAGCCCGCCAAACGACAGGAAATTGCAACAATCCCAGCCTATGCCGCAGGCGTATGTCTGGATGCAGCAGTCTATGCAAGTGCTTGTTCCTGCCTCGGGGTCACACCTGCGACCATTACGGCGCCTATACCCGTGAGCACCCATTGATATGAAGAGTTTACGACTTAGCTGATCAGACAAAGCTCACAACTATCACCGTTACCTCTCTGACCACAGAGATAGCCACGGTCACGGTTCCAACAACAACTTCCTCCCATTCCTTCACGTACTATTCCAACTCGTCATCCACGTCCTCCGCCGCTCCAACAAGTTCCATCAGTCCTCATTGCAAGGGGCAAACATGCGGCAACATTACAACATGTAGCGGAAATTCCTCTTGTTACTGCTTCACATCTGCTAGCAACAGCTCATTCTGCGGGTATAATGCTGTCTGCAGTGGCCTTACTCCTTGTGCTAATGATTTTGATTGTGCCGGAAGGAATAGTACGGGAGATATATGTGCAGTTAAGACTTGTTGTAGTGCGCCGTCTGTGGCTCGGCCGGGTGTTTGTCTTAAGGGAGTTTGTGGAAACCGTGCTGCGAGTTTGAAGATGTCGTCTCTTGCTCGTAGATGGATGGGTGATACAGCTGCTGGCCAAAGACATTGAACACATGATTTGATAGGTAGCCCTTTTGATCTATGCGAATTCATGAGGATGAGTTCGACGGACTTGATTCATGAGTGACCAGTATTTGTAAAGCCACTCTGATACAGCTGAACTTTGGAGATTTGTTCCAGTACAGGTTATTCTCATCCTCTCTCAGAATTAATGGCGAAAATGCATTCACCCAGAATTGTGCAAATTTATTTGAAGTCGAAGGAGCCATATTTACTGCACCACTCGACTCCCAAAAAATGGGGGACGAATCGGGAAGGCTCCTGGTGCTCGCCTGTTTGCCCTACTGCGAACCACCAAACCCCGCTGGTGCCTGCCTCTTCACTCAATCCATGAATTTAGCACACAGCTTCATCCATCAACTCCATTCTTAGATGCTTGTGACGCCCTCGATCAGACTCGTGATGAATACCTACCTGCCCCTGGAGATCTGGTTCATCATCGCAGAATCCTTCTTCAGCAAAGCCAGCCTTCGCTCGCTATGCCTTGTCTCGAAAGATCTGAATGCAATCTTCACACCAGTCTTGTACAAGACCATTCGTTTGCCATATATGCGGGGAAATGAGAGGGAGGACGGTAAGCTCAAAGGTCTTTCTGGGCTGGATACCGAAACTCACCTTCTATATACGCGACATCTTGAGATTGGAAAGGGATGGAAATCTATTAGAGGCGTGGAAATAAGCCCGTCGTTGGAGGGCTTATTGAAGAAAATGACTCAAATAAAGTCTTGCAAAATTTGGTAAGTCTACAATTTTCACCTATTTCTGGCTCAGGGCATGCTGCCACCATGAATGCAAGCCCCATCCAGCGGATTCGGAATCTCACAACCATATCAAGTTTTTGGCCTCCATGTCCGATGTGTTGCTTAATTTGCATGGGAACTACACTTCAAACAACGTTCTGATGGTTGCTAGGTGTCTAAGCTCTCAACTCAGAAATGTGTACCTTGCTCCCGTCACGGACCTGGCCCTGTTATATGACATGAGCAACCAAGTATCAGTTATACCAAAGGCTTCTTCTTTTGAAAACCTGTGCAGTTTGGATCTGAGAAATTTAAGAGGTCCAATGAGAAACCACGCGCAGGATATCGCGAGGGTCCTGATCAGGTGGCCCAATCTGAAGCTGCTGGGCCTGGATTTGGATAGCAGTCCGTATCAAACGCCTCGTAATGACTTTATTATTTGGGTTGTGTCCTATTTCAAACACCTGCGAGAAGAGAACGGAACTCCCGACCTTCAATTGGAATTACAGGAGCTTATTTTGGGACGAGGAACGGTCGATGCTATAACGAATGTGGCCCCATGGCACGAATTGACGAACCTCTCAAAACTTCGATCTTTGACGATTCTCAACGAAGAAAGACCATTCTGGGATGGAAGACAAGTTTTCTTGAACCTCCGCCCCTTCCTGGAAGCTTCGAATTTGAAGTCTTTGACTGTCTATTTCTTCGACCGACACGTGGTTGCCTTGATCAGGGCACTTTCATGTTGCGGCTCCTTACAAGAAGTCGAAATCAGGTCAATCAGAGACTACAAGAACCCAAATTTTTCATGGTATCGCCCAATCACTGAGGTAGGAGGTGGTTGGAGAAAATTGCTCTTAGGCGGCCGTTTATCTGATGTCTGTCCTGAAAATTTCAGCAAGGAGATGCTTGACAAATTATATTCTCAGTCCCAAGATATTGAAGAAATAGGCCTTCCTTACATTCGTTGGGTAAGCCCATCCTTTACTTTTGGCCATACATTTGTTGACCTCAAATTTAGGATAACATTAAACCATACTTGGCAAACTTTCGACATCTCCGAGTCTTGATGGCTGGATATCACAAATACATACCTGATGAGTGGTGCCTCAAATGTGAGCTCGCAGTGAAAATTATCAAGGCGCATCGGAAGGCTATGAGGGATCAAGGACTTGTCTCAAAGCTGAAATATGTCGGAATTGGCATGTCAGTCTATGCTGTGACATATCCTATCCTTTCGGCACGTCTCAAGAACCAGAAACCTCGACGTTCAGATCGATATGTTTCGACTCGCGGGTTGCATAAGTTCAATGATTACTTTGAGGTGGTTGAGCTTGAAGCTGAGGAAACTAATGGTTTTGAGTTCATCAAAAATTTGGAGAAGACTCATCACCGCTGAAGAATTAGATGACCGTGTGCATGTTGGGACACGCCAGAGCAAACAGAGTAAACACTCACTGCGGTATCACCGTGGACGTCAAAACTCATGAAACAGGTCGCCGCAACAACTGCGAGGAGCTGGAGTAGATCAAATCGTTTCAGATATTGTCTTCAATCGAAAGGAATATCGAAGCAGAGCATAATTGCAAATGCATTTTCAACGCCTTCTAGTGTTCTGACAGGCTGTGCTTCTTTGGAGATTTCTGTGACCTCTTTGGTTATTTTTATTATCCTCGTGAGTTATCTGTGAGTAATAAAAGAATCCAGAAAGGATGCTTCGAGAAGTTGTCCGTAAATCGGTTTGCTTTTTTGGATCGGCAAAGTCACAAGGTCATGAATCAAGCCAGTGAGCGATGAGTTCAAGCCACATCCTCGCATTTTGGTTTCTGAATGCAACATAGGTCCTAAAAAAGAAAACACGCCGAACAGAATGTACTAGGTCAACTTATAAAATCAATAGGTAACCCGTCACGTGACGATTTGGTGTAGACGTTGAAATCGTGTGGAGGCGAAATTTTACTTCCGAGCTTCAAAAACTTCCAGATTACATTTTGTTTAACCCCATCATGAGAATATAGTAACTCTTCAATATTTACCCTAAATATGATATCGGAAACCACAATAGCCAACTTTCCCCAGAGATAACAAACCTGTTACATCGTCAGCCCTGACAAGCTGAACCAATCGGGTGGTCACCGCTCGACTGTCTTACAGCTGTCTATCACACGGCAAACCTATCGTTCTCGTGCATACCCCGCCCTGATTGCTCCCTCACCATTCGCAATCATGATTCTAATAATGCGGACGCCGCACCTGCGGCTGGTTTCTAGGAGCATCTTCCTTGGAGTGAGAAGTATGGGTTCACTCAGCAAAAACGATAGGAAATACGAAGCTGTGGTGATTGGGGCAGGACCCGCGGGTCTAGCCGTTGTTGGGAACCTGCTGGAGCAAAAGAAAGCACCGATCCTGTGGGTTGATGATAAGTTCCATGGTGGGCGGTTGGATGAATATTATCGGGAGGTTCCAAGGTCTGACTCCTGAATCGGTGATGATACACATGATCTGACTGTTGGATAGTAACACGAAAGTCAATCGGTTCATGTCGTATGCGGAAGGAGTCTCTCCTTTCCAAGAGGTAGAGAAGGATGCGAAGGCACCGAATGCCTATACGTTTCTGAAGAACTTGGACCAGGACAAGACTTGTCACATTGCCCAAGCAGCAGACCTGGTCATCATGTTGACGAAAGGTTTAAACGAATCGAAAGGAGTGTACAAGCAATTGGGAAGAGCCAAATCTGCAACATGGACTGAAGTGAGCCTCCCACACTTCGCCCCCTTTCATACACACCACTAATGTTCCAAGTCCAATAATTGGAGAGTTGCTGTCGGCCCAGATGGTAAGGGTTGGACTAGTGAGAGTTTCAACGCTAACATGCTCGTCCTCTGCACCGGTTCACACCCCATAACTGGTCCCCTCCCTGTGACAGACATCAAGGAGATCGGGCTAGATCCAGCTCTCAACCCTCCTCTGCTCTCCAACCTGATCCCAAAAGACACCCCAGCAACAATAGCCGTCATCGGCGCTTCCCACAGCGCCATCCTCGTCTTGAGAAACCTCTACAACCTAGCCAGTACAGGCCATTCTCACCTGCGCATAAAATGGTTCACACGGCACCCCCTACGGTATGCAGAGGAGCGCGAGGGCTGGATATTCCGCGACAACACAGGCTTGAAAGGCGACGTCGCTGTCTGGGCGAAGGAGAATCTCGAAGAAGCTGTCCTGCCCTCTTCCGAAGTCTCAAAATACCTAGAGAAGGTTTCGACAACGAGGGAGAAGGAGCAAGATGATTATAAGAAGCATTTACCGGCATGTACGCATGTTGTGCAGGCGATCGGGTTCACGAAGAACGAAGTGCCGTTGTTGACGAGAGGAGAGAAGTCTCTGCAGACAGATTTTGATCCGTTGACTGGTGGATTTGCAGATAAGGAGGGAAAGGAGGTTAGGGGGTTGTATGGGGCGGGAATTTCGTGGCCGAACAGGGTCACGGATCCAGAGGGGAATGTCGAGTATGCTGTAGGTTTGGCGAAGTTTATGAGCTTCTTGAAGGATGTTGTGCCGAAATGGAAATCTTAGAAATTGAGGGTTCTGTTAGATCCTTGGGTGGCGTCCTGGAAAGAATGGAAGGATACAGGGGGCTTGAAAATTGATAACATAGCATTGAGAAGTCCCAGGTCGCACCTGAAGTTAGGTGATAGAGTTCAACGTTCAGGCTGTATCGTGACAGCCATTGGTGTTTGAGCACATACTGAAGTATTCCGAGAAAAATTACGATGGCATAATACTCGTAACATTCGTTGACTATTCTACATCTACCCATTTCTTGACGCTACAAAATACAGAAGCCAAGATGAAAGTGACGCCACCGTGAGAGCCAATGGAGGCAGAAGTACTCTCTCCAACCTCTTGTTCAGCGATGTCCGGGACGCTAAATAATACAGTGTATCAACAATCACTACCCCAACTGTGAATAAGAACGCCACAAGTTCTTGGCTGCTCTTCCTGTCAACACCAGACATGCTTGAGATAATCGTATCAAGGCGTTCAGCCATCTTAACATCTGAGAACTCCTTTTTGACACGCTCAGTCCCGGCTGTGCCAATTTTCTTGAGCTCTCCTTGGGACAGCCTGTGCAAGACCTTATCCATAACCGCTGTCCAGTTTTCAACTTTGTCTGGGGGGCAGAGCCAGCCTGTTTTGCCGTCTACCACTGTTTCAAGGGGTCCTCCCGTGTTGGCAGCAAGAACTGGAACCCCGGCTAACATGGCTTCTAAGGGTACAATTCCAAAGTGTTCGTTTGAAGGAGTGTACACGAGAAGAAGAGCTGATTTAAGCAGTATATCCTTCAATGTGTTCGGTACCGAAAGCAAGAATAGAACGTCGACGTCGTCTCGGACATTCAGTGCTGTGACAATGGTTTTCGTCGTGGCGATCTTGAGGCCTAATGATTCAGCAAGGCTGACTAGTTCTTTGTGATAGACGACATTTTCCTGGACCCGATTATCGTAGCCACCTGCACTCTGTAAGCCTAGTCAAATCATATATTTAGGTAAAACGAACCGGCGAGAATCAATCTCACGCCCTTTCTTCCCTCCTTCCCTAGACCAGCATATGCTTTAATCGCAAGACCAATATCTTTCTTTCTCTCAAACCGATTGATGCTCAATATGATCTTTCTGTCCTTCCAGGCAGCAACTGGAGCATCTCCATCCTCGCTCTTTTTCTCCTTGATATCCACACAAGGATAAACAATCTGCAGATCCTTCTTCTTAGGCAGCTCTGGCCAAACTTTCGCTACAATGCTTTTCGTAAAGCCCGAGTTTACGGCTATCGAGTCCGCAAAGCTCATACTCCATTCTTCCAAGAAATCAAACGGTATCCGGTAAGCTCGTTTCCACCACGCAGATCTGCCTTGCGCCAGGAGGAGGTCAGGGAAGTGGCAGTAGAACAGTATTCGCTGGGCGGGGTATAAGTAGGCTAGCCATGGCAACCCGGCGCTTAGCTGGTCGACAACAAATGCGTCTGGCTTCAGCAAGCTAATTTCGGAGGTGTAGTATGTCCAGAGGATGAGGTGGAATTGACGGAGGATTGCGCAAATGATCGAGAATCGAGATAGGATGGAGGATGGGACAAGCCAATCGCCGCGGACTCGAACATCGAGCGTACCTAGAGCTCATATTAGAGTCTGAATTGCAATAGTATGAATGGGTCATGCCATCTCGAGCTTCGTCGAAGCAGTGTTTTGGATCGCAGTGGCTGGTAAAGATGGCTACTTTATGACCACGATTTTGCAGGCCCACAGCAGCATCAATAATGAGCCTTTCTGCCCCCCCTATTCCTAAATCGGGATGGAAGAACAAGATTGTCTTCTGTTCTTCCCCTGCCGGCATTTTGCGATGTTGTGGTAGAAAAGTGGACTCGCTTTTGGTGACAGATTTCGCGTCGAAAGTTGCGAAGAGGATCAACCAGAGCCTCGCGCTAAAATAAGCCCATCCTTGCATGTGACTGGGCCCTTTTGGAGAGGCTGAAGGACAGCCTTGCGGGGTAAGGAAGATAATCTCATGATAAAACTATAGCTTGGATATATTTGCTCTTTTTGAACCTGTAATGGGTTCTCTCAAAGTTTAAAAGAAGGTGTCGATGTTGGAGAGAAAACACATGGAATGTAGTCTTCACTTACCTTAGACGTGCCGAGGTCCAGGCACGGTGATTAGTATACAGGGCTGACCATGTTTTTCTTACCTCCATCATCGTCCATCAGCAATTCTCCTTCATCTATCAACACAAAATAAATCATAATGGCAACTCAACTCCTCTTCACATTACCAATCCTCGTCTCCCCAACCTCCGACAAAGGCTCGGGAACGGTTGTCTGCACCTCACCCTCCTCCGGGGTCTATGTCTTGACATTCACCTCTCCACCGGATAACCGCCTCTTAACACCCTTCTGCCAATCCCTCCTCCTCGCTCTGGATATCCTAGAATTCTCTTATCCACATGGTGTCGTTATAACCACATCAGGCATCCAGAAGTTCTTCAGCAATGGCCTTGACCTCGAACATGCTTCTTCCACTAAAGGATTCTTTCCCAATAGCTTATTTGCTCTATTCAAAAGACTCTTAACGTATGCTGAGCTCATTTTCTGCTTGAATAAATTCTCTCGCAGTAGTGCTAATCGTAATTCCAAATTCTAGATATCCTATGCCAACAATTGCGTTGATCAACGGACATGCCTTTGCCGGAGGTTTCATGCTGGCCATGTACCACGACTACCGAGTTTTCAACCCATCTCGAGGCTTCCTCTGCCTGAATGAGCTCGATCTCGGAGTCCCCTTGCAGCCAGCCATGTCTTCCGTTTTCAGGCAGAAACTCACGCCTCAAGTTTACAAACTGATGGTTTTGGAAGCGAAGAGGTTCAGTGGCAAAGAGGCGCTGGAAGGAGGAATAGTTGATATCTTAGGTGGTATAGAAGAATGTTTGACTTTGGTGAAGGAGAGGAAATTGAACGAAAAGGCTAAGACAGGTGTGTATGGGGCGCTGAAAGCCGAGATGTTTAGGGAGACTATGGAGTATGTCACGCCTGAGGGATATGAGAGAGAAGAGGTGAGGAGTAAGAAGGCTTGGGAATTGGATGATCAAAGAAGGGAAGAGGGGAGGCTAAGGGTCGTAGAATGGAGGAGGAATGCTTTGAAGGCGAAATTATAGGCCGTTGCTTTATAGAGTATGGACCCATCTAGAGAACGACCCTCAACACGCGAGTGAGCAATGCGATATCATTAAGTCATTATCAATACTACCGTAATGTACAATGCAATTCCTGCCCAATGCTCCAGACACCACCAACACCATCGCCGCTAATTCACACCCTACACCCATAATCATACCACAGAGTACTTGTAAAAGTTTGCTCTCATGCAAAGCTATCTTCTCCCGGCCATCGCGCCTCTTCAATTGGCTTCTCACGGTGAATTGGTTGGGCTACCGCTTCATGCTCATCAACACATTGATCCATCTTTCCAACAGCAACGCATTCGGAAATCCCTTCTACCTGTTGGCCATCGTCTGGAGGTCCCCGAGCCAGAACACCACTTGCAAGCAGAGCATCAAAGACTTCGTCCTCAAGCCGAACTACCGAGCGATCGACAGGCAAACCATCCAAAACTTTGAGTCGGGGATTGCCAAGAAATATCAGCATTTCATAAACCCTCCTTAACATTTTAGTATCCATATCCAGACGTTCGCCATATTTCCGGTCTTTGCCTGGGTCTGCGCTTCCTAGTGTGAAGGGATCTGGGGCATTAGACTGTCCATCGCCTGCACCATCGCCAAGAATCACTCGCATTTCGACGAGCGGAGGATAAAAGCCAAGTGTGAGAGGATTCCCGCGCAGATCAGCCAGCGTCAAGTTCGGGAAGTGTGTGAGAGCGAATGTTGTCGATCTCAACCTCGTGATACGATTGCCAGCAAGATGGAGTTTCTTCAGACGCATAATGCCCGCGAGTGGACTGAGATCTGTGAGGGCATTGAGATTGAGATTCAGTATCCGAGTATTTGGAATCATCCGACCCAATCCGGGGGTGAGTAATTGTAGTCCACAGTTGGCAAGCTCTAGATATTGCAAATTGAGGAAATCGATTTGGGGGTTGAAATCGTGGAGGAGATTCCCGGAAAGAAAGAGCTTGCGGACTTCAAAAGCTTCACTCAAGAATGACATGTCGATCCTCGCACCTGTTTGCTGTTCTCGCAAAGATAAGCTATCCAGATGCTTGGTCTTTAGAAGACCTGCTACCTTGCCAAGACGATTGCGATCAAGGTAAAGAAGGCGAAGATTCGGAAATCTGCTGACATCGATAGACTCCAGATTGTTCCCACTAAGTCGCAGATACTTCAGAGACCAAAGATTAGACTCGCTCGAGGAGAGCTGGGTGAGTTCATTATCCTCCAGGTCGAGGGTCGAGAGCGACTGAAGCTCTTCGAGGTTGTGTACCATGCTGAGCTTGTTGTTCCGAAGGTCCAGATCCGTCAAGCGTTGAAGCTTTGCCCCACTGAAGTCAACGGTTGTGACCAGGTTTCCTCGCAAGCGCAGGGTAAGTAGCCCATCTAGCTGACTGATTCCTTCCAGTGACTGGATTTGATTGTTGTCTGCGCGCAAGCTCCTCAGGTGGACAAGATACTTGAATGCTGATAACGATTCGATCTCATTGTTAGAGACGTCTATGTATTGCAAGTTACTGAGATGGCCCCATGCTGCTAAGTCAGTAAGACAGTTGTGCGAGATGCGTAAATGTCGAACTGTGCTTGGAACACCGTCCAATTGGCTGATTTTATTGCGTGACACATCAAGATCCTCAAGATGCTCGCAGAATTCATCCAGCTTGTGGAGATTCTTAAGTTGCTTTCCCTTCAAGCTGACCATCTTCATGTCTTCCCAGAAGGGTTCATAAGGCTCAACTTCTGTGAGTTTCTCTACCAGTTCTTTGATGGACAGAGATAGCGTTCTCTGCGTGTTGCTGCCGTGCACGTAGCGTTGGTTTTGAGCGACATAGCTCACATCGAGACCAAATGAGCCGTCAGCATGGTGCACAGTAAACTCGGAAAGCGGCGTAAGTGTCAATGTCCCAACTTCGTGAGTCGGTCGAGGTGTAGCCAAGGCAATGTTCGCTTCACGTCTTGGGGGCGCGGGAGTAGAGACCACGATGCTGATACTCCTTCTGTTGCGGTCCTCATTATCTTTGTTGATCGAGTCCTCGTCTTGCTCATCAATTCGAGATACAGGCCGAAGAGAGAATTTGTGACCACCAAGGCTGAGTCGCCGAGATGCACTTCGGTAGAAAGAGCGACTCTTTGTCGAGCCGGGATTCTTGTTGGTGCCTTCCTTGGTAACGACTAGACTTCCATTGCCGAAATCGTCATCGTCGTCACTTTCGGACGGGCTGTTTTCATCTAACTCACGATCCAAAGTACTCTCATCATCATAGTTCGTAGCTTGTATGACCGATGCTAGGGGTGATGAGAAGGAAATAGTAACATTGCGCCGTTGTGGACTTGCAGGATCCACACGATCCTCAAGAATGGATATCTCCCTCTCGACTTCTTCTACAACTTCTTCTGAGGTTTCCGTGTGCGTGGATCTGTGGCGACGATGCACGCTTTGAGTTACTTGGGATTCGGCTTTGGCCATTGGCGCTTCGTCGTCTCCCCATGAGGTAGCCCTAGTATTGCTCTGTGGCACCGTGCCGCCACTAGATGTGACCTGTGTGAGCTTTGAATGCTCCGATGACGACGGTTCATTGTTCTTGGGTCTTGACTTGTCTGCGAAGGGGATGTCTACTTGGGGCTGATCAATTGTGGTTATGGTCCTGAGAGGCTCATGGTCAACCTGCTCCTGCGCAACTCGCGCAGCTTCTTTCCGTTTCGCCGCCACAGCTTTGATTCTTTGTAATTCCTGGGTCTCGTCGACAGAAAGATCTGGAATATCTCCAAAGGGGTCCTCGTCTGTCTCATCTGAAGGCAGAAAGTTCTTTGCTGCATCTTCACCACTGACAATCTTTCGCTTGACCCAAATGTTTCGCTCCCGGTCAAAGACCATGCCTGCAATTTGCTCGGGAATGAGGTGAGAAACGGTATGTGGAGCGATTACTCGACGAGAATCGGAGCCTCTTGATGATCCCGTAGGGATAGAGCGAGATGTCGATTGACCAGATGATGCATTTGATCCATGAGAAGGAAAGTCGGCATTGTCTCGCTCCTCATCCCCAGCAGGTGCAGATGACGTTGAATGTTTTCGCTTCCGCTGGAGATCTGGGTTTTCTGAGATGCGGATATTTGGCGGGTCACTCTCAATTCCATCATTGGTGCTTAATAACCTGCCAGATCTCCTTGATATTGTCTCGTCAGTCATGCGGTCAATAGCCTTCGCAGCATCTGCAGCCTCTCTAGCCATCGCAATTGACTTCATAGACTCGGCGATAACCTCGTCCATATCACTCATTTCCTGATACTTGCGAAGATGATCGAGCAGAGCGGGATCCACTTGTGTTTTGGGCAATCTTGTCACTGGTGCTCCGTCTCGACTTGGTGGCCTGGAAAATGGTTCCTTGGTAGATTCCTGGTATGAGTCCTCGTTCTCAGCTTCTCCAGTACCGCCTTCAGCAGACTGATTCCGATCGTTCTCGGATTCTGATTCTTCCAGACTCACCAGGCCACTATTTGGTCTTGCTTTCCCTCGAATGCCCGCCATAATTTTTTTAGCCTCATCAAGAAAGTCTTGAGTGGTAACAGACCCTTTCCGACTATCAGCTTGCATTTGTTGGCTCATGCCAAAAGCTGTAGACGCCTTCAGAGGCTCAGTAGAGTCAAGCTCTGCTTGTATCTTAGCAATTTTCATCTCTTGCAGCAATCGGACGCGTTCTGAAGATGCAAGGTCCAATTCTTGAAGAGGCGGTCGACCATGTTGCTGACTGCTTCGTTGACTTGGAGTTGGTGTACGTGGTCGTAAAATTTGGCGCATGGCAAGAACTGTTGGGTTTGCTGCTTGTTGATCATTGTCATGCCTAGCATCTTTCCGCTTTCTCCCAATGACTGATTGCATTTGCTGATGAGTTTCCACTAAAGAATCGAGATCATCGGCAATTTCTTTCCCTTGCTCGTAGGTGATTTCGGATTTGTGCAGAGTCCGTCGACGTTTAGGGGTAGGGTCTTTCAATGGAGTTTTTGGTAGCCTCTTGCCTGCAGGCCCCCCACTCCCATTCCTCTTTCTAGGAGTTTGAAGATTCTCTATCCTCTGAGAATGAGGCAACTCAGAAGGTTGGTCCGAACTACTCGTGGTTGGTCGCATAGCCTTCCGGACGCTGATGGTATGCTTTGTCGTAGTTGTGGTATCAGTGTATTTCGCTCTACGCTCAATAACGAAGTCATCGTCGAGAGCAGGCGAAGGTTCGAGTTGAAATTTGAATTCAGTCTGAGTATCCGGGTTGAGGATAGGCAATGTCATGTTTTCATTGTCTTCATCCTGTGCATTTGACCGGCTTGAGCTATACGACACTTCTTCGCTGAATTGGAAACTGTCCAAATCGCCTCGGCCAAAGCTATTCACCTTCCTTGGTTCCCGCGGGTGGCTGTTACTGCGTTTTGAAGCCTTCTCTGAGCTTGAAGCAGCAACAAAAGCTTCGTTCATGTCGGGCTGCGTAGATTCCTGAGGGGCAGACGAGGAGGTATCTACATTGCCTTCGCTGTTGGCTTCAAACTGACTGAGTCTTCGTAACAATGTTTGATTCGTGAAGGTATCAAATGTGCCGAAAAGCTTCAACGGGCTTCCCGATGTGGTTTTCTGCTCCTTGTTTGTTGATTTGGTGGGGCTGGGATAAGGTGCACGTGGCATTTGAGGCGATCGAGGTGGTGATTGAGGCGGAGGGTACTCGTTCGATGCTCTTGTCTTCTTGATATTGGGAAGTTGCTTTGGCGTGCTGGCTTGCATGGACTCTTCCGGTAACAAGGCAGATTCATCAATGGCAGGGAGCGAAGAAGGGCTCAACATCCGTTTGTGGAAGGAGCCTTCTTGAGATCGTCCTCCTCTCCGAAGGTTGACGAAGTGACCATTGTGCGCATAATCATCCGTATCGATGGTCACGTTTTCCGGAAGCTCTTCGGAAAAGGAATCTTGGATCTCGTCTGAAAGGGGGCTCTCTTCTTGAATGTTTTCCAGCCGGCGCTGAAGCTCGTCGGCGGGAAGATTTAGCGGCGTGTAGTCGATGTTTCCGTCAGTGGTGCTGTGTCTGCCAACATATATGGGGCTGAGTTCCTCGTTCCGGATATCGCTTTGACCACTAGCAGTCCTTCCGTGCTCATCAAGAGGCCCTTGGTGTCGGACAACAGAGGATGCAGCGTCAGAATTATTGTCGGCATAGACAGTTCCTCTTTGCTCGCTCTGAAACTTCAATTTTGTTGGCTGGAAGCTACTACTTCGACTCAAATCATTTACTGAAAAGTCGCTCTCGCCCTCATCAGCCAATTTGTATTTCATAACCCGTGGTTGCTGGCGATTCTGGGTCCCTCCCATTACATCCTCAGCACCCCCCCCACCGTCCTTGCGCAGAGCTGTGCGGCCAATGTTGTATGGCGGTGGACTTGATGGCATGATGATACTACCCTCCTCAAAGTCTGCTAGGGCTAATTTGGTTGGCGACTGAGCAGGTGGTGGACGAAAAATGTTCTCGAGGCCTGCCGGACTGAAGAGGTCGCGTTGTTCGCCGTACGCAACATCACCATGTATGAGTCGTCTTTTCCACTCAGGGGTCTCTTTTCTATCCTTTTTGGGAGACAAGCTCGCAGATTTGTGTTGAATGGTATGGTATTGCACAGACTGGGTAGTCGAAGCCGAAAGAGTTCGAGACAGGCGTCTGCCGCGACTCCCATTCGTTACCTCGCGGAGCTTCGAAGGATGCCGCACTTTGCGTTGTGATAATGGGATGTTATTGTCGTTCAGACTTCGTTCGCTCAATGGACTGTTCGCGCTGTCCTGCCCTGCAGTCCATGCTTGCTTTTGAGGGTTGTATTTTGGTATGCGACCCGACGCGGCACGAGCTTGGGAAGTGTCTGATGTACTGTTGGACAGGGAGGGCAATGATTGTGCTGGAGATCCTGATCCAGGCTGTGAAATCCAGTCCTCAGAGAGCGAATCTAGCCATGCTTGTTCCATTGCAACAGAAAGTATAGAATTGATCGACTGTTATGTAGCCATAGACACAATGCTGTTCTTTTCGACTTGCGTGTTATTCTCGAGTATTTGGTTGTATGAATGAAATCGACGTGGGGTCGGCTGTCTTCGGGTTCGTATAGCTGCTGTTAATATTCTCTGGCTGTTCGAGGACGCGTTGTCTATCGATTTTCGTCAACGCGATCCAAAGAACAGGGACTCGATTTGTGTTGCTGTGGCAACCAACCCCGCACTCGCCTGGGGGAAATCTGTAAAATGATACAAATCTGAACATTAATTGTACCAAGCCAAATGGGACCACCTAGTCATTTCCATAGATGTTCCCTTAAATTGAAATGGATTCAAATCTGTCCTCTTCATTCATCCCATTATTCTTAGACAGCCATATTTCCATATCAGTTATAGACTAATGAACGTCTTCAACATAAATAGTTGAAGACAGACCATTAGGGCAGCAGCACAGAGAGGTGATTAGTCAAGGAGCAGGGTTCTATAGAGGGGCCATCTTCAATCCTGAAAGTTTTAATTGCATTCATTGAAAGAGGCCACCTCATGAGCTGAGGGCTATTTAAGCTAGGTAGGTTGGATTCATTCAATTCAATATCCTCAACTAGCGCAGTGGCTCCTAGAACCTTGCCGACGTAATTGTATCATACACAGTCTTATTACTCAGGAAACCATTTCCTAGACGTAAAATACACGAGTCTCTTAGTAGCTAGTCTGTCTAGGATGGAAAGTTTCGGTCACGTGACCACTTAAAGTCTCGCGACTTCGTGCGCGTTACCGCGTCGACGGAACGACGATAATCTCAGCCTTGTGGAATCGCCCCTCAATGGCCTCAACGTTCACCTTCATGCCCCGAAACACTCATGATTATGGATCTCTACCACAATGCAACCACACTAAGCATCGAAGAGCAAGAAGATGAACCCTTCTATTGCTCGCCAGCTTGTGCTGAGGGGGATGTAATTTGGCCTGGATCGGACTCGGAGGAGACCGCGGAGGAGACTGAGCAGAAGCGTTTACGATACGAGCACCATGCCAGGCGATACCTGCGAGGACATTTACCGGTTCTACAATCTGCGACCCTTAGAGGACCCTTATCAGGATGGATAAATCCCTGGCGTTGGGTTCCAAAACATGACGAGTGGTGGCAACCTGGTTCAGAGGACATGCTTTTTACACGAGAAAAAGTGATGAAGAGAGCAGCAGACCACGGGCTTGGTTATTTGGGTCCCACCGAGGCTCTTGCGTGGTGCAAAGCGTCAGCACAGGCCGAGGCACAGCGCATGAATAGGCACGGTTCCGCAGAACAGGATGCTCAACCTGAAGTTGGGAATACGTTGATAGAATTGGATACCGAAGAGCCACGAGACAATCTTGCGAAGGCTGAACGATTGACGTACACCTTGGACCCAACAAATCCTTATGAGAATCAATCAATGGTTAACCACCATAGCGTAACCCCACATATCATGGATCATGTCGGGAAGGAGACGAGACGAACAAAAAGACCCGTGAATGCACACTGGCTGAAGGGGTCTTATGTTTCCAAGCGTGCTCGGTGGGATGGTCCTGACATTGCAACACCTACGCCTCAACATGAGATGGGTGATAAATCTCGCCGGCGGCATAAGAGTTTTCCTGAACGGAGTGACTCAAACAATAGGACATCCTATACGACCTCACGTCTATCAGTTAGCTTTGAGGATATCACGTCACCTCCGGGGCAAATGGACGTTACATTGGACACAGAGATGCCAGATATTACTTCACATGACCGCGGCCAAGCGTCAGTAGCCTCTGCAGAAAATTCTACAGATAAAAAGTCATCATTCGAGCAAAACGTCAGCACCGTCCACGATGACAATGATGAGTTCCACGAAATATCACGATCGGCTTTCACAAGCTCTTTGCAGAATAGATCTGGCAGAAGGTCGCAGCGACGGTCCCGATGTTCCACAGATGCTTCTCTTCTGATTGTGGAACCGGATGAATTGGATACCATAACACCCCTCCAGCACTCTCCCACTAGCATCTTACCTTCAAGCGGTATTTCACAAAACGTTACCTTGAGCTCAATCTCGAACAAGCTTCCAGAATGTCGAAGTAAACCTCTGGGACTGCAGCATCATGGGCATCTCCATGACTCTGGTGGAGACGTCGAACGCAGCTTCATCACAGAAGTAGCACCATCCTCGCGGGATTTAGAGATGTTTCAGTACAGGAAAAGGCGGAAGAGAAAGGATTCTGAAGTGGTAAAGCCAAATCAAAATGCCCGAACTCCTGCAGCGCATTTGCTAGGATCACCAGGGTTATCAGTACCCTCAGGACAGAGCGATGAGAATGAGAATCTATCATATGACGAGTGTTCAATCGAACCCGAAATGAGCGACAAAATAAATGTCCCACCACATCACGATGAAGCACCAATAGCAGAAGATGAGCCCCAAGGAAAGAGCAACCAGTCTGATCGAAGTTGGGATTTCATGGATGATGCTATGGAAAACCTGCCAGCTCTCTCAGCAGGAAGCGTTACTCCGGCCAAAAGTGTCTCACTGAAGCAGCACATAGAACACATTTCTCCTGTTTCGGTTGCACAAGTAGTCCAATCTATCTCGAAGATTAGCAGTCAGCGGTCAAAAATGTCACTCGGATCTAGCGACCACTCGCAAACGTTACCAGACCCACGAAAGAGCCCGTCAAACCCACCAGCGGCCAAAGGGAGAGTAGGCATCTTTCAAGATCTAAATGACGGAAGCACGCAGTCATACAATACATCCCCACCCAGGCCAACGCCACTTCTTCCACTGGAGCCTCGACCGCACGCTACAACTGACAAGGATTGGCGTAAAGCAACATCTTCCATGGAAAATCAAGATGTGATCAGTAACTTTCAAAAGCCCCCTTCTCAACATGGTCCGCGATTCAGTTCCCCAGCTAGCACGAGAAGCAATAAATTTCCAGGCCTCGAAATTGGTGATCTGGACGAGATGGAGCGTGGGCCTCTACAAAATCCTCCTCTGAATCATGTTCCTCATTCAAGTCATGCGAATATCTCCTCTCAAACTTCAGTGGAGGGAAATGAAGCGACCACGGATCGTGAACTTGATCAAGTGGCTGAAATTGCAAATGTCGGCCAGTCACAGCGAGGTGAAGACATTGCCCAGCTCCAACGTACTCCGCAACGACAATTTTCCTGCGCCGAAAGACCTGAAAGGGGGGCCGAATCAGGGGCAGAGGCCTCTTCTGCAATCTCTATTTCCCGTGCCAAAGACAATTGCCATAAGGAAATCAAGGAGCCACAACTACAGACAAGTATTCAAAGTGAAGTATCTGCAGATCTCCTAAGAGACGAAATCCCCGTCAGTGGTACTTTGGGAGAATCTCGTGGACGAACGCACACTGGACCCAAGGCTTCAAACATCGATTCGGAGACAAGTTGGGAAGGCTGTGGGCCACAAAGTCCTTGGGCAGCTGAGAACCTTCAACTTCCGGTAAATAATCCAGGGCGGGTTAGTTTTGGTGCTCCGTCTACGAGTGGCACTCCCCTGGCTGCTGGTCTTGATCAAAGACTCAGTTCTCCAGATAGCGATCCCTCTGAGGAATTGGATTGGCACCATGTTGAAAGGCCCCAAACCCCAGCCACAATCATGCCGTTCAAGGACCTCATGAGCCCAACGCCGGAGCCAGACTCTAGGGATCATCATCTGGAAATCAATGGGCTACCCAACACTCAAGCACTTGTTGATGCCGCAACAACCAATCCGTGGACTAGTAACTTGAAGAATCCGTCTTCTAAGAAGTCCAATAAACGAGTCTCATTCAATGTAATACGATCGGAACAGAAAGAAAATACACACCATAAATTTTCTGACGAGATCGATCGCTTCAGACCAACCCCGAGGTCTCCTCCACCACCACAACATGAATCTGATGAGGATATCTATGACGATGGTACGGCAACTGCACCTAAGTTTATTGGCCACTTTGTTACTGCCAGGCAGTTCAAACAAATTCTTCCTCCGAACACTAGTTCTCCACTGGACAGTAGTCCCAATCTAGGCGCTCAAGCGGAAGCCTTTATTGCAGCAGATCGCAGGGCCTCGGTGGAGGAGCGACGTGCCAGGTTCTCTCCCAGATCCCCTTCCCGGAAACCAAAAGCCGGGAGACATCAGATGGAAGTGAACTCATGGACAAGAGACAGGACTTCGAGCTCAGCCCAGATAAGTCCCAAATCACCAGAGAAACGAGTCGGCAATCTTATGGCAAGTTTTGACATGGAGGATGCAATTGGCGACATGTCTGACTTTCTGGGCAATGACTGGTCAGTTGACGCTGAGTTGAAGAAGGCACAGGGGCCCAAGGAATCGGAATCGAGCGGTCGTCGGGAAAGTAATGGCCATAAGAGACGAAGGTTGTTTGGACTCGTGTGAGAAGATGACTAGGTCTGTGGAATCCCAACGAACTTTGCATAGTTTGGGGTGGACCCGGGAGCAACGGAATTACAGATAGAAGGACAAGGCTTAGGAGTCAGCGATACCCATAACAGAACCATTTTGATCAGCTTATGTCCCTGTAAAGTGTGAGAGGCAGGCCATGTGATAGCAACTTTTCGGATGCAGAGCCTCCTCACAATACCCCAAAATCTCTGCTTCGAGTCAAGCTTTGCTCCTCTCCACGTGTCGAAATAGTGACAGGCCACTTAGTCCGTCCCGTCCACAAGGTGTTCGTGGGTCAAGGTATCATGTCACTGCCAGGTCGCTCCGAAAGCATGTAGGATCCAGACGCGGCCCGTTGCGTGGCTCTCGGCTGGCCCAATAGCAACGCTTGGCGGACAACGCAAGTATGGTGAGATACCTCTCGAATCTCAATGAACCAAGCGGACGATTAAATTGGCGCTGTGCTCGAAGTGATTTGTAAGTTGTAACACAAGCAGGAACTCGACCAGAGATAGTGAAGTCATGACCTGAGAGGCGGTCAGCCATCCCTGGCCAAACACGTTGCTGGTTTACGGTTGTTGATAGGTTGTAATTGGAAGCTCGGCCAGGCCTGAGCAGAGAACAAGACTTCGCAAAACGGGTACCAGGGTATGGGTGAGCAGCCGTGGGCTTGCGGAGCGTCAATGAGCAGGCCATGGGCCGGTCTCAGGATGTCATAAAGGGAGGAGAATAGTAGCAGCTTTGCATTGCACGAGGCTGGCAGCAAAGGCTGGGTACAACAACAGTAGAGACAACACACTTGAGGTGAGACTCGAGCAGAGTTGCGCGCAAAGGCCCAAGGGGGGGGGGGGCCGCGCACGGTCTTCCAGTGCCTAGCCCTGTCGCCCGTGACAGGGGCAGCATTGCGTTTAGTGGCGCTCTATGACGGTGGTCGCACTTTTGAAAATCAACATCTCGAAAGAATCTAAGTCCTCCCGCCCGCATACAGCACACACCACGTAGCGGTTCCCTCCACAAGCTGTGCAACGACAACGTGCCCACCAAGCCTTCAAGGAACAGGTCTCCTGCCGCGTCGCACAACCGTTCTCCCGTCATCCGTGGCGGCACTGCACAAGCTGGCCCTGGCAATCCTGGTCTCACAACAATTCTCCATTCCCTAGGCTCTGCCATTGCGGCCCAATAACTGTCATCCAACCTGCCACATTGCATGAGGACTCGATAGATGTCCGCCTCATGTCAACCTCCCTTCCTGAGCCCGAAAATGCCGCACCCACCGGACCGGTGAGAGAAGAGCAGGGTCACAAAAGCTCTCGGGACGCCGACCAGCACAAAAGTCGGCCATGGACTCAACCTCCACGAACAAGCTCCACGTCTTTGTTGACACAAGCTCTAGCTACGACTTACGAAGCAGACGAATCCCCCTTTGCAGACACAAGCAAAATTCCCCACCCTCGAGACTCATTGGGAACACAATCGCATCTACCCCTCGAAGAGGAGCAACAAGACAATGGCATGAACATAGGAAGCAGTACGCAGAAACTTGCAGGCGAGGTGGCGGCGATGGCCACAGTTTCTGCAGGGGATCTACGCAGAGATGACATGATGAGCATCGCACCTATTACCTCTCCCGCAAGTCAATTCAATCTGCACGACTTGAACGCGGTCACTGGGCATCTGGCAAACCATCGCACCTTCTTGAGCAATGCTGGAGGCAGGGGTACATCATTAGAGCGGACGGAGAAAGAGAAGAGGATCCAAGATCGTCCAAACAATCTTTATTCTATCAATGCTGGTGATACCGGCATGGCTCCATCTGGAAGACCCCTGCACCCCACTTCTCCAGACTCAATCTCCAACAATCCCCCAACAGAAGGCGTTCGAGCTGAATACAGATCTTGGAGAGATCCTCGTCCCAGCATCACTGCGGAGAAGACCTGGTCCATTGGTGCACAAGGCGGGAACAGCGGTAATGGGGGCCAGGTGGAGAAGTCTATCACCGATGCACTGGCGGGAGTTGAACCCAGCAATCGGAGTAGGAAATCCAGCCACAGCCTAAGGTTCTTTAAGGAAGGGCTACCGGAAGATGGAGCTAGAAAGCGGGACAACATGGCTCGGGGGCGTTCCAATGAGCACTTTCCCTCTCAGAGCCAGACCAAGCAGGATAACGGCAAGGCTCAGACTAGATCAGATTCATATACCCGGAGACCTACTGAGGTTGGTACTTTGGGCAGCAGCTCTATGGTTATAGGAAGCCCTCTCCACTCTCCTCTTAAGCAGGAAGAGCCTATGTCCTTACAGAAACTGGATCCTGCGATGAACCTTACAGAAGGCCTGGCGCCTGCTGAGGACTACTTTGATGCTTCACATACCATTGAAGTGATTTCCAACGAGCAATTACAGTCTATGCCTGCTCAACTACTTGCGGATATTCGGAAACACCATAACTTGACCCCAGGCGCGCCAAAGTATTCCTCTTTTTCAGGAAGCCTCCCCGTCGCGGAATCAGAGAGGCAGAAGCCTGCTATTTTCACTTCCGGGGAGAACAAGGGTGAATCTCAGGAAAATGATGCTGATCCAAAGGCCCCTCGTATCCGAGATGGTGCAGATCTATCTTTGGTGAAGTCTATCGACGAGGGCGATGATTCTGGAGAGGAACAAGTCTCTTCAGCCGTGTTCTTACCACATCAAACACCTCGGGAGTCTCCCGAATCGGATAGAGACGGAACTGAGGGTGTATCAGGATTTTCTTGGAAGGATCAGACTCAGCGAGAAGACTCTCAATGGCTCGAAGAACATGTCGTCTCGTCAGATGATGTGGATGAAAAGTATCTGCCACAGGATGCTAACACTCGACCACTTCCATCTCCTGGCCTACCAAAGCAGCCTTATACATTTCGCGACGATGAGAAGCAATATGCTGGTTCCAAACCTCTCCCTGATACTGATCACGATGAAGCGGCCTATTCAACGGTTGCCGAATCGGACTTTGGCCTTACTGATGCATCTGACACCACGCCAACAGGCTCTCTGAAAACTAACCGCCGCTTATCTAAGGAATACAAGCAACACATTCATGATCACCAACAGAAACCGAAGGAGCCTTTGGATGCAATTGAATTGATCCCGTACCGGCATCAGGTTGGAGGACACACAACGATGTGGCGTTTCTCAAAACGTGCTGTCTGTAAGCAGTTGAACAATCGGGAGAATCAATTCTATGAAACAGTGGAGCGCTATAATCCGCAGCTACTGAGTTTCCTCCCAAGGTATGTCAGTTTTCGTTCCCCCTCCAACTAACGGCTGGAAGTTGAGTCAATACAAAGACCCTTTCAATATTTCTTGCAGTTGACGACTCCAACTTACTAACAAAATGTTATGATTTTCTAGATATATTGGCGTGTTGAACGTGACCTTTGAGAAACAATCGCGCCGTAAATCCGAGAGGAAAGACGTTGAAGAGTCAACTGCCGGGCGTCAAGAAATTGGGCAAGAAGGTCACGCATCAAATATCGCTACTGCTGGTCCCGTTCCAACTAATGGGCACCCCTTCGCCGAAGACCAACCTGCAGATGAACGTGTCATCAGTCAATCGATCCAGTCATCTTCTGTCCCAGTGCCAACAGTGACCTTTACTGACAACAGACACATTTTACCCAGCAGCTTTCTACATGACCATCCAAATTTTATTAACTCCCAGCACCGATCCATGAGCGACAATATTACAATGTCAGTGTCAACAGCTCCTTCCGCGCCTTCCCAGGTGCCATCGGAGCATTGTGGTGATCCCACATCTCGGCCAAAATTATATGAGAAACCTGCGCAGAGCTGGGGCATGACGACTGTCAATAAAGATCTACGCAATGAAGTCTTCACAGATGCTTTCCTTCGTCAGCCCATTCCAATTCAGCGACACAAAAAGCCAGCATCGCAGCATCGTTCTCTTACAGGTCGTCACCAACCTGGCCTACGCAATTCAAACTCGGAATCAAGTCTCAAGACTGCACAGCAGAGTCAGACATCTTCGCAGCTAGGCGAGGAATCTATTCGACGAAAAGCAATGAAGACAGCTGCCGAACAGAAAATTCGTTCTATGCAGCCAGGTGCTCAGCCGCCCAATCCCCAAAAGTTACAGGCAGAAGAGAAAGACCCCGAATTTGACGCGAAGACAGGAACTAGCGCACCGGAACCTGAAATTTCTCATACTGAGAAGGCGACCACGAGCAAACGTCAACGACGCTATTCGAGTGGTAGTCTGCGTCGAAAACCTTCCGAGGTTGCTGAAGATCGAGGCAACCTAAAGTACTTTGAAGAAGCCGATGACGCCGGCTACAAGGGTGATGTCGAGGAAGATCTATTTGCCATGGACCCTGAACCGGGGCTCGATTTGGTGGGGAAAACGACCGGTGGCGATGAGAAAGCTGCTCCGAAGGATTCGGACAGTCCACAGTCTGCTGATTTTTCAGACACTCCACGCACAGGAAGCATGCTACCCGCTGCCCCCGAAGATCCCTCGAAGCTTTTGCAAGCTGCCCGGCCAGTAAATCCGAAAGAAGCACGAGCTCAGCTGGGTACTCGGAAAGAGTACTTCCTTCTTCTTGAGGACTTGACTTCTGGAATGAAGCGCCCTTGCATCATGGACCTCAAGATGGGAACCCGTCAGTATGGCGTTGACGCAAACGAGAAGAAGCAGGAGTCGCAACGACGGAAGTGTGCAGAGACAACATCGAAACACCTCGGTGTTCGAGTCTGCGGGTTGCAAGTTTGGGATACGAAAAGCCAGACGTACATCTTTCAAGACAAATACTTTGGCCGAGATCTCAAAGTGGGCACCGAATTTCAGAATGCCTTAACGCGATTTCTATACGACGGGGTCAACTATTCCAGCGTTCTTCGGCATATCCCCACGATTCTGCGGAAGCTCTCCGAGCTTGAAGTTATCATTCAGTCTCTGGCTGGTTATCGATTTTACGCAGCAAGTTTATTGATGTTTTATGATGGAGACGATGATCCGAGCGAGGGAAAGAATAGTGCGGGGAGAAAAGAGATTGATTTCAAGATTGCGGATTTCGCAAACTGTGTTACGAAAGAAGATTTTCGTTCAGAGGAAAGACCATGCCCTCCTAGACACCCTGATGCACCAGACAACGGGTTCTTGAGGGGATTGAAGAGTCTCAGAAGATATTTTCTGGCTATTCAGAAGGATATATACCAGGAACTGGAAATGGGAATGAATGGGATCGGTCATGGAAACAATGAAGATGGGCTTGATGATGGAGCCGAGGATGATGAAAGTGTTATGAGTTACTGATTGGCGTGTTGAGAGCCTTGATGGGCAGATCCGGCTTCCCGGACTCGATACTCGGCGCCCGGGCATCTCAAATAGGTATTTTATGTGGCATTTGCATGGTTCGGCGTAGTAAATCGGGTTCAGCGCATACCCATGATTGCATTTAAAGCTGGAGTTAACGGTGAAGGCGTGGTTGCAGATACAGAAAATATGCTCTGCAGAGCTTGCTACGCCACCTACTGGTGACTGTTTGATCGCTGATTTCTTGCTGATTTCAAGACCTTTTTCAATTGCAAAATTATGACAGGTCCAAACATCCAGTCCAGATGAGCAGCGAAGATGCTACTCCAGATGGGAGGTACCTACCTACCTACCTAAGGTAGGTAGTACCTTGCTCAACCTCAATATGCCGTGTCACGTGAGTTCGCGACCCGTAAAAATTACGCGTACTAGCGCGAACTTTATATCCATGACCGTTCCATCTTCGTCCCCACCGCAAATTGTCTCCTTGCAACCGTTCTACATTCGTGTCTACCTTGTCGGATTAGTCGCTATCCTTCGTTCAAGATGCCAGTCGAAATTATAGATCTTATCTCCAGCCCTGATTTGCCTCGGCCTGCCAGATCGAAAGTAAACAAACCAGCACTTCCCAGTAAAGCACTGAACTATGGAGCAGCCAAACGTCGCAACGAGGAATGGTTCGACCTTTCTTCTGACGGGATCACTTTACCGCCACTAAAAGCCCTTGTTATGGCGGCGACACTATCTGCGAAGCCAATTCCACCGTCCAATGGCCTTTCGAAGCCTCCCCAGCCTGCGAAGCCAGTTGGAGGTAATGACTTCTATTTCCTCTCGGACGATTTCGACACTACGGTTTCGCCGCTTAAGGTGCCCAATCATAAGCCTTCAGCGGCTTCTACGCTTTCAGGTTCGAATCTGAGCGGTAAATTGAAGCAAGATCGACCTTCAAACCCGGCCAGTAAGCCGAACCATTTCGAACTTCTCTCCGACGATTCCGATGATCCATTTGCTTCTGAAGGGCCCCTTCTCAAGAAGCGACGGCTTACCCTGCCACCAAAAGCTGCCCCGAAAACCACGGTGCCGAAGAAAGCCGCGCTGAATAGAGCAACTTCAAATATCGAATCCTCATCTAAGATGCATTCCTCTAAAACTACGACCGCTCTAGGATTGAGGCGATCGAAAACAATGAGCACCGTACTTGAGTCGGATCCCATAATGTTTACGAGCTCGCCCGATCCATTTGAAGATGCTGCGAGGCGAAGGAAAGAGAAGAGAAAGGCAAACTTATACGAGGATGAAGAGGACGATCCATTCGACCTTGGCGTTTCTCAAGATGAGAAAGCAAAAAATAACGCCCCATCAGCGAATGGAATATTGGAGTCTAGCCATGGTAATAGAGGAAAAAAACCGGCAATTGATGCTTCGTCTGATATAGATCTCCCCGATATTGGCTCACTGGCATCCATGCCGAAATCGAAGTCTGGCAGGAGTTCAGAGATTGCTCTGGCCAAATACAATGACACAAGAGCTAAAGAGAAGGCAGCAAGGGAGAAAGCCGAGAAATCAAAAGAGAAAAAGGCAGAGAAAGAGGCTGAAAAAGAGCAGAAGCGATTTGCCAGGGAACAGAAAGTCCGAGACAAGGAGAAAGCTGCCGAAATGGCGAAGGTCAACACTCTCCGAACTGATAAGAAGGTCTCCGCGCCTGAGATGATCGTTGATATTCCATCGTGCCTGAACGAGAAGCTTGCCGAACAAGCTAGGAACTTTCTTACGCCTTTGCAGATTGAACACTCCGACTGGGAGAGTTCACTGCCTGTCATCAAGTGGAGGCGAAAAGTTATCGCTGAATGGAATGATGACATGGGTCATTGGGAGCCTGTTACCTTACGAATCAAGACCGAGAAGCATGTTATGTGTATATTGTCAGCGAAAGAGTTCGTGGATCTTGCCATGGCAGACGGGGGACAGGACTTGGACGCTCACGTCCTGAGGCTAAAAGCCAAGTTTGAATCGAGCGAAATCATCTATATGATCGAAGGACTTGTCGCGTGGATGAGGAAGAACAGAAACGTCAAGAATAGGCAATTCACGGCAGCGGTACGAAGCCATCTCAGCCAGGAAGATCAAGCTCCAACTGCAAGTCAAAGGTCAAAGAAGAAGAAAGAACAAGAATATGTCGATGAAGACAGGATTGAAGATGCTTTACTCAAGCTACAAGTTATTCATAACACACTCATCCATCACACCGCTACCCAGATCGAGACGGCAGAATGGATAGTAGCATTTACGCAACACATTTCTACAGTTCCATATAAGTATGAATTCCCTGTCGCTCAGCAGAGATATAGCTAACACTTCTTAGAACTCAGCAGCGTTCACTCGACACAGCTTTCTGCATGGAATCCGGGCAAGTCAAGACGGGAGAAAACGCCTCGGACACCTACACCAAGATGCTGCAAGAGATCATCCGCATCACGGCACCAGTTGCGTATGGTATCGCAGCCGAGTACCCCACTGTGCAAAAACTGGTCAAGGGACTGCAAGAGAATGGGCCGCTGGCATTAGAGGATTGCAGGAAATGTGCTAATAAGGATGGTGCGTTTACCGATCGGAGAGTGGGACCGTCCATTAGTAAGAGGGTGCATAAGGTGTTTCTTGGAAGGGATGCTGGGAGTTGGGATGTTTGATGGTGCTGCGAGGGAACAAATACATGAGTACATGCTGTATGCTGTATATTATATGTCTATATGAGTATTAAGGAACTCTTTTCTCGCGGGTTGATTCTGATCTGGAACCCTACACAAGTATTGCCTTCATTCTAACCTCTCAGCGTTAAGTTGTTGACCGTATGTAACGTCTATAAGCTCAAGAGTACTTGGGTTGGTGTGAGGCGAATGCGACTCAAAGTTCTATTGCACATCGCTTCAAGGTTCCGGAAAGCTTGGAATATTGAGATTGTCCTTGAGCGGAGGGTGAATCTTAAGTCTACTTAGATAAATTTTGTTGCACATCGGCTCAATGTCCCAGGAGTTCTGGTACAATATGATAGCCCCGATGTGTCTCTTCTTTTTGAGATGAGATGAAAGGAAGTATATAGATTTCTCAATGATTTTAGCTGATATTGGGAGGTTCTGTCTAAATTTGAGATGAAAGTTGATTTGAGACGAGAGTTGGCTTTGAGATGAGAATTCATTTCATCTGATATTCGGGATAAGAGGGAGGGTGAATATAATCTGAGATTCTATTCGACCTCGACGCAATGTACCAATTGCCTCCCTACAATGAATATCACTTTAATTTAGCAATAAGTGCAGACACCCCTCCATTCACCACAACTCAAACTTCAAACCAACCCCTATCAACCCTACAACCAAGGCAAACACTCCAACACCAACCCCCATACCTCCCTCCACATTCCCAGCATTAGGACTCTCCTTCGCCTCCGCCACAACAGAAGAAAGGCTAGCCGCCGCACTCGATAAAGAAGCCAATACTTCCGACGATGCAAGCCCACTTGTCGTTCTCGAAGAGGGCGTGTATCTTGGAGCCGCTGTTCCTGTCGCTATTGCTATGGCGCTACTTGCCGTTCGAGTGAAAGAGGAGGAGGAGATGGTGGGTATCAGGGGTCGTAGACCGATGGTTGTGCTGATAGGTATTGCGGCGCGGGTGCTGGATAAATGTGTGGTTTCTGGTGAGGTGGAGATGGTGCTGTGTTTTATTAGATAAGATGTGATAGTTAGAAGTGAGGTGGTTTTGGGTGAGTGTAAGGGCTTGGGATCTAAGATACGTGCCTTGGATGTATGCCTGAGGATTTGGAAGAAACGTCGTTGTTGTTGATACCTTGAGCTGATATAGAGGCTGGGAGAAGTGCTAACAGGAAAACGTTGATAAGTTGCATCTCGAATCCTTGTTAGGTACAGCGCTAAGCCTTCACACTGCACTGGGTTGTCAAAGTGTTTAGCACGAGACAGGAGAAGCTCGTGGAGGATGGCAACGTTAAATATCGAATCTCCTGGCGGGTATCCGCTTCCAAGAAACGGCCTCCGCTATCCGCAATGACAGGTGGAGCTAACATGAATCATTTAGAATGGCAAGGCACTAGCTCAAGGTCTCTACAAATGACTGTAGCTCAACCAGTAGGCTACGAATGATAGAGTTCGAGGCTATGAGTCTTCTAAACTTTTGGTTTGCTCTTAGAACTCGATTGAATGCTATGAGCAAACTTCGGCGAAGAAGGCAAGACGCTACGCCACAGCCGTCTTACCCGTCCTCCACAATTGTGAATATAACTGGGTACTAAAAGTCAATTTGGAACTGAACAATCCCACTCAAGTACGTACGTATATTACCAAGAAAAGTTGTGCCAAGCTGTGATTAGGAGTGGAGTTTGATGCCAAACGGTACTCACAAAAGTTTTCAGCTCTCAATGCTGTTCTTTATAGAAAAGTAGAGCTTGAGTCACCATATGATGCGGATTCCGCCCTTGGCATATGTTTTGCCAATGCTTTAAGAGACGACGTTGAAATAGGGAAGCGACGAGCGTCTTGGCGTGCTTGGAGACCTTGGCCCCATCTAAAAGTCTTGGCCGAAACTACTTAAACACGAAAGTTGTGATGAGATAGGAATGGCAAGAACGAGATGTTGGTATATGGCTGTACTTCACACTTTTCCCTCTTCAATATTCTAAGATAGGGAGTATGCAGAACGCCATCAAGCACTCTCAATCTGACCTACCATACTTGTCTTTCCATAGCTATCAATAATCTTGACCTCAGACACCTTACCCTTCTCTTCATCCATAATGACTCTATATTTTTCACCAGCATACAGCGGACTCGTAGCCCGATATGTAACTTTCTTCGGAACCACATCTCGACCCTGCACATCTCTCCAAAGATTAACCATGTTAATCAGATTCAGCGGTCCATGAACGACTAGATCTCGATGGCCCTCTACCTCACGACACCATTCTCTGTTGTAATGGATCTTGTGTCCATTGAATGTCAGGGCTGAGAATCGGAAGAGCGTAACTGGCGTTTGAGTGAACTCCCGAGTGTACTTCCCTGCTGGGAAAGGAATTTCTTTTGGCTTCTCAGCAGGCGCCTGCGGTGTTGTGATCTCAGGCCGGAAGATCCAATTCCTAAACAAATCCTCATCAGCCAACATCCCTTAAGTCTTCCTTAATACCACAACAGGCCACTAAGAACCCTACCTCTTATCAATCAAAGCCACACCCTGCTCATTCTCATAACTCTTCTCCACACCAACAACCACCATTTCCTCCCCAGCCCTCGTCATCTTCCCCACTGCCGAAACCAATTTCGTTGTCTCAGTCACAGTCTGCCCGATCTTCAATCTATTTCCTTCCCCTCCAATCCATTCCAGCTCTCCACCTGCCCACATCCGTCTCGTGAACGGACTAGGAGGGTTGAACGTCGTATCCGTGCCATCTCGCCCCAATTCTTCTTCAACTTGCGAAGGGGTGAAGTATGCTAGGTGGTAGCAAGCAGGCAATGGCGTGCCACTTTTCGGCAAGGCCTGCGAGAGCTCGGGCCGGGAGAGCGTTGCGGAGAAGCGCTGTAGTTGGTTGGCGTCTAGGAATTGGGTTTGCGCGTGCGGAGGGAGGGATTGCGATTTCGAGAGGAATTGGGAGGCAATTGACGACGCGGAGGTTGAGCTGTAGAATCGTCGGAGTATGGGCTGCATGGTGAGTGTTGGTGAGGGAGAGGTTGGGGGTGAGGTTTTCTGGAAGCGACCCCGCATTAGCCGAGGTCTTGGAGCTACGGGCGAGCCCGGAGCTAAATTTGTGACCTCTTCCTTTAATTCTTTGGCAATAACAATATAATCTGGTAGCTGAAGAAGTTGAGGAGATAGAGACGCCATTCTATGTCAAGAATGAGTGGAATCGAGATGGAACCCAAGTCATGCTCCTCAACAAGGGCAAGCGCTCTGTCGTCCTAAACGCTCCAAAAAGCCATCTTGGCCATGGACTGTACCATTAAAACCCATCTTAAATCGATGTGAGGATGCAGTGTAAGAAGATGCAATGTATCATATTAGAAATCTTGTTCGTAATACTAGAACTTCTAATTTTACTCGACGAGCTACAGCTATCGCTGGAGAATCTCCTCTGCCAGATTTTCACTTGTAGCTATGGCAAGAGGCTTTTCTCTTCCGAGTTCTAACTGTCAATGGAAAAGCTGAGATGTTAACTTATAAGGGTGTCTGGGACTGTAATGGGCGTCCCAACTTAATCCGAGTATTAGAAATAAGTTCGCTTACCATTTTATTCTGCAAGAGACATCAAAGTCCAGGAACATTCTTGAGAAGGCCATTCAAAGGTGCTGGTGGACGGCGAGGAAAGGGTTTGCAGGTACCCAGACTTTGACACCTACAAACCATGGAAAGCAAATTTTCCTGTCTCCAAAACGATTACACACTCTCAGCAATCCGCTGTCATGAGAATCCCAAACTCAACAATTTTATCTCCCCCACCGAAACCGGGAGACCCTTTGAGACTTTGGAAGAATACAACCCTCTCGCTCCGGACCAAGCGTCCACTTCTGAAATAGAGGGCGGCGGACCCTTTCTAGAAGGCGGAGAAGTCGGCAGATGGCCCAGTTCCGAGAAACTGTTGATCAGCTTCATTCATGCGATCGTCGTGCGTCTGGGGAGGTGGCGAGCCGCATGATATTCTTATCGACGGTGATACAGATGATGCCTGGCTGATCGCCTCTGGGTGCGGATCCACGGAGTGACTGGGTTGGTGAGATCATGGAGAGTGACGAGCTGGGTGTTACCAAGCTTGCTTGCTTGACTGCCGACATCTGATGCGGTACGAAGGTACGAGCATGACCTCGTCTAGCTGAGTTTACAAGTGAAACTAGCTTGGTCAGGTAAGTCAGTTGTACAGTCGAGACTTTTCCTTTCGTCTGGTCTTAGATGGAACCAAACCAAGGCGTTATCTCGCATCTCGCATCTCGCATCAAGGGTTGGCGTTCGGATGGATTGCGAAATGCATGACACCTCTGGATTTCTGCCGGAGCTTTACCTGGTCCCTGTCGCAGTCCCGTGCACCATTTAAATTAAGCATACGGCGCTCCAAACCGCGGATGGGGACGGGTCGACGCCATGAAACGGCTTGGCATCTGAAGAGAGGGCGCCTCGCACGCCTCGCACGCCTCAAGCGATGTTTTGTTTCCGAGTCCTTCCAGGGGCGGTGTTCGTCTCGTCTATTGTTTAGGCTTTTGCAGGGGCCAGGGGCCTTGTGCTTGTTCCCGCATAACCGAGAGCCCCCTAACGACGACATCTGTGACAGTTTCGATGTCACAGCTTGAAACGGCCTGTGAGAGCAGCCTCTGCCACAACAAGACGCTGATTGTTTCTTAAGACGCTCGAATCAAGTTCGTGGGATGATGCCAGCAATGAGATTTCAAAAGACGAATCTTTGATTTCTGAGGCGGAGTGTCTTTCGACACTCGACCTCGACTCGACGAAAACGACTGACCAACTACTCTACTCGTACATGCATATTTCTCCTTTTTCTCGCCTCGACTCGACTCCGCAAAACGCTTTCCATCCCCAAAAATGGATCAGCGATAGTCATTCACACGTAGAACGAAAGAACGCTTTGATAAAAATGAAATTCCTCCCCCAGCCCATCCCACCATCACTCATTAAACCCATGATTCATCCAACCCCCAAAAACGACCCCCTCCCCCACCAAAAGCCTCTCACTCCAGAGAAAGAATCCAAAAATCCGCCTTCATCAATTAAAATTCTGTAGCTGAGAATAATTCATGAAGTGTTGAAGTCCCTTATTCGTGTCGCTGCATCTCGACACCGGCCATTACAACATCTCGGGTATCCCGTCGCTCCTCCATGCGCTTGATCATCTCCCGCTCCTTTGGACTGCGTGGGCTGGCATCCTGTTTCAAACATTAGCAAGTAAACAATCATGCACTGATCGGGTGGAACTTACAATGCCCAACAGGGCGGAGATGCTTGTAGCGCTGTTCTTGGTTTCTTGAACAGGGGTGGGGAGTTGATGCATTGGCTTCGCGTGGTACCCGTGATAAGCTCCGCTCTGGATGGTGTGGGTATCTGGCGAGACACATGGAGTCGGAGGAGCATTGGTAGCGATTCCGCGCTTCCATGTCTCCTCGAGAAGAAGTGGTGACGCTCCTTGTCCGTATTCGGCAGCGATGACACTCCAGAATGAGAGACGGTGAGCTTCGTAGATGTGGCGGAGACGTTCCTTGTCAATGTTGGCCATGGTCAATTGCGATGTTGCAACATCACAATCGAGGCGGAGAGGGGGGTTGGCCGCTGAGTCCGAGAGAGCACGGCGGGGTGGAGATGGCTTAGGGAGGATGGCAACTGGGTGGCTGAGGTTGCGGGGAGGGCTGTTGGAGTTGGAACGAGGCAGGAGGGTGGAAGCAGCGGGAAGCTGCACATGTTGTGGAGATTGAGGAGAATAGTTGTAGGTTGGTGGGGTTACCGGCTGCATAGGACCATTCTCGTTGATGGGCGAAGGCATGGAGTGGTTCATGATGGGCGAGTGAGAAACAGTTCCAACACTGGAGGCGACCGATCCACTACGCTTGCGGCGGTTGCTACCATGAGACAGCTGGTGGTAGTGGAGACGGCAGGCCAACTCAGTCTTTTTCAGGTGAGCGGCAATGTGTTTGTATGGCATCTTCTGGAGGCGGGTTTGGAGGAGATAAACTTCCTAGTGCTGTGTAAGCAAGAATCAAAACACCAAGAGAACATATATCCATACCTCGTCCTCGCTCCATGCTCTGCCACCGCCAGTGGATGCCTGCTTTCTGTTCTTCTGAACGCCGAAATCGTGTCGGTTGATAGCATCCACTGGGGAGTAGTTGGACTGGGCCACATGGGCGGTGTTCATTTGGTTCATTGGTGAAGACATGACGGTCGTTGATCGTGAAGAATAGAAGTCGTTGCGGACAAAGTGTATAGTAATATCAGACTTGGAAAGCCAGCAAGTGTCGAGAATCGAAGTGATGTAAAGGGCAGTCCGAGGCTGCGGTAGAATGTATAGTCTTGTCTTTCGAGGATCGAGTATAGAGCAGGAATAGCAATATAAAGATTGAAATAAAGTAGGACAACGAAGAATCTACAAAAAAGAATGTAAGCAGCCAAGCCAGTTGGGCAATAAAAGAGAGTGATTATTAGCTGCGGGAAAAGATAGTCGACGTCGAGTGGAGGACAAGAGCAAGAAAGACGACGAAGAGGATCGGACGGATCATATATGAAGCATTGCCTTGCATAGGATCATCTGGAGTATCCTGCTCCCGTGGAGGGTGGCGGCCGTGCACTTCCTCTGAAGTTTGCCGGGGGCAGGCATGGCCGATGTTCACGAGGTTTCTGATTATGCATGGCTTGATTTCATATCTCCTTTGGGATACGCTTTTCATCCCGTTTCTGATCGTTGCTGGCGTTTCTCAGTGACCGGGATGGATGTTTGAGATGGCGGGGTGTGGGCTCCAAGTGTCACGACTTCCATGCCACTGCGACGCTGCTCTTCGAGAAGGCCATTGGAGTGGATGGGTAAAAGGAGGGAGCATGATTCTTGGCCCACTCTGTCCTCTGGAGCGCAGATCCGTCAATAGCTGGGGGCGGTAAGGCCACGAGGAAAGCATTTGTGCAGTGCAGCAGGTGCAGCGTAAGATTGTAAAGTGCAGCAGTTGCAGAGTGGTAGTGCTGCAGAAGTGCTGCTGGTGCTGCTATGGCGCTGCAGTACGAGTTGGGACGATGGATGGCATCTTGGCAACGGAGGTGGCGGCGACACCCCAGTCTCGCTAGAGGGTTGCTGATAGGGTTCCTGCGGGCTCCTCCAACAGCCTCTCAGCAGTCTCGGGGGTGAAACCCAGGCTGGTCCTCGACTTTTGTTTCCACACAAGGCGCGTTCCAAGCAATCGGCAGCGAGGGGCTCCTAGGGGCGAACGAGCCACCCACCAAGGGCCTTAATCCAGATCTGTGCCTGTGACTGGCTCAACCTGCCTCTGCGGCTGCACAATTGACACTGTCCCAGATGCAAACAGCGCCCGCACACGGCTCTGCCTGATCCGCCGCGCCTCTGAGTGGCTGTCCGCCCCAGCGGTGTTTCGTAGAACAAGCCCTCTACGCACTCCAGAAACATCCGCCTTGCGACATCAAACAAGTTGCTCATGGCAGCGACACAACAGAGCCACAGCACACGGCAACGCGACAAGAATAGATACAACCGCCCAATCCCAAACCCGAGGAAGCCCCTCCATGCGCGCAATGGCCAGCCAGCCAGCGCCTGCGGCCTCAGGACCAACGACCGCATCAGATGTGATTACGAGGATGAAGCAGCTCGTGCTGGCCCAGCATCATCGCAGGCTTTCGCAGCTGCCTCTCCGTTCTCAGCGTTGTGTCATGATTCGAGCGGCTTTAGACCGTAAAGTGCTTTCTCGGCCACGCATAACGGATGACTGTGGGGGAAGAACGACGAGCCGACCGAGAGCGCCAGAGCAGGCAGAGCACGCAGAAACGGTGCGAAATTGCTGCTGTTCGGAAGGGCCAGTCCCCGGCCATGCCAGGCAGACAATCGTCTATCAGCCCATTCTGCCCCCAATCGCGCCCCTAGATGCAACCCTCCTCCTCGCTACCAGAGCTCAGGCGTGAGGCGGCTGCACCTCGAGGTGTGGAGGGAGCGAGCCCGAGGCGAGAGCCAGCGCGCAGGCGAGTATGGCGATGCTGTTCGCGGTTGGCCTCAGTTTCGTGATCAGATGGAAGCATCTGAAGCCTTCTGCAGGACCTTCCCTACGCAAACCGCACCTGTGTCCGTGGCAGAACAAGGTCTCCCATTGAGCCGCTGACAGTACCGGCAGCTCCTCCCATCACGAATCCGTCCTCAGTGGCGCGGATTCGCCAGACCCTCAAACGCAGACTGTTCGGGGGCTGTCTCGAGGGACCTCGACCGGGGCTCTCCAGGCGAATCTGAACGCACAAGGCATTGCGATCTTTCTTTACCGCTGTCAGAGATTCAAGAAACCGCTCTATCGATGAGTGCAGAATGACGACTTTTGAGGGGCAGCAAGGGCTCATCATGCGCTATGTTTTATCCGATCTTGAAGCATGTTGCGTTGTTGGAGGAGATTTGTTTCCTCCTGCGTTTCTTTCTTGCCTGTTTTGGCGGGGGCTAGCTTCCTCCGTGTGTGCATCTGGGAGAATTAGAGTATGAATCCTCCGCACTTCTCGAATTACATGAGACTGCAAACATTGTTTCTGTTTCGAAGCCTCTGCCAAAATGGCCGAGCAAGCCTCTCGGGAATATCTGATCCGCTCAAGTCATATCGGATCTATGATCTTGTCAAGTACGGATGGCAGGCGATGTCTTTGACATTGGATGAACTCCAGAAACCGCTCGTGGAATTTTCTGCAACACGATACTTGTTCGTCAGGGTCTGAAGGAGAATCAGAACAAGCATCGGTTTTGATTATCCCGTGTTATTGCGACACTATGATCATAATGTTGACTGTCATCCCGACAACAGGATCTTATTGCCACTTGTATAATCAGTTTTGCCTCAGATAGAAGAAAGATGACATCTGAAGGCTTCGTTCGTGAGGAGGAATCAGAACACCACCGTTTGTGATTGTCCCGTATTATGGAACCCTGAGATCATAATATCGAGGACCTTTTTCTAGGCATTAACGATCTTATCGCCACGTCTATGCTGGTTTTGCTTCAGATAGAAGATGGCTTCTGGAATGTTCATGGCTTCAATGCAGTCTAAGGTCACGTGTGAGCTTTGCGGTTCTTCTATTCTTGGGCTCTGACTGTAGATTTGTAAGTCGGCTGTCAGCCAGTGGTAGTTGTGAATACTCCATATCAAGGATCTCACACGTCACATTGCTGCATAGTCAGCGCAGGATTCTGCATCGCTTCTAGACGTCCACATGGTTCAGCTCACCAAGGGCACAACTTTATTGAAGACGTCGAGTCTTGCTGCTATCATGCAATGCCATGCCGTGTCGGGCGCGCTGTCTTAAATCAAAACACTGAACTTGGTCAAAGGAACAAAATATGATACTTCAGAGCTCGCACAGCCTCGGTGCGATTTTTCAGTGTGGAGAATGTCGGTCCCAACTATCAGATGTTGAATGCAGTGAAAAGCCACGCGACAAGGGTCACTGCATGCAAGACGGGTCACAATGGCATCCTCGTTTCAACAGCAGCGGACTTGGACGCCACAGATGGCACAGAGAAACTATTTTAAAAAGGGGGTCCAAACATTGTTCGACAGGGAGCGGATTCCAGGCAAAAATAGACACCTAAATCTCCTAAGATTAGTGGCCTGGCTGCCACACGGGGAATTTAAGAGCAATCAGATGAGCCCAGATTCATCGGCGATTGCGGTGGCACCTGGCACCTGGCACCAGCACCATGACACGGTCACATCCAACGGATGTACTCGGGACATTTCCTGCAGGACGACCAAAGTAAAATTGTGTCTCATTTGCACGCAACGTCTCCAGCGCGCCACTAAGCTTACTCAGTCCTAACGGCATGAAGTTGTCCCCAGCCTGCGGGACCGCTCACAGGCTCAGACCCGCTTCTCGGGATTTCAATAGTCAGTCGCGGCCGGGAAGCGCAGGCTGCTCGGCCCGGGCGGGGGGCCAGCTTCAAATTTCCTTCGGCGCAGCAGCCGCAAGCAGCACCACCATGGCCAGATAATGGACCTCGTGAGTCGTGAAGGACAAGAGAGGACTAACTTTGCGCCACCTTTGTCCTGATCTAAACAAAACGCCCTGCATATTAATGGACTCCCCAATCCAGCAATGTGTGCGGTAACGAGCCCCACGCGCATCCTGGCCTTGGGATGCACGCCAGCTGGGTACCGAGATATTTACACACTCTTGGGTTGTTGGACGTCGACCGTACTTTCGTGCCAGCTCGGGTTCTGCTATGCAAGCCTCCCTGGTCGCTGACGGAGAGGCCCAGATTCAGATCAAGATCGAGGAGCTGCAGCCGTCCAAGAACCCATGTGCGCGAGTCGAGAGATGGGGGGTTCCGACGAAAATGATGTCCATTTTAACGATAGCAAGCCGCACGCCTGGTCCGCAGGCGATCATCGATTCACAACGCATGAGCCATGAGGCCATGAGGCATGAGCCGGCGCCAGGGGGTGCTCACGAATAGTGCCATCAGCCACGTAGAAATGGCACAAGGCAAGCTCCTTCCGCGGGTGGTAACCAAGCCCCGAAAGGCAGGGTATGCGATAATGCGAGTGACTTGAGGGGTACATCGGCGCAAAAGTTTCGTTTCGTCTCCAGCATCAAGCAGCGAGATTGGGTGGGGTCCGTACTACGACCAACTACGCCGCGATACCTACCCTACCTACCCTACCTACGTGCCTAAGGTTACCAGCCTGCCTACCTCCATAATTACTTGCGCTGGAAGTGCTTGCGGGGGTGGTTCACTGGCAGCTGCCCTCGTCCCAGCCCCCCCGTCCAGCAGTAACGCGGTACTGCGGGGTTCTCCCAGAATTGTCTTCTTTGTCTGGGTCCCAACCCACCGCCAGAGCTCCAGTCCAGCTAGCGCACCGCAAAACAAAGCACAGATTGTTACACCGTCACGCCTGGATTGCGCTTGCAATTCGAGCCGTACCGCCTGCTCTCCCCGCCCTCGACGCGGGCATATTGGCAGATTAACATTGATCAAAGGGCTGAAGCTCAACATCACGCGGGTGCAAAGCAATATGGCAAATGTTCGCATCGCGTCGACCCCGCTGGATGGGCAAGCCTCGCAGCTCAGAGCATCGACAGGGCCATACCATCATCGTCCAGCCCCCCCTCACCCTAATCAAATCCTGTGCATAAGCATGCTGGACAAGCGCGCTACCCCGCGATTTTGGACGTGGGAAGCAGAGCTTGCCAGCTCCCCTGGGCTAGACTCGTGATTCCCCATGCAGCTAGAAGCTGCAAGCTGCTTTGGGACATCAGGTTTTGGCAACTGGCGGTGCCAATCACGCCCCAAAGATGCCACCATTCATGCAAGATACTCAAATAAACTTACAACTGCGCCGGAAGCGATTGTCAGGCTGAGCTCTCCTCGTAGTCCGGGCCACACAGTGCACACCACCAGCCCTAGGGTGCGCTTGTACCATGCCCGTACCGCCACTACCTGCACGCTCTCACAGCCGTGCAGCCCTCCAGTCGCTGAATACCCAGCATGGCAGCCAGATGAGGCGTCGTCGACGTTCCCTCACTCACTCCCTCCCTCCCTCCTTCACTGCCTCACTGCCTCACTTCCTCCCCCTGCCCCCGAGCCCTGTTGTTTCGGAGAAACATTTGCGAGCACCCCCAGCATCTTACCTCCTTGAACCTCGTTGGCCTTTCCTACCGCCATTTCCAAGCCCTTGTTTCTTCGACGGTAACACAACGCCATGCTTTAAACGCAGGCTTGGGACTGGCGATCTTCAGTGGACCAACAGCGGGCGATGGAACTCTGCACCCACACCTTTCCCGCACATGCAAGCAGTTCTAGCCGGACTGAGCATGGCCCCGAACGAGTACTTCGGGGAGCTTCAGCAGCGGCGGCGGCGGCGAGCGATCTGGCTGACAACGGGCCATGACAAGTAGTTCCTGTCTGGCCCTAACCACACACTGCCGACCCTGTCGAAGGCGTCTAATCATGGAGGAAAGGCTTGAGACTGGCCTTGCCAGCCGCTCGAAGTACACTGCAAGTACCGCGTGGCCCGATCGCAGCAGACAGGCATTAACTATTTCTTGCACCGGCTGCCGTTCCTTGTCAAAGTCTTTTTCAATGACATCTCATTACAGCGTTCTGCATGATATGTACCGCTGGGGTACTTAAATGTCCGAGAGGCCTTTGGACTTCTGAAGTCATCAGATCACCACCGCCGTACCTCCTCTCTCCTCCTTCAGATTGCGCACAATTACCCCCCTCCGTTGGATGCTATACGAAGATTCTCCTACCTATATTCCCTTCCTTGATATATTGCTGGCTGTCTCCCGACTGAACCGTAGTTGGGTCAAGCAACTGTACGGCTCAGCAGTGAGATATGCAGGAAGAGGCATGTCGGCCCTGTTGACCACGATCTACCCCATCCGAAGTACATGAGACCTCAAGTACCAGAAGTACCTGATACCTTCTGCACCCCAGTCTTCCAGCCTCATACGCGGACGATCTTCCTCAACCAATCCACGCGCGAGACCAGCGGGTCCAGAATCGCGCACAACAAACTGAACGCTTCTCCCGCCTTCCTAATTTCACCCACTTCACTATCAGACGGTTGCGCATCACACTGACTCTCGTCGCCAATGTCTAAACGTGGAAATCAAACTGAATCCGAGACCTCAACTACTGTATCCCCTTCACAAGCTCGTCCCTCAACTGCTGAGGCATCAGTAAAGCCAGAAACCACGTCGCCAACAGGACCACGAAACAAAAGACGCGCATCCGGATCATTACCGACACCTCTCCCAATGTCCGCGCCATCCAGTTCTTCGGGGCCTCCCCCACCTGCCGGTGAACCAAGCATGACCGATTCCCCCATGCAGCCTCCGGCGAAAAAGAGTCGAACGAATACTCCCTGGACACCTGCTGAAGAGCAGAGGTTGAAGACCATGCGGGACGCGGGCAGTACCTGGGCAGAGATCGCAAAGGTGAGATATAGAACAATTTGGAGGCTGGGGTCGCACAAGAGCTTCGAAACTGAACATGGACTGGTAGACGTTTCCGAGTAGGACCGAAGGGTCCGTCAAGAAGCACTGGTACAAGGTAACGCTCAGTTCCGCTTATATCAATGTTGTCTAGACTGACGAATTATAGGACATGCATTATGCAGAGTTCGCGGAGGATGAGGTGTGCTTCTCTTGGTTGGCATGCAATGACGTTCACTGACATTCGAGCAGAGTGTGGCTCTCCTCAACGCGATCAAAGAATATGAAAACAATAAGTGGAAGGAAATTGGCAAGAAAGTTGGAAAGCCTGCAAAGGTCATTCTACCCAGTCATACCGTCCTTTGTACCCTTGCGCTGACATCTACGAAGGCATGCGAGCAATATGCAAAAGAGCATTTCAACAAAACATAATACTTGTTGAATGGAGAGAAGCTTTGCATTTTCATCACGAGCACCATAGCTCTCCGATCAGAAAATCCGACATGGCTTCGATTATCATACTGCAGCCTCAGCCGCCTCTTTACGTACAACCCTTGATTTGATGACACGGCTCGACCTTTTCCTTGTCTACTTCAAAGTGTTCAATAGCATCAATGGTGCGGCCGCATATCTTTGGCTGGCGCTGGCGGGGCATCTTCTCCTTCGAAACTCGGTCATTCATGCAGGTCCTCCGATTCACAAAATTTTCGATTCTTTTCAATGGTCTGATCCGGCTTCATGATGGATGGAAGGAAACGCGGCTTTCTCTCTGGAAAGGTCTCTTGCATGTTTCGGGCTGGGAATTCATGACTCGGACGTTAGGGCGATGGGATACCCAGTGGAATAAAGGTGTTAATGCGCGAGGAATACCTCTTGAATGCGAAGATTTACCTTACCTGCCTTTGAAGGCTGACATGGGCACGTTTTCGTTGGACTAAGTGATACGGCTGTGTGATACCACTAACCTCGTACATTGGTGGACAGGAAAATGCTTGATATTTCTCATTCTCGACGTTAACTCTTGATTGCTTCGTTATACTAAGCTTTCGGGTCATTGCATGCGTCGCATGCTGTCAGGGCCTGTAACTTTCCGCGAGGCCAGACCTGGTTGTTGGGAACAACTCTCCAGATTTCTAAAAGGAAATGCTGTCATGATCTACAGGAGGCAGCTCCGACACCAGACGGAGTGGGACAGCAAAATCACCAACAGCAAACATCTCTCCCGTCTCAACAGTACGGATAGCACGGCACTGCTCCAGACTCTCGAATTTACATCAAAGAACTCAATAAATTAAGCCCCTCACCTCGTTTAACGGCACGTGCGAGAGGTACTTTGGGACACGAAACTCGCTTTCCCGCACCCATGTTCAGCCACAGTGTCTGATATAGGGGACTAAGAATTGCTTCTTTCGCGGTGGCTTGCGGGGAACCACGAGCGCAACGGCACGAGATAAGAGCGCAAATGCACAATACTGGAAGAGGGCACATCGAGATTCAAGGCCCGGCAAGGCCCTGGCCCAAAGCTCGACCTGCGTTGGCGGGGGCAAGTGCCGCTGGATGGCTTGCAGGGGAGCGAAGGGCAGAGCGAAGGGCAAGGGCACTGAGGGAAGCGTTTCACTGAGAGCTGTGGGCCTTCCTGATCCTGAACTGTTTGGTTTCGCCGCCCAAACCGTGGGCGTCGTGATGATGGTAATGATGATGATGATGATGATGATGACGATGATGATGCTCTGCGCATAGCTGGGCTTATGGGTGATGCCGTTGACGCAAGTGACGAGAGGCACGGCAGGAAGTGCAGGAGAGACACTCTACTGCACGTGGAAGGCAAGCCAACCCACACTTCACCGCATCCTCTAGCTCGAGGTCGGAATCCTCCGACCCAATTGCATGATGTTTGAGTTAGATTGTTTCTGACTGTGCTCAATCAAGCTTATTCGACCGTATCGTGGGGGGAGCTTTTAAAGTTTGTGGGGCGACGCTCAGCAGATCGACCGCTGAGCTGATCAGTGCTGCGCCGTCTCGTTAGGCACAACATCTCTCGCATATCAATTCCTCATCCTTCTTTCAACAGCACCTCACCAACAAAGCACTCGTGATCGTGCTCTATGTGCTACACGTACGGTCGCGGACTTGAAATCCCGCGTGCCGCCTCAACGGTAACGGATTTTTCTTTGCAATGAAGCCCCCATCATACGAGATCGGCCTCCGCATTTTGCTTGGTGCTGGACACCAATGTATACACTATGTACGACGCGAGCTAGACGGCGGATAATAATAGGACTGGTTTCAGGAGAAAGGCAAAAATAATTTGGCAACAGTGAGGGACGGCATCTTTGCAGGTGGCGACTTGATACTGACTCTCACAAAGGTTTTGGAAGCGGCTTGGTCGTACTAGGCACTGGCCTTGGTCTGTTAGTCTTACACGCCGTTGAGGTCTTTCCGAGGGCGATGGGCTCCATCGCCATCGCGAATCCAGCCAAGGGTGACACCCCTGTCTGGGGGGCGATCAGTAAAACCATTCTCCTCCATTCCTCCCCTCACAATTCTCACTTTTTCCGCATCATCTCTCAACAACATTCGATTCCTACGGACTTCTGTTCCAATTCCCCTCGCTGGACTTTTCTTCATCACCTACATTCGCTCTTTCACCATCTCTAATTAATCTTCCTATATCTCCATCGCCACTTCTCCTCGTCAAAGGAGGCGTTGACGTTTTTTTCTGCAAGGGTCAGGAACGCATAAATCTGGAACGACATATTTCAAGGAAGCAGCGACCGACCCCAGGATCAAGCTTCTGGGAGATCTCCATTGAGACTTCTATTCTACTTGCAACTGTCCTTTGAAGGCATTTTGGCCCATCCTGCATCTTTACTTCTTTTAATCTTCAATCACTTTTGGAAGGAGGTCACTGCGTCGTCAATCGCTCGACGCAATTTCTTTCCCTAGCATCGATTCTCACGGCTTCTTGCATACATAATGGTTCGAGCATCGACTTTTGCGGTCGTTTTAGCTACGGTCTCTACAGTATTAGGTCAGCAGGCGTGTGGCTTAAATAGTAGATGCCCTCAGTCTACGCCTTGTTGTTCACGTAAGTGGACTTTCCTCGGTGGAATTGAAGTTGGTAGTGGACTGACAGACATGGTTAGAATACGGCCAATGCGGTGTAGGGGCATATTGTTTGGGAGGCTGTGATCCTCGGTCCTCATTCTCATTAAACTCTTGTGTTCCCGCACCCGTCTGCGAGAGCAAAACGTACACATTCGACAACCTGGACGGCATCACACCAAATACTCAATATCTAGGAGATGCATCAAAGGCGGACTGGGTCTCCAGTGGGACTCCTGTCCAATATGGGACTGATGTACTGTTGACAATGGCTCCCAGCACTGTGGGAACACTGCTGGCAAGCACGTCGTATATGTGGTACGGAAATGTACAGGCCAAGTTCAAGACAAGTAGAGGACAGGGTGTTGTCACCGCCTTCATTCTCCTTTCCGACGTGAAGGACGAGATCGATTATGAATTCGTTGGGGCAGATCTGGATGTGGCTCAATCCAATTATTATTTCCAGGGCATTCCTGACTGTAAGTAACATCGCAAGCCACCAACGCCACAATATTGACCCCTGCCCAGATGACAACGAACTCAACATCACGGTCACAGACACCTTTCAAAACTACCACACCTACGAAATTGACTGGACTCCTGATACTATTACATGGTTAGTGGATGGAGTCGTCGGCCGGACAAAGAAGCGGACGGATACCTGGAATGCAAGCGCGAATCAATGGGACTTCCCACAGACTCCTGCTCGTGTGCAACTTTCTCTGTGGCCTGCTGGGCTTGCGTCCAATGGTCCGGGAACTGTTGCCTGGGCGGGAGGACTGGTCGACTGGGACTCGGCTGATATCAAGAACAACGGGTACTACTACGCCTCCTTCACTTCCGTCACGGTGAGTTGCTTCAATGCAACCTCCGCACCAGGCACCAATACAGGAGTTTCCTACACATATGATGGCTACAAAGGCACCAACGACACCGTCATCAACGGCAAGAACGCCACCGTGCTCGGATCATTCCAAGCAACTGGACTGGACATGGACTTCGGGTCCACTGGAACAGGCTCCGGAGCCTCACCCTCGTCGACCGTCGAGACGATCCCAGGTATGAGCGGCGGCAGTCCCGCTCAAATCAACAGCCATGGAGACTCCGGAAGCTCAGACACCGGTTCAGGAACGTCCACCACAACAGGTTTCGTGCAGGGCGCCACGGGCTTGAGTCTGAGCGGCGCCGACAAGCTCGGTGTGGGCCAAGAGCGGGTCGTGAAGGGAAGCATATTCGCTGGGATTGTGGCCGTGGCTGCCATGATGGCCCTATAATGATAAGAAAATTGTAAGCATCGATCGGTTTGGTTTGGGTTGGGTTGGGTGGGGTTAATCTGAGCATTTTTGGAATTGGAAAAGGGAACAGAACGGAAGGGGCATTGCGATGGACCTGGGGGTTGGGTACCGGATAACGTGGAGACGACTTATACTTAATGGCGTTGGCTGTCCACTCCTTTGGAAATGAAAGAAATACGCTTTGGAAAGCGGAGGAAATGGACTTTCTTGTATATATTGGGAGGTTGGGTGCTGATGTTCAGGCTGAGAAGCTGTATGACGAGAATGAGAATGAATTATGTCTTGATCTGAAGTTTTTTCGGCGTGTTTCTGGATTGTTGTCACGCGGAGTTGAAGTCTGAGGCTTAGGTGTTGGCGTAGTTCAGGATTGGGGGCTTGTATGCATCGATTGTCGACTGAGCAAATCCTCAAATAATAGGTGCTTTTCAGTAGTCTGAAAATCAAGAGATGCTTGTTCCACAATTCTCCGTACAATGAACATGTCACTTTAATGCTGATTATTCATCTGTTGTTTAGATGAAAAGTGCTTTTCATCCAATCAAACCGAGGAGAAAACTGCATTTTCAGATTTTGAAAGCACACGAGCTGCCACTGAAGTTTGGATGAAATTTCGGAACTGTTTTTCATCCCATCTTCGACCTCGAGGTGAATGTTCAGTTGTTGGATTTATTGTATTTTGATACAAGTTTACAATGTTCCATAGATGCTTTGTACATTGGGGATTAGTGGGTTGGTCATTGCTTGCTTTTAACGGGTCTCGAATTTGTCGAGCTCCCTTTCGTACATATCACCAAAATCTTTTCAGAGCTCAGTATTCTCTATGTCCTTTGATTTGGCACTGCACAACCAGTGTTTTAGTATTCAGATCTCAGATCCAAAACCATGCATACATACAGCCGGCATCTCAAATTTCCATCCCATCCATCTATACACATAGATTCCGTCTTCCCTTCGACCCATAACGCCCACGCCATGCTTGATTATCAAAAAAGGGTAATCCCACGCAAAACAAAAGCAATTAGTAGCTCGTGCAAAAGGACACTAGCTCTCCAATGCCATAAACACACTGCCACCAATCACACCACTGACCACCGCAAACGTCAGGAAGCCCGCGGCAACTTTATCCTTCGTCTCGACGGGCGCCGACATAGCCATCGCGGGCCCGACATCAGGGGCCGTGACTCCCGCCGCCGCGTTCCCCTGGCTCGTACCGCCGGTGCTGTTCGTGACAGGCACAACGGCCTTGGCCTGCGGGACCTGGATCAGCGCCGAGTTGATAGCGCCCAGCGCGCTCATCTGCTGCCCGACGCCCGTCGTGCCATCGTACGAGGAGCTCGTCCACTTGAAGCCGCAGGTCGTGCCTGTGCTGCCTCCGGAACACGCTGCACCTGCTGCGGTTGCGCTAGTGGCGAGCAGCGGGGCGATGGTGGAGAAAGTGAAGGGTGCTAGTACCGTCGTTTGAGCGAGCCAGGCCGAGAAGTAGGCTTTGAAGGAGAGCTGGTCCGTGTCGCAGGTTCCGACGGTCTCGCAAGCTTGCTCTTGCATGATGTTGTTGTCGAAGAAGATGTCTGCAGCCTTGAGAACACCGGCGATGCGTGCTTGCCAGGTAGGGTCACCTTTGGTCTATACAGAAGTCAGTACGGATTTTGGAGCTTTGGGAGCGGGGAAAGCGAACGTAGTTGAACATATTGGCTGCTCCGTGGAGGTAGATGCCAGCATTATATGTCCATTGCAGACGAGTGATCTCCGTGCAGTTATCGGTGTCAGAAGCGCCATCGTATATGTTGTACGAGCCATCGATTAACCCGATTGCTGATTCCCAGTTCCAGATTGTCTCTGCCCATTGTGCGTAAGTGGCGTTGCCAGTGTAGCGTGCCAGTCTGGCTCCCAGGTTGAAGAAGCAGCCATTTGCAATACTGTTCTTGTAGGTAAACCCAGTGTTGAATGTGAAGATCTGCCATCTCAGACCACCACCACAAGTTGAAGGATCCCACCGAGATGCCATCTCGTTGAACACTGCTTGTGCGAGAGCTAGCCATTGCGGTTGGTCCGAAGGGGGGTTTTCGAAGTTCGTCTCTGCTGCGAGCATTGCTGCCATACCCCAGAACCCTTGATCGTCGTTACCTTCGTCTTTGGTTTGGTTGACGGGCATGAAGTCTTGATTTGTGCCAACCTGGAATAGCAAAGCTTGTGTGACCACGTCGTTGTATGTGTCATCGCCAGTCCGGGACCAGTAGTCGATCATAGTCATGAACATTCCTCCTGCCTCCCACCAGAAATACGGTTGTGGTAATAAACCCGGTGTCTCTCCCTGCTACATATTAGTTCCAGATTCCCGGATTCATTCAGGACGATTTGAACGTACGGTGTCGTTGCCATTGTAGAAACTCATCAGTCCATGAGCTACGGTGCTTGCGGCGCTTTTCAACGAGTCTATCATACATCAATCTATCAGTACCAAGACGCTGACAATGATACCACAGCTACTTACCGGAAGAGGTAGGGTCAACTGTAATAGCAGTCCCAGTCTGGGCCAGCAGTACCGGCCATAATAAAGTCGAAGTTCGCATTGTGATAAAAAATTTGGTGGGTTCGGTGGGTCGTAAAAGGAGAGGAAGAATATCTGGAGTTTGATGATCTAAAATGGAGCACCAGGCCAGGCGGAAAAGATCGCGGCGAAGGAATGAATTCAAAAACAATTGATTAAATGCCCCTATCAAAGGAGCTGGATGCGACGAAGAGAAGGTGTTCAGGAAAAGAATGAACGCGAGAACAAACAAGAAATGCAACAATTCCTGGTTGCCCAAAAATAGAGTTGTGGGAAAGAAAGGATGACTGTCCACGAAGTTTGTACTCTCCACGAGGAGACGGGTTCCAGGACCAACGCCTGAACCATTCACGGCAGCAGAAAATGAGAATAGGAAACGAACTTGCCGGATCTAGTGGCCCTATCCCATACGGAGATGTCGCCGCAGGGGTGTGGTGCAGACAACTCGAGGGTTGAAACCGTGAGAGTATCATTCTGCTTGACTTGACACAACCCCACGGACACCCAAATCTCGGCCAGCTCGCTGATGTTGGGCTCCGCCACTGACGGGAGTACCAACCTGGGGCGCAAAGAAGTACGAAGTATAGTTGGGACGATTGGAAAGGATGGACATCGTATGTATCCACAAAAGCTTCACGATGCTTGGTGTTGCTTGTTGTTGCCGGCTTCTTAAGAAGTGGGTTTGGCTCGGGTAGTGGAGTTTCAGGGGTCGCATCATGTCTTCGCTTCAACATGATCACGTGGGTATTCTATTTTTGGCTGTTGATGTTCAAAAAGGGGCTTCGGATGTTCAAAGCTTACAGTTTAACTGCTTCTCAGCCAAATGGCCCGTTGAGCCATGTCGCATTCTTGTAGAATTTAGGAAGGCTCGCGTTGTCATACTCATCGTCAAATGTCCCTGCTGTCCTGTTACACTGAAAATAATGTCGCCTCTGGCACAACATTGTATCAGTCGCTAATACCCCTTCACGGTAGATTACGACAAGAAATATCAGTGTAACAATTTTCTTTCGATAACAGCTATTTTGTTATGGGTCCCGTAATTTTCATTTCCGTGCCACTATCACGATGCCTTACCTTTGCTTTTGCTTATTTTCTTCCCCTTCTTCTTGCCTTCGCCCTCGCCCTCGCCCTCGCCCTCGCCCTTTCAAAACAAACATCTCGGGAAGCCAACCGTAAATTCGTTTCAGCCGTCTTCCCATGCGCATCGCGACGCGAAGTGAGACCTTTGAATCTGCCCGAGGTTCATAGAACAGGATGGTCGGTAAAGCGAAAGCTGCATGGAAGAAGAAGAACATGTTGCCGTAAAACTTGTAAGGCTGGAATAGCATTGCCCCCATGAACCAAATAAAGTCATCCCAAGATATCTCTTGTGGCCCATCCTGGGTTGATGGTGTATAGAAGAGTGCCTTGGATGCCCGAAAAGCGCGCTGGTCAAGCTTGAATACGCATTCAGACTTCGAAGATATCCCATTACCCCCAGTATCTTCGAACATTAACTTTGCCCCCTTCCGCCCATTACCATCTTCTTGTTCTTTATAGGGTTCAATCCACTCTGGTGTACGGTCCAACTCGAATTGCACTGAAAAGTGATGCGCAAAGTGGTCATCGAGTGTTTTCCCGGCCAGCGTCTCATATTGCTTTTCTACCTCCTGCCAAAACAGATCAAGATTTCTCTCGGCTTTCCATAAAGCTATGGAATTCTCCCTGGTGTAACGTTGGTCACACGGGTATGAAAATTTATGGTCGTGAGGTGAACCGACTTTGTTGAGAACTAGAGACATCGTCTGTGGGCTTGACTTGTAAATATCCGAATAAATTATAGGCAGCTGCTCCACGATCCTTTCGTGGGTTGCAGCGTCGTCATTGGTCTTGGTCACCCAGGGATAATAAATCTCAGTCTCGTGCTGTAGCCACAGAAAGAGCCCGAGCTCAGAGAACTGCTCAGCAACCATTCGCGTAACTCTTTTCTTCTGCTCAGCCTCATTAAAAACCAGTCTTTCCGTCTCATCGACCAAGTCTTTAGAGCCGTAGCGCAGATACATTTTCAGGTCAGCCATCTGACCATGCAGCAATAGCAGTGGATCATGAAGGACATCAATGTCACTACGAACAGTTATTTTCCATTTGTCATCGACCCCATTCGCCTTCGCGCGCAGGAACAATGACCGAATTGGTGGTGATGAAGGCAGCATGGCCTCCAGAGAAGTTTGTGCATAACGGCTACTATACACAAGCAGGGCTTTGAGCAACTGAATCTTCTCCCTATATTCTGAGGGTAGTGGGTATCTCAGGTCGAGTTCTTGGACATACTTATCGTAAAGTTCCATTGGAAGTTGGACATGTTTGGCAAGTACATGCCAGATCACAACAGCTTGATAAGCTTCATCCAGAATGACTGCTAGATTCCGATCCCAAAATTGAGGCGTGTCATATTCCGGGGCTACATTCCCATAAGAGTCGTGGACGCCCTCGAGCCGATGTTCCAAATCCTGAAGAACAAACTCCTCGAAGTATCCGGGATCTTCCTTTAGCGCCCAGAGATGGTCTTGAGCCGCACGGTATCTAGCGTCTATGAGGACTTTCATTCCTCCCCAACTGGTCTGCTGAGGCGTAAGTAATGGAGCGTATGTATTTAGGACTTCGAGATTTGGCCATTTCCATGGAATCGTGGGTAAGTCCAACATTGGGCAGACGGGAAATTGAGTCGCCAAAACGTCTGCTTTGTTGTCCAACACTTTTTCACACCAATTTACAAGAAACTGCAGCACTTTTTGTTGAATTTTCAGTATCAATAATCCTTCACCAGGTGTGAAGCCGGACCTGAGGTGATCATCGTCGCCCCAAGCCATCAACCTGCCATAAGTCTCAACGGTATTACCTTCTAGTAACATGGTATAGCCGTTCAATTCCAAAGGTAGGCCAATTGTTTGAGTGCGAAGTCCAAGGTCGCAAGTTTCCAAGTCGGCGTAGACGAACACAGAGGGCGCGTACCGTCCGCGAGTGTGAACTAAATACAGAATAGATCTCTCGCGGCTCAGGTCTTCCATGTTTATGTACGGCCACACAAAAGCGCCGACTGTACTTCCAAGCCTGAGTCCATTCTTTCGAAGATGTGCTGCTTTCAAGAGGTAATGTAAATCTGGCCTATGACAAGAAGCCATATCGGGCCAAATCACTGATAAAATCGTCTTTCTCCATGTCGTTGACTTTTTCATCCATCGCTTCCTCAAGGCGTCCTCGTGTCGATCCAAGATATCCCAAAGTAATTCCCGGTTGCACACGATTTCGGATGACAACTCTGCTGCTTCTGTGGCTATTGCCTCGAACAGCTCTTCTGCTTCGGATTCTCCTCTGGAAGGGCTAGGTGCTTCGGCAGCTGATGATTCAGAGTTTGTCTTGAGGAAGGATGCTTCTCGTGAAGCGTCTGTTCCGGAAGTTTCTGGTTCGGCCATTTCTGGTCCGGCAAGTGAGAAGCCGACCCCCATTTGTTGTGGTACAATTCAGACAAGAAAGTTGAAGGCAATTTGATGGGAGTTCATGTTGACGAGTTTGTGATGATGATGCTGATGTGGTCTGGGAGCAGGAAGAGAGGCGGGTCAAGTGCAGACTGTTTAAGTGTAAGGTCTTCGCCCAAGGAAGTCACGATGGATTCAATTGCCTTCTAGCAGACGCTGCCCACTCACGTCCTTCCCTTGAAACCTTTGGAATAGCGCCTAGCGAACAAAATAGACAAGAGTTGAAGTAATATTCCAGTGGTGATGCCTTGTCATTGAAGATTGCGCACCATCTTCATGCGAGCAATTTCTTGTCATCAAGTGCAGAATTTCCGTCGGGCTAAGAAGTCCATGAACTGTTCATACAGTGGGCTCTTGATTCGTTCCGTTAGGAACAGCCTCTTCTTCCTCCTCGTCCAGATCGTCCAGAGGAAATGTCAAGATCGCGGCAATGCCGCCCAGACCTTCTAACCTCGTTCCACTTTCATGGTCACTACTTAGTATTCTCGCCTCGCCCCCATCTTCTTTCACTTTGTCGACCAACGCCACCCACCGTTTCCTTGTCCCTATCTCTTGACTCCTGAACAGGGAGTTGCTGATCAGCAACACCCCTCCCCCACGTCCGACAGCACCCTTCTCAACGGCTTTCTCAACCTCCGCCGGCCCATACCATGCCCTGCCATCATCCTTTCGCAGCAGCGTCATAAAATCGTCCATGGATCGGGTTTCTCTCGAGTATTTGGTATCCTTCAATTTAGTCAGAACTTCCGGGCTTTTCAGCACCTCGTTCAAACTGTGAAGATGCCCTGAACTCGAATGAACCACAATTAGATTTCCTTTGTTGGCTAAGACAGCTTTGTCTCCAGTTCGGGTCGCCTCATCCATAATGTATTTCTGAAACCCTGCAGCTGTGAACCCAGGGCTTGCAAGTAGTAACGGTCTCGGCAGAGTAATGTCGACATGCCGTTTCAAGGTCTCTAATGTGACCTCGAAAAACCTCGTGAGACCTTTGTCATGATCGCCTGATCTGCCAGATCGTTTCTTCGGTATCCCTGTCTCTACTCGCTGCTTCAGAATAGTCTGATGCTCTGTAATGAGGCAAATATTTGCCAACCCTTCCTGCATAACAACAGCCGGCACTGTCCCTTCTTTATCCTGTTTGATGGCCTCCCGCACGACATCCAGAGCAACCGAGTCCCATCCTTCCTTCTTCTCAAGTGTAAAATTCCGGTTCAATTCCAGGTCTAGTGTATGGTGTGCTCCAACTCCCACCCACTTGTTCTCTTCGGCCACTTTGCCACCAACATGTAACTGGCCTGCTTGGGGATCGAAGTCAATAGATGTGACACGAATGAGGAGAGTAGCATGTACTCTTTTCGACGTTGTGCTGCCAGTAACGCCTTCAGTCGTTACTTTTCGAATGGCAGACGCGCGGAGGAGGTCTGTAGGCGCAATAAGATTGTAGGCGTGCCACTACGCAGTCTTCAGTAACCCTAGAAACGAGGAAACAGTGGTAGAGCGCTTACCATGTCCTCTGGCTCTTCGGGGAAGAGTGTAATGGTGCCCGAGCCATCTCGCTCGATATTCTGCTTGATGAGGCGCATATCGCTGCGAGACCTCTGCAGAGTATCGGTTGATGTTAGAAGATGCAGGTAAACACTTCCCGAAATAGTAAAAGCTATTCTATGTGACCGAGTCGTCGTCTGTCTGTGAATGGAAGTCGAATAGCCTTCGCGAAGACATTGGTCAAAAGAATATGGTGGGGTTGGTTTGTGACGTGGTGAATGGAAACCGGAGTTATCGTTCGGATCTAACCAGTTAATACCGAAGTAGGGTTTTAATTCGGAGATGTTGATGACCCGTACCCATATGGATTCAGCATGTAGGTACAATGAGGCATCCCGTGTTGCGTTGGAATGTAACTTTACCTTGGGTGTCGGTTTCCCCAAAGTCACATGACAAGAACCCCGCTTTGACGATATTGATGTCGAGATATTTTGGATTCTTCAGCTCTATGAAACGTAGTTGATACGACGAAAGTTTAGCTACTACTTAATCAATGGCCGGTCTAAGGCTAAAGCTCTTGCAACGGCAAATACCCTTTCGCAAACCAGGATCTTTTCTTATTTCTAGGTATTGGCTGCACGGTGATGTCTTTTTCTCCGAGATGTCACATGTGGCGTCAAGAATGATAAATGATTTGAAATCGCCATCCCCTCCCCAATTTGATCTTCCTCTCTTGTCTTTGAATTTCTTGAGTCTTCAATCTTCCATCAGAAACCCAACTAAAACCAACTCCCTTCAAGCAGAACGATGGCAAGTCTGACGATAAACTCGAAAGTGCGACTCAATAGTGGCTACGATATCCCACTGTTGGGATTCGGTAATTATCTCCCCTTCGTCTTGCTTTCCACGTGCTTATCGTGATTAGGTGTGTGGCAAACGTAGGCATGATCAGCCGCAAGCGCGAGATTCTTGTCATTAACATGAAGGTGTAGCCCAGCAGATACTTGCGAAGGAGTCGTCCAGCATGCTCTGAAGACTGGCTATAGACACGTGAGTTAAAACCCAGTAAGTGTATTTCAAAGTCTCTGACGTGCGTCTGTAGGTGGATTCTGCAGCTGCATATCGTAATGAAGCACCATGTGGAAAAGCTATCATCAACTCGGGACTCAAACGTGAAGACATCTTCTTCACCAGCAAAGTTCCAGCTCGCACTTTCAGCTATGAGAACACTCTGGCTCAAGTAGAGAAGACTCTTAAAGAGACTGGACTTGCTTATATTGATCTCATGCTTCTTCATGCTCCGTATGGAGGCCGAGAGGCCCGAAAAGGCGCTTGGAAGGCTTTGGTTGAAGCTCACAATGAGGGGAAGATTCGTTCTATTGGAGTCAGTAACTATGGCGTTCACCGTATGTATTTGGGAATGATTTTTTTTCGCCGCCTCTGACTCTTCTAACAATTTCCACTTGAGCACTATCTCAGACTCCAGTTCTCCCGTCTTAATCTGCATGGCCATTTGCTAACATCCCAATCACCCAGACCTCAAAGAGATGGAGGAATACATCCAAGAACTCGAGGTAGAAGGTAAAGGAAAAGGCGGTGTGATCAGTGTCAATCAACTTGAGATCCATCCATGGTTGCCGAGATCTGACATTGTGGAGTGGTGCCAAAAACGAGGTATCGTCGTGGAAGCTTACTCTCCCCTTGTTCGCGGGGAAAGAATGGAGGAGAAGGTCTTGCAGCCTCTCACCAAGAAATATGGGAAAACACCTGCACAAGTCCTTCTTAGATGGAGTTTGCAGAAGGGACTCGTTCCTCTCCCAAAAAGCGTCACTCCGTCCAGAATTGAAGAGAATGCCAACATCTTCGACTTCAAACTGACTCCAGAGGAGATGAAGACTCTGGAGCTGAACGAGTACTCCCCTGTCTGTTGGGACCCGACAATCGCCAAGCTTGAGCAGTAGACGAATGGTATTTTAGGAAGAGCAGCTTCAAGATAGCAGGTCTTCTGCGCAGACAGAATGATCGGTGTCACTCGACTTCTTTTTCTAGATCACGAGCCATTACAATATACTTAGATTCTTATCATACCTCTATACAATGAGCTTCCTTCCGCATCAATCAACGTGTTTGCTTTATTCTCTTGGAAGACAACTATAAATCTCTGCATAATCTGCTCATTCGAACTGAACAATATCCATCTCAGATTGGTCGAGAAATCTCGAGTCTATCAAGAACAAGTGGAGCTATATTATGCTATGACACTTTCAATAAGTAATTTTCCTAGGTAAAATTTTGTCAAAGTATACTGAGTAAATTTGATGGGGAATGTTTCGTTACCGCAACCAGTGCTGCTCTGAACTTCTGAAGCAAGGTCACTTACTGCGGGTCTTAAATCCGCAGACGATTTGCTAACCTCATCAACAAACATAAAGCAGAGAAATTCTCGAATGCGATAGAGCCACCTCATTTCGTAGAAGTATCTAGGACATCTAGAACTTTTGGAGAAGTCACAAGATTGCGTCAATATTTACCCCGCGTCGAGACGCGTCCGCTCAGCCAATCGCAGATCCACATCGGCAAAGAAAATCCCGACTGCAACCACCTCACGACCGGCCTCGATCACAGACTGAATCTCCCTCGATCGCGGTAGCGCCAGGTGCAACGACAATGGCGGGTCGACAGCGAACCTTCGAGCTGGTACCTACAACGCTGGCGAAGCCCCATGGTGACCAGCCGACTCGCATGACCAGCAAGCAAATCAAGAAGGCATACCAGCAGGCAAATCGGGGTCCGCGGGTCTCGAGAGCAGAGCAGCGCCGACTGGACGCCGAGGAGCTGGACAGGCAGAAGAAGGAGTACGAGAGGGAACGAGCAGCCGCCAAAGCCAAGGCTGCTCGGGAGAAGAAAGCCGCAAAGGAAAATGCGGAGAAGGAAGCTCGGAGGAAGATGGGACTGCCCGAACCCAGTCGATTCGTACGTGCGAGCCAGCCTACGATATCGACATTCATAAGGAATGGTGTTACTGGGAAACGATCGTGGCAGCAGATGGAGATGGAGACGTTGGGGGAGGACTCGAACAGAACACAGTCTGATACTGGTGTTGGGGAGAAGGATGGTGCTCAACCTCCTGCGAAACGAGTTGCGACTGAGGACGACTCGGAGGATGAGTTTGGAGATTTTCCATCCCTTTCACAATCAGATATTTTGGAGAAAATAGACAGCTCCATGGTATCTATCAAGGGTGGTGAAGCTGGATCTCCAGCAGTGGTAGCAAAGCAGACACTCCAGCCACCTTGCCAAGAGCCATCGCAGGAGCTGCCAGCAAAGAAGTCTTCCAAAGATGAATATCCATTTGACGACTCACAGCTCATTGCGGAAATGGCCAATACTCAGTTGCTCTCAGAGGCGGCGGAAGCAGCACAAAGGTCGGATAGTGCAGAACTCCCGGAGATACCACTTCATAAACAAGGTGCCTCAGAGCCAATACCTCCAAGCAAGATGGATGCATACTCCACACCCGATCAGATCGCTGGAATGTCAGTCAAAAGGCCGTATCAGCCGGAATGTAAAACTGCGGCCGGTGGCAACAGCGACGGCAGACTTGCTATTATTTCTAGACCACATTTGCGAAGGCCATCTGGTAATATGCTGCCTCCACCAGTCCCGGTTAAAGAAAAGAAAGCTATATCTTTCGCACCCTCGCCACAAAAGGCCAAAATTCCTTCGCAAGACATTTCTAAGAGGAACAACAACCCATATAACATTCCTCCCTCGGCTACCCAGGTCTTCCTAGAGAATCATCTTGACGACTTCTTTCCCAGTCCCACACAAGAGATTCGTGAGCTGCTCTCTGATGTAGACGATCTGCCATCGAATACACAGGTAGCTCGAGAGCTCAGTCCGGAAGCCCAAAAGGATATTCCAGATATTTTGCCTCCCAAAAAAATGTTTGCGAGAGGGCCTGGTCCAAAGCCTATCATCGAGGAGAGAGAGTTCGAGGACTTGATAAGCACTCAAGACCTCATCTTGTCTTCACAAGAACTCCTCGAGATCACGACCCCGAGCCGGCCACCAACGAAGACGAACGTTGAGCCAGAAATGGCGAAGGAGAAGCCAGCCGGAAAGCCAAGACCGAGGTTCTTTGAAGAAAAAGAAGATGATATCCTCTACGCCGTGCTATACGAAAGCAGAACCGCTGCGGCTCGGGCACAGACTCCAGCACCGGGAGCAAAAGAGACGAAGCGAACATTCTTCGAGGAGAAGGAAGACGACTTGCTGGCAGCTGCTATCCATGAGAGTAAGATGATGGCGGAAATGCAAGGGATATTGGGGAGCCCGTTGAAGGTGGTGAATGGCAACGAGAGGAAGAAGCGGACACTTAAAAGGGGAATTTCCAGTGCTTCGACCGACTATGGAGAGGATGGTTTCAGTGGGGATGAATGGGAGTTTTTGGGCTTTTGACCAGGGCTCTGGTTAACTCGAATGGGATTTTGCATCAAAGCTCAGCATGAGATGGATACTAGCATTAGGAACTGGAGGCATTGCATATAAGCGAAAGCATTGGTAGGAACAGCATTGGGCGGGTTGGAAACGGGCATTAGGGTTGCATATTGGGAGTAGGAAACTGTTGCATTGTTTGCTTGTATTGGTTTATAGCATTGTAGAGGTTAGGAAGGAAGATACCCATAGCATTTCCAGGCAAGCATCGGAAGGACTTAGCATAGCATATAGAAAGGCATTTTCAGATCCCACAAGACACCGCTTCAGTGGCAGAATCGGCGAACAGTATTTGATAAGATGCTCTGTGTGAATAAGTCCCAGTCAGATTGTTTGTGAGAACCATTCATTCATTTATTGCATAAAAAAGGGCTGCTCAATCGGTCTCTGGGTATGCTACTAAAATCGACACTAAACTAAGAACAAGAAACTCAACAAACGGGACATCGAGCCTAGGTGTGGTACCAAAGCAAACAATCTATCCTTCCCATGTCATTCATCAAGTCATGAATCATCCAATCATGTACCATTTATCCGTGTACGCAACGCATCAAAGTCTCGTTTCCCTGGACCCAGCTCGGGTTCTTCTCGGCAATGAACTTCACGGTCGCGATAACCTTCGCGCGTGTGGGTAGGTCGAGCTGCTCAACGGGCTCGCTGAGGACCGTGGTGAAGATTGGGAGGAGCTTCGGAGTCAATTCGATAATCGACGAGTTTTGTTGAGAGTCTAGCGTGGGAGGTCAGTGGAAATTGTTAAGAAACAGATTCAGACAAACTTACACAAGCCAGCAATGCATTCGAAGATTGGGGTATTCTCTTCATAGTCCTCAGTCAATGGCAACAAGTCAACCATGACTGGAAGGATGTCATCAACAGGGACCTTGTCTTGGTGAGCCATAATCATGCGAGAAACGCACCCACAAGCGTTGTCGAGTGTTCTGGCACGGCGAGTCTGAAGGAGAGGCTCAAGCTTAGAGAGGACGGTGTTGAAGCTGGGGAGATAGGCAGCGGCATTGGTAGAGTGAAAGATCAGGAGACCAATGGCATATGCAGCGTTTGACTTCGTCTCTGGATCTTCATCCGAGAGTCTGTGCAGGAGGAGCTTGAGAAGCACTTCGGTGAACGGAGTGACTCCTGCTCCCATGTTTCTAGTACACTCCGCGATGACGCCGACTGCTGTTGATCGTTCGTAGTTGGTTTGCGATGAGGCATACTTCATGACTGGCTTCTGATAGATCTTCCACACCTCACCAAACTGGGAGCCGAGAGCTTTGGACACGCCAATGATCACGTCCAGGGCAGTATCAATGACAAGCCAATCATATTCGGATGACTCTTCATCGTCCAGGTCCTCATGATCGTCATCATCACCCATGTCTTGCTGGCAGGGATGAGCCTTGGTGATGATTGCGGCCATGGTGGTGGTCATGCTCTCAGCGAACTTGTCCTGGGTGAGGATGGCAGGCCCGCAAAGCTTCAGTGTCGCCGAGACATTTCGATTGATATCGGTGACGACAGCTCTAAAAGTTCATATAGTCAGTAAACCTGTCTCTTCACGGTGCGAGAAAACCATGTAGGATTGATGGTTGATCAGAGTGTTGATACGCGTTCGCAGCATTGGCAACTTGTGCCTCTGAGTGAGCTGGGTATAACGTCATGTTGTTCATCATTTCAAGCGGAGGGCAAAAGGAAAAAGGAGTATTCATACCGATCAACTTCATCATCCCAGACAGAGAGCGTTGCTGCTGTAACCACCTCGCCAAGCTTGAGCACCTCCTCAGACGGTTGGGACTTAAGAGGCAAACCCGGGGTCCATTTCTCTCCGGTGTGGTCCTCCATTAAACCAAAGAGGCAGGCGTACGATCGCCACAGAGTCCCAATAGCTGCCTTTCGTACTCCTTCGTATGAGTGTTCAACCAAGCCAACCGTGGTCTCGACCGTCTTCTCAAAGTACGGCATGAAGTGTTGTCGTGTATTCGATAGAACATCGCCAAGCACTTCCACTGCAACCTCCTTCTCCAGGGCAACTGCAGTTACAGCTGTCAAGTCATCCCAATCATCATCATCATCACCACCTTCATCGTCTCCCATCTCATCGAGGTCGTCGGGCGCGTCAGTTGCAGAGGCAACCTTTACCTTCTTCCCTGCGATAACGACCTCCTGGCCAAGAATGTCCTTTGCCTCTTCTCCTAACTCAACCTCGAAATCCGATTCCTCTTGCTCCAAGCTTTCCATGAGGCCCTTGACTACGCCATCAAGAAACGGTGTAAACTCTTCCTGGTAGACTTTGGCAAGTGTGCTCCATAGAATATAGCTCGTCTCCCGCAATCGGGGATGCCCTAAGTGCAATGCTTCTTCACTCGCTTGCATCAAGGGCTGAACATATGGTTGGAAAGCCTTAGCACCAACAGCTGTGGCCATGCTACCCATGGAGTCGCAGACAGTACCTCGAAGATCAAGTTCTTCGGTGCTATCCTTGAGGGTCACATATTCCGACAAAGCTTTCATTGTAGTTTCAAAGTATGGCAAGAAGGCGTCCATGGCAGAACCGGCGATAGATCCCATTGCACCAGCAGCACTTGCTTTGACATTGAGATCTGTATGGCCAAGTAATCTACCAAGACGAGGAACAAGTTCAGGAATATAGCCAACAATTGTTGCTTTGTCGACGCCCTCAGTGACGGAATCTAACGCACTGCAGGATGCTTTGAGGATATCGAGATTCTTTTCCTGGTCTGCGGCACTGGAGGCTTGAACGCTAGCTGAGTCGAGGTTCTTAAGCAGTGCTGGAATGAGCTCAGCGTGGTGCTTGCAAAGCTCTTCAGCAAGATCATCAGCTAATCTGGCGACACCATTGAGAGCTGCATTTCGAACGCCAATCTCGGGGTCGTTAAGAAGCTTCAACACTATGGGCATAAGAGTGTCGAGCTGCGTTGCAATGAAGTCTGGAGCACCTTCTACGCACATACCCAGTGCCAGAATGCCTGCTTGGCGATATTTTGGCTGTGCACTGTTGACATATTGCGGTAAAGCCGCCAAGAGCGGAACAACGACTTGACGAGGAGGCAGGCTAGTAGCAAGCAGGTCCAGCAAACCAAGGGCGGACTTGTGAGGGGTGACATCGTCATCATCTTCCTCATCGTCGATTTCTGTTGCGATCTGCATGCTCTTCAACGTGAGGGTCTCTCCCATATCTCTGATAGCTTGAATCTTCATTTTTCGATATCTGGCGCACTGCATCAAGAAAGAGAGAGCCTGTGACCTAGACTCGTCCGGAATGTCGGTGTCGGCGGCGAGATTGATCATGAAGGTCAGCAGATCTTTGAAGTGCTTGTTCAGAAGGGCAGATTCGCAGCCAAGAAGTGTCTGGAAAACCTCGAATGCTTGCATAACTCGATCCTCATCTTGCTCATCCACTGAAGACTTCAAAACGGCAACCATGCCGGGGAAGATCTCGATAAATCGAGCCAAGTTCTCTGGATCTTCCTCCGGCTGAATTAACATGGCAACTCGGCTGAGGCAAAGCATGGTATTGATGCGTACTTCTGCACTTTCTGGATCCTTAATGGTGTTGCTGAACAAAGAGAACAGACCAGGCAGTTTGTCTTCGAAAGCATCACCTGCCGTCTCTAGCAAAGAAAAGAGAATGAAGATGCCGATCTCACGATGCGCGACTTGCTTGGACGTGGCAGCCTGGAAGAGGAGGCCTGGAAGCGACTCCCATTCACCATCCTCAAGATCATTTCCTGCGATAGCTGCAATAACACGAGCAGCAGAGTGCCTCACTAGGGCTTTGTCCTCGCTCAGAGTCGACTCCAAGAGCCTCTCGCGAATTGCAGGCTTTTGGTCTGCTGGCAGGGAGGACCAATGTTTGGGAATCAAACGTTGAGCCTCGACCGCAGCCTGTTGGCGAAGTTCAGGCACGTCATGAGATGTGAGAATATGCAAGAGCCAGAGGAGAGACTGGGGGTGTGGGTAGTAGGTCTTTCGCAGCTCTGTCGTGGCAGCCTTGACTCGGTTGGTGTCCGCTATTGAGGAATTAGCACAATGTTGTGAATAGACATCAAGCTTGAACGCACGAATTTGGATGCTCTGCAAGAGCTCCAAGAACTTCTGTTGGTCCATGTTGACCTATGTCAGAGATTCACGCTCGAGCGAACGATGTTGTGCGATGAGTATCCGTGTTTGCGAGGTTCAAGACATTGAACGCGACGTGGAGGGGTCTGTCTGCTGGGAAAAATAAAAAATAATTTCTGAGCGATCTAGCCTGCCAATTACGTAGCTAGCGTGGATTTCCAGTAGCGCGCTCGCTATGGAGACGGCAAAGCGGCACCAGTTTTCAATGTCCTAACTCAGAGTTGAACATTCTCTTCTGAATCCAGGTACATTTAAACATTGACACACTTTCTAAGACATATGAGGAGGAAGGTTGGATTGTGATTATTCCGTAAAGGAGGAGTACAATTAGAGTAGAAGCACTGTACACAATGTCTAAAATGTGTGCCGCTTTTTGAGTGCATCGCGAGAAGCGGCCGCATGAAAACAGCCGGAAGGGGCTCACCTTTTGCCAGCGTTGGTTTCTTGTTTCACTTTCCACGGAATTTCTTCGCGGCCAACACTGACACCCGTGCTTCTCGTTTCTCTTGAGCAGTCAAAACAAACATCTGATGAATCATGTGGATTCCTACACTCCCAGCTGTGCAGACAATTTCCAATATCACTCGTAGGGTTGGAGTTTCTCATATTCGTCTCGCAGCCCCAGCAACCTCTCAGAACTTGGTAGAATCTAACAGTGATGAATATCTAATAAGAAAACTCGGCGGATAGGTACTTTCACCAAATGTATTGAACAGGACACTATATTTTCATGTCGGCAGGAACATGTTATCAAATTCGTGACATTCGGTAAACAGTGTTATCTGCTGTATATTCGTTGGAATTGTGCAGCATGTTTCTTTATTCTTTTTTTATTATTCCCATTCTCATCGACTGCATCCTTTGTACCGTATTATGTTAAGTTTCGCTCTTTCATTCTGTTGCTTCAAAATCTGGCCTGGCTTGGTTGCTCGGTAGCTTGGCTGTTCAAAAATCTCACGATGAGAACGAGCGGGCCCTAGTTGTTCCGATTTTTGGGAAGGAAAGCCAGTCTTGCAGTCTTGCTGCATGCTTCCCGAAATGGAAGGGGGCCACAGTGCCAGTGCCACGAAATGTGTGCTAGCGAGGAAGGAACGGGTTTCTTCGCTTATGTGGAAGGTGCGAGTGAATTTCAATCCTGGCTGAGATCCAACCTTCTTATATATATTAGTTCTTCATCCTCGCCAATATTGGGCACCACAACACCATCTATCATACTTCCTACCAACGCCCTTTTTCTCCCAAGACGAAAGTCCCCTACTGAGAGAGCTCGATACTTTGATCTTGGATTCGCGAGCCATATTTACTTTCCCCTTTGTTTCCCTTCTATTTGCATATTGCCGCTTCACTCTCGAGAACACCGAAAATGGTTGGTTTTGCACCTGTGGACAACCCCTTTAAGGGCATGCGAAGCACTTCCAAGACTAGGGTTGCCTACTTCTATGATGAAGAAGTCGGCGATTTTGATTATGAGGAGTTGCACCCGATGTATGCTCTTCCCACGCCTGCTTAACATGCTAACAAGCTCTGAAGGAAGCCACACCGAATTCGACTGACCCATTCCTTGGTAGTCAATTATGGTCTCTACAAACGAATGGAAGTTTTTGTGGGTGTCTTTGACCTAAGGTCAATATATAATCTCGTGCTGACAATGGAGTTCAGCGCGCGAAAGCAGCAAGCCGTCTTGAAATGACACAGTTTCATACTGATGAATACATCGAGTTTCTCGAAAAAGTTACGCCAGAGAACATGGATCTATTCAGTACGGAGCAGAAGAAATTCAACGTAGGTGGCGATTCCCCAGTTTTTGATGGCTTGTTCGACTTCTGTGGCATCAGTGCCGGTGGCAGCATGGAAGGCGCAGGTCGCCTCAGCAGAGGCAAATGCGATATTGCCATCAATTGGGCAGGAGGGCTCCATCACGCCAAAAAAATCGAGGCAAGCGGCTTCTGCTATGTGAATGGTATTTCTACCCTCCCTATTAATTAGGATAGTGACTAATCTAGACTTTCAAGACATTGTCTTGGCCATATTGGAGCTCCTGCGAACATATCGAAGAGTTTTGTACATTGATATAGATGTTCATCATGGAGACGGCGTTGAAGAAGCTTTCTACACCACCGACCGAGTCATGACCGTCTCCCTTCACAAGTTGTAAGTACACAGAAAGCTTTCGGTTCTTGATCATCTTGGGGCCATATTCCTACTGCCCCACATTCAAATATAGCTGACTTGCATTACAGTGGAGATTTCTTTCCTGGCACTGGTGGACTTCAGGATGTTGGTGTTGCAAAAGGCAAGAATTATGCAGTCAATGTTCCTTTGAATGACGGCATCGACGATGAGTCCTACAAATACATCTTCGAGAGTGTAATCAACAAGGTCATGGAGAACTATCGCCCAGATGCTATTGTCTTGCAGTGCGGAGCAGATAGCCTAAATGGCGACAAACTCGGCAGCTTCAACTTGAGCAGCGCTGGGCATGCAAACTGTGTTAGCTTCATGAAGAGGTTCAATATCCCACTCCTCGTGCTGGGTGGAGGAGGATACACCTTAAGAAATGTGTAAGTTTGAGAACACAACTCCTTTGCATTTACAGGATTTCTTGACCGAGTAGTGGTTAATTCTCGCCAGGGCCCGAGCTTGGTCTTACGAGACTGGAATTTGTGTCGGACAAGAAATGGCTCAAGATATACCATATCATGAGTACTATGGGGTAAAATTCAAATATTCTGTGATTAAGTCATTACGCACTGACTATGTATAGTATTATGGCCCCGATTTTCGACTTGCAGTTCGTCCTTCCACAGCGGAGAACAACAATTCAAAGCAATATTTAGACAAGATCACAACACAAATTTTAAAGAATCTCAGAGAAGTCACCTTCGCACCATCTGTTCAAATATCCGATGTGCCTCGGCAATCCCTGGCAACAAGTAATGAGGAAGATGCCGAAATGATGGACCTTGATGAGGATGAGCATCGGGACGTTCGATCAACTCAGTACCGAAGAGATATAATGGTTGCTCATGCAGATGGCTATGTGAGCGATAGCGAGGACGAGGGTGACGAGCTAAGCCCTGCTGCCTCCAGGAAGCTCTATAGTAACTGCCCTATTGGCCCCAAAAAACTCAATCGCGACGGTGTGGTTGACGAGCCAAGCCCTGCCATAAAGGAACCTAGGAAGGAAGGGCAATCAGTTACTTCATATCTTGCGGGGCTTGGCACCCGTATCTGAGTTATGTTCTTGTTGATATGTAGAGCCGTATGAGTACCAAGCGAAAGCGAGTTTGTTTTACATTGAAGTGTCATGATCTTCGTGAGCATACTTAAGTAGAAAATCTTGTAGCATGTTCTAGGTTTCCTGTTCAGGACTAGCCAGAAACCCGCATGACATCCCACTTCAACTCATCCCATCCGGCCACTGTGGTCTCTCAACTCCCACTTACGTGATTCCACTCTCTCAGAATATCTAACTATTTACAATGGCGACCAAAGCAAAAACAGAATGGTACAAAGACAACTTTCTCATCTCCACCAAGTCCTCTCTCATCCAACCAGCAGCCGTTAATGCAGCAATGGACTCGGACCTGATGTACTGGACTAGAGCGATGGATGAGGGGGAGCTGAAAAGGATGCTGGATAACAGTTTATGCTTTGGGGTTTATGAACTGCCTGAATCGAGTTCGGCGATTGCTGGTGCGTTTTCTGTCATCCCCCACTTTCCCTTCAATTCTCCTATTAACGATACCCATAGGCAAAAGCAGTCCCAAACAAATCGGACTGGCTCGCCTAATTACAGATCACGTTACCGTGGCGTATATAACAGATGTCTATATCCTGCAAGAGTATCAGGGGAAGGGGCTAGGTACATGGTTACTGAGTGCAGTGGATGAGACGTTGACGAGTTGGAAGGGATTGAGGAGGATTGGTCTTATGAGTAGTGGGAATACGGAGTGGTATGTGAAAGGCCTTGGAGTGGAGGAGTTTGATCAGGGGAATAGTAGTGGGTTGAAGTTTATGACGAGGAGGGGGGGTGGAAGTGTGGTTGGGCATTAGGGGAGTGAGGTTGATGAAAGAAAGCGGATCTAGAGATTAGGGATTCTACTACGTTATATGAGCTTCACAGCCTAGCAGCTTACCAAATTGTACCCTACTTGCCTGTGATGTCTTCATTATCTCTTACATGCCGGATGGCAAGCTCTTCGATCGGTTGGAGACTTTTGACCATCTCAGCGCCAATTCTCATATCGTGAACGGCCAGCAGCATACAAATACCTCGGCAGCCTTGAGACAAAATGTAATGTTCTCATCACTAAGTTCTCCTGATTGCCATCTTAATACAATCATAACGTCTTTGCTCCCTGAATCTGTTCCCCAGTTAACCTCGAAGATGTGCTAGATATCACCAAGCCCCAGCATCTGGACTTAACGTTGGGAAGGAGAACGTAAAATGGTGACCATTGATCGCCGGTGAGCATGTCCTGGATGCAGCTGCAGGTTTTTCAATACCGCGGTCAAGGGAGAGGCTGAGCAGATTCATCGAGGTTTGTTCTGGTTGCACAGCAGAGTGGGAGCATAGCGCTTTTGTAGGCTCGCGGGAGAAATTTAACATATCTGATTTCCCACGGTAAAGCGTACAGGTATCTCTGAGGGAATTCTTGTTTTCTGCGCAAATTCACATGTAAACAATTAATCCCGCAGGAAGAGAACAGAGCAGGTAGTACAACATGAGATATTTATAATGTGGGGCTCGGGCAAGGGTTAAAAGGAGTTAGTCGGAGTGACATTCCCTGTTCTGAAGCAAAATCTGCTGTCGAAAGAAGAAGGAGAGAAGGGTTTTTGAATTTGGAGAAAAAGTATATTTGAGTTCTCACTTCGCGAATCACGACTAACACAGCGGAAAAGGGGGGAGATTTGAGGCACGGGACCTAGCATCTCTTGGAACCAAGGGGATAAAGTCTCTTCCGGCGGAAGCTAATGTCCTCAGCCACTTTTCCAGCCCACCAACGATCATCGTGGCTTGCCTGCAAGGGGAGTCGCAGCTGTAGAAACTGCGACTTCGCTCGCATTTGCAACAGCTGTTCAGGAGCATTCCGGATCATTCAAGCTGGAACCCGAGAGGATATAACCCGCTTCAAGCCCTGGCGGCTCCGCCCGCTCCGCTCGTACGGCGAGTGTCGGCCAATGTACCTTCCGTACGGACGATAATGGGCCATCTCGCCATGGTCCCGACCACAATGCCGAGCCATAAAATCGCGGGTGTGGGGAAAAAGGGGAATATCGGGGAGACATCCTAGCATGTGGAGAATGAATGTTACACCGTGGAACTGGATCGCGATGCTGACTCCCACACACACTCCAGAGACTCATCGTCGTCATTCTGATCCTATCGTTGGAGGCCCCCCCACAGATGCAATTATGAGCAGTTCGTCTGTTGCTAGAAGAGCCGCACTGCTCGCGTGATTGTTGCAGCAGTGCGGCGGTGCTCTGGGTAAATGCGTGACCAGCCGCGTATGTGCTGGTACACCCGCCGACTTCACGCTCTTTGTGCACGCTTCTCTCCTTCCATCCTCCCTCTCTGCCTCAGCAATTCAGCATCCACTTACCGTGCAGGCATTATTATCTCGATTGCCTTGCTCTCCACCATGAAACTGAGCATGCTTCCTATTCTGCCCGAAACGCTGGCGCTGCTCCCGTGAAATTATCGGGAATGCGTTCCCAATGCTCGTTCGCGAGGTCCGTTTTCGCGGGAGCGGCCAATGCTAGCAGCTTAAAAGGGCCAGGGCCCACTCCGCTCTCTCGAACAGGATCCTCGGCTTGTACAGAATCACTATCTGCACTATCTTCGAACACCTGCCTGGCCCAGACCCGCACACACAGCCGAATCTCCAGAATGTCTGCTCCCTTAAATAACGCCCGGGACCCCATCGAGAGAACTGCCTCTCCATACAGCAACCCCTACGAAATCGGTCCCAAATCCAAGATCCTCTCCTCCCGCACCTCCAACTACCACAGCACCAGTCTCAGAAACATGGTTACCATCAATACTGTCAACAAGACCGCTCTTCACCCTGGTGGTGTCCAGTACGTGCAAACTGCCGGCGAAGTCACTTGTACTCGTCGTCCCCAAAGCTCCTCCCCGAGGTCGTCACTAACTTCCCAACCAGGCCCGTCAAGGAGCACACCGAGCTCGAGGAAGAATTGCACGAGAAGGCACACATCGACTATGACCGTGTAGCAATCGTACGTGTTGCTCTATATCACAATTCACATTGTCGTCGTCGCCTGCTAATATTTGTCTGCCCAGGTCCCCAACCCCAGCGTCGCTGCCCTCTACGAAGATGCCCTCGTCTACGAAACTGGCTCTGCCATCACATCTACCGGTGCCCTTACTGCATACTCAGGAGCAAAGACTGGTCGATCACCGCTAGACAAACGAATTGTCAAGGAGCCCAGCTCGGAAAATGAAATCTGGTGGGGGTATGCATATTCAATCCCTCCAAGCTATTCAAGCTATTGCTCTGAACTCAATTCTGACTGCTCACAGACCTGTTAACAAGCCGATGACACCCGATGTAAGACTACACTTCGTTCAGCTTTCACGATCCCGTGGTCATGCACAGGCCTCAGCCCCAAGTCCCATGACTGCGGTTGTTCTTTTTACGAAATTGCATTCCAATCCTGCAGACCCAATGGTCATCAATTTTCACAACTGCGTGCCCAATTGCTTCTTTTGCATGTTGCACAAAGTCTTTCCTTTTCCCCGCCTCTACCAAAAGTAGACGTCACATCTTTCGGTTGTTTGCTTTTGCTAACCCCGCATTTTCGTCGAGGGGTCGGCTTGATGCGCTATTATGTCATAACTTTCACGTGAACGCATTCGGCACTTTAGCACGTGCGCATTTTATTTGCTGTGTTATCGCCGATGACCGATGATCTGTTGCTAATTATTCTTGTTATAGGTCTGGAGAATCAACCGTGAACGTGCCATTGATTACTTGAACACAAGAAATCGAATCTACGTTGTCGACGGCTTCGCAGGATGGGACGAGAAGTACCAAATCAAGGTCCGAGTTGTTTGTGCTCGTGCCTACCACGCTCTGTTTATGCGAAATATGCTCATCCGACCCGATCGAAAAGATCTTGAGCATTTCCATCCCGATTATACCATTTACAATGCCGGATCCTTCCCCGCCAACAGATACACCGAGGGCATGACTTCAGGAACCTCGGTTGCGATCAACTTTGCCGATAAGGAGATGGTTATTCTTGGCACCGAGTACGCTGGAGAGATGAAGAAGGGTGTTTTCACTGTTCTCTTTTACGAGATGCCAGTCAAGCACAACGTCCTTACACTCCACTCATCTGCCAATGAGGGCAAGAATGGAGATGTCACAGTTTTCTTTGGTCTCTCAGGTACCGGCAAGACTACTCTTTCAGCGGACCCCAACCGTGCTTTGATCGGTGATGATGAGCATTGCTGGAGTGACCGCGGTGTTTTCAACATTGAGGGTGGTGTAAGTAGCTCTATCAAATCTTCCCTCTGATTGGTCACTAACGATTTTAGTGCTATGCGAAATGTATCGGTCTTTCTGCGGAGAAGGAACCTGACATTTTCGGTGCCATCAGGTTTGGCTCAGTTCTCGAGAACGTTGTCTTCAGTCCCGAGACTCGTCTTGTCGACTACGACGATGCGACTCTGACGGAGAACACCCGATGTGCTTATCCTATTGAGTACATCGAGAACGCCAAGATACCCTGCTTGTCGACAAACCACCCCAGCAACATTATTCTCCTTACCTGTGATGCTCGTGGTGTCCTCCCACCCATCTCCAAGCTCGATTCCGCCCAGACCATGTTCCACTTCATTTCCGGTTACACTTCAAAAATGGCTGGTACCGAGGATGGTGTCACCGAACCGCAAGCGACCTTCTCATCTTGCTTCGCTCAACCCTTCTTGGCTTTGCACCCAATGCGTTACGCTAAGATGCTTGCTGACAAGATTGAGCACCACAAGGCTAATGCTTGGTTGTTGAACACTGGATGGGTTGGAGCTGGCGCTACCACTGGTGGCAAGCGTTGCCCGTAAGTACAACTTGAAGTCCTGAACCCGTGAATTATGCTAACAAAAAAATAGACTGAAATATACCCGAGCTATTCTTAATGCCATCCACTCAGGAGAGCTTGCGAAGGTTGAGTACGAAAACTACGAGACTTTCAACCTCGCCGTGCCAAAGACTTGCACTGGTGTCCCATCAGAACTGCTGAACCCCCGAAATGCATGGACCACTGGCCATGACAGCTTCAGGGAAGAGGTCACAAAACTTGGTGGGCTGTTCAACGAGAACTTCAAGAAATACCAAGATGAAGCCACCCCAGATGTCATCAAAGCTGGCCCTGCGGTTAAGGTTTAGGAGGAAACTGCTAGATAGTGATTCGTGACATGACAAATTGGAAGGGGCGATACAAATTGCACGGCGTTACTCTCATGTTGCTACTGTAGTATACTTATCGAGCAAGCGGTTGCTGAATACAATGCATCACGAGACAAATAACTTGGTCCTCTGAGCTTCTTAGTACGAATTTCAATTAAAAACAAATTTCTTGCACTCGTAGTCTTTAAATAGGAGGCAATCATGCCATTGTGAGGGAGCGAGATTGTGACAGCAACAAGTTTACATATTCATGCCCTATTGGAGAATTCATTACCCAAGTCGATCCTTCAAGTGAGAATTAGACTTCGACAAACTCGAAAGCATTCTGTCCCATTTTCATCTATCATCCTCCCTCTTGTTACACATACTCCGGACGAAAGAGCTCGTTTCACTTCACCATATCTCAAGACTCCCCCTCTTAACTTAACAACGCCTGGCTTTCATCTTAAGATATTACTATTTTCGTTTAGGAAACATCACTAACAGCGGTATAGCAAGCAGATTACAGTAATCACCAACAACCACAAGCCGCGCAAGCATATCTTTCCTTACAAGCTTCAAATAGCGTCAAGAAGTCATCTTAGCCATGAACGCAACTACCGGCAACATAACAGCCACACCTCTCCTAAACTCACCCTCTCCTAAACTCACCCTCTCCTAAACTCACCCTCTCCTAAACTCACCCTCTCCTAAACTCACCTCTCCTAAACTCACCCTCTCCTAAACTCACCCTCTCCTACTGCAATTGAATACTGAACGCCATCTGCAATATATTTTATCGTGTCCATGATTGGTTACTCTGCGTGATGGCTTGAAAGTAGCATAAACGGCCAACGGGCTTCAAGAACGTGATCGGCAAAGGTAATCTCGAAAGGCTCTTGGGTCCAGAAGTTCCCAACCTCAATTGGAACATTGAAAGGGACAATTGCCAGCAGAACGGATGCTCAATAAATGAAGAGGATTTTGAACAATGAGAGGCCTGCACTTTTCATGAGCATGATCGCCGAGGGTAAGTCGAAATCTCGAGACGGTCAGAAAGTATCAAATATTGAGAGAGAGAATTTTTAAAATAGTAAAAAGGCTTATCGCCATAATTGCACAAGAGCACACTTTACAGTGAAGATAGCGGAATAAATAAGGGTTCGCGGTTAATGTACTGCAGAGTTAGAGAACATTGGATTTCGGAAAAGATGGGCTCATTCGACGGGACCGGGCCCAGACATCTAAACGGCAGACACTGGGCATGCAATTTTGAGCACTCAGCCTTATAGATCTTACCATTTCCAGACTGACACAATCTTATAGAAATCGGTGCCAATTTTTACTTTGAATGCCCTAGACATTTATTAGCCTACACTTATTTATCTTCGACCCAATTTGCATAGCTCTCCTTATAAAAGGCGCTTGACTTCCCAACTCATCGTTGCAAAATCTATATTCGACATACGAAATTGCTCTGAAGACCAGTAATCCTGTAGGAAATTTCCCCGGACATTTGAATCGTTATCATTCGCCAACAATTTCACGCCGCGAAAGGAGCAGTTTTCTTTTCGATCAAGACGCAGCTGTCTAAGCCATGACTACTACAGCTAGTAACACAACGGCCACGCCCGTTCCCGATTCCAACTGCAACAACTGGAACCACAGACAGACGTGGATATTCGTTCTCTGGGTTTTAACCAGTCTTGCCTTCTCCGCCGCCTCTTTCGTTTTCGGCCAGCAAGTATTAACCTGGAAGTTGAGAAATTGAAGGACATGGAGGGTGTAAAATACGAGCTGGGGAAGCAGGACCACTCCACAGAGGTACACGACGGAGGTGATCTTGGGAAGGGCTTGCGAAAAGGATATTGGGGGTAGGGAGGGGGAACGCAAGTCGGTGGCATTTTATGGAAGCTGCAGCATAAATACAACCGAAGTCAGAGAGGACTTCGCAGAAGTCACATAGTTCCAGAAATTACAGGACAACGAAACGATCTCGAAAGCATATACAATATGATACTTCGTTGTCTTCGCCCTTTATATCGTTCTTGTCTCGTCACCATCACATTCTCATTATAAAAGCTCCCTTTTGGGACGAGAACGAAAATGAGTCAAATCCGATTTTTTCTGGTGATTTTTCATGTTCTTCAATGAGCTCTTTATTGACTGGGGGTATGCAGACCGGCATAAAGTTGTCCTCGCCTGGCCAGAATTTTGGAAAGGCTGTGAATCTGGTGGGCTGTGAGCACGATCGGCAGGGGTAATCGGTTATCCCAAAGCCTTGGTTAGAGCTACAAAGTCCCAAGATGGTTGGGAACATTGAAAAGACACAATATTCGGAATGACAGAAAGAATGATGCCTGAATTATTCGAGAGGGTTCTGTACAATGAAAATATACAAAGGAGTAAGAAACAGCCAAGGCCTCGGGAAGTGATTGCAAATGGTTGGCTCTCATTCGACGGGACCGGGTCCAGACATCCAGCCGCCAGCAAAGCGCATGCGGTCATCAGCCGCTTGAGGACGACCACGAAAACAAGCAAAAACTGACTGGCAGCTGAGCGCCATTCGTCCACAAAAGCAAGCACAATCAACATGCCATCGGAGCATTTGCCCTCGCAAGGCCAGTCGCAGGGCCGGCCCGCGCATGGCCCCCAGCGGTCGACAAGCTCTATCCACAGCCAGACCGACTCTCCCTCAACGTCACCTCCTCAACATAACCACAAGAAACAGAAGCATGTAGTTAGCACAGGACGAACCCATGCAAGGATACCGTCAAATCGAAGTTTTTCCAAGCTGACAAAGGCGCATGGCAATGATTCGCATACAGACTTGAAGAAACTCCCTCGGAACTCCTCTGCAAGCAGTCTCAAGAAGAACAACTCGCACACGAACCTCAAGCGCAATCGCTCCTTGGCCGACGTCCCCAAGAGACCCAAGTCCTCTCACGGACCAGACAAGAGACCAGCATCAGTACATTTTCAGATTGGCGAACAAGATCAAGACGACGAAGACGGAGAAGAGGAGTGGGAAGAAGCAAGTTCTGCGTCACCAGCATTGTCTCGATCCGCAACGCGATCAGCAGCATCCAGCAACCATTCCTCTGCGAAACCAAGCGCGAACAACTCGCAACCACAGTCTCCTCCTCAATCTCCCCCGCCCATAGAACAGCTCTCGAATGGAGGGACCGAGAAGCAAAGCGCGCGCCATCCTCCCGCAGACGCAAAAGTCATAACAGAACGACTACTTCAGCGCTCTAATTCTCAACACACAACCACGACCAAGATGTCCCTCGCGACGGCCACGCCTGACAGGCACTCCCCTGACTCGCTCGAGAAGAGCCAGAACTCCACACTGAACGGAACGACCTTCAACGGCACGCCCAAGACAGGGAGCAGTAACAACGAAGTTGTGTCCCGCTTCGTAGGCGGCTCCGGCACGCCCAGCGAAGCCTCCCCCTTTCTCCAGAACCGCAAACCCTCTACCTCTACCGCCGACGATAGTCCACACAAGAAGAATGAGGAAGTCAAGAGAGCGCAGTCGATGGGGAACTTGGCCCGGCATAACTCCTCTGCAGACGACGATTCCGAGTCCGCTCTTCTCCCGCGATCTAGGAAGTCTTCTCAATCCCACGCATATGTGCCGCCGCAGCAGTCGCGCACACAGCAAAAGCTATGGCTGCAAAGAGCAAGCTCGAATATCGAGCCCCAGCAAATGGCGCCCGGACTTGCCATTAACGGCGTTCATTCGGGCTTGGGAGCTGGTGTAGGAACGAGCCTCGTAGGCGCTGGCTATGATGGACGAGACCCGAGGATCAAGCAGCAGCTTGAGAGGACGGGCTTGGAGTATCTTGTTGTGAGGCGGCATCAGGATCCTGTCGGACAGGCGCTAAAGAGGCTGAGTGTCTTGCCAGGTGTTGAGAGGAATAGGAGAATCCCACCGTCGTCATCTTCGCAAGCGAATAAGAAAGGGGATACAGGCGAGGGTAGTGGTAGTGTGGGTCGTTACGGACTAAGCCAGAGCTTGAAAGAGGGGAGGGCGAATAGGAATGGGAAAGATAGGGTTACGAACGGAGCGAGAAGTAGCTATGAGGGCCATGAAGGCAGTCAGGACGAGAGAGGCTTGAGTGGCCGAGCGAATGATGATGAAGGTGTCGGAGCCATATTGAGGTCTCTATGGGAGAAGAGCTTTGATCTCAGTGCTAGCGCCGACTGATTTCGCTCCTCGACGTTATGGTATCATTCCTCGATATTTTGATGTAGCCTTTTACATTTCAGCTCTTGCTGTTTGCATGGCGTTTCTGGCGGGCTCGGTCTTTGGATTGACGGACAGGAGGATGGACATGGATTGGGACTAGGATGGGCGCATGGCACTTAGGCATAGGGGCTTGTGCTTGTACATGTTGAGTATCCTTATGACGTTAACGACTTAGAAGCATTCTCACGGCCGGAATAAAGCTGATGAATTCATGCCATTAGAAGTTAAAGAACATTGCAGTGATTTCTTGTTTTCATTGAGAAATCTTCGATTAGTTACACTTCGCTCTCCACTGTTCTACCTCAAAGGGGATCCTCCAAGTCCCCTCCCAGGCGTCCACCCCGATCCACTAAATGGACTCCCTCCCATCGCGGGTGCCAGCCCGGCAGGTCTCCTAACAGGTGTAGTTGGGCCGGGCCCAGGTGTCGAAGGGCCATGCCCTCCCAAAGCTGCTATTGGTGGCGTCTCTGTTCTCTCAATGAGATGGCCATCCCTCTTCATGGCTGGAGGCTTGTAGTTCGTCTCCTTGCCCTTATTATAGATATCCTGGACCATCATCTCCAAGATCCCAGCATCCTGAAACTCCAAATACTTCTTATACAGCTTCAATGCTGTCCTCGCGTCCTCGATACTGTCGTGTGTCTCAAGCTGGATGTCTTCTTTGAGGACACACCAGGCTAAGAAGGCAAGTGAGAGCTTGCGAAGGCGTTCTTTTACATAGAAGAAATCGATTGTATCGATCACCTGTGCCTTTGGAACGTGGATGTTCGTCACTCGGAAATCCTGCTTAAGGCCATGACCGAGAAACTTGCAGCCCAAATTCAACAGGATCCAGAGCTTTTTGTAGGTAACCTTCAGAGGCAGCAGATTGCGTTTAGAAATCCTGGGATCCAAATCTCCATGTACGATTCCTGAGTAAGAGGTCAGGTAGTCGACGATAGGCTCCTTGCTTGCGATATAATCATCGATGAAGGGCTCTCCTTCGTCCTCTCCAGACCCCCGAATTACGGAGACACGAGCCAATGCATAAACTATTGGCCGTATGGTCTCTCGCTCACCTTCCGAGTTCACCTCTATTTCTGGTTGTCTCACTGAAACAAATTCTGTGTCTAATGCGACTATGGTTCCCTCCCCAGGAGCTTCGTGCAGTCGGTCCAAAGGACGATAGGTTTTCTGGCCTAAGTTTGTGCTGCAGAAAGTCAATATCTCAAGTATGGCGGTAGAAGAAGCCACTTACTTTTCATCGAAATACAGGATCGAAGTATCCAGATTGAGCTTCCAGGTATTGTCGATGCGATTGTTACCACCCTTGACTTGATAGGTGATGACGGATGGCAACTTCCAGGATGTGTTGAATGAAAGCGCTTCTTCCGCTTGTATAGGCCGAACAAGGAAATCATTGAAAAGATGCCACTGGCTCTCGCCAGGGGCAACAGGCTGGGAATGGGCAACTACGGAATGTGAGTAACTGATAAGTGTAAGACGAAGATAACGTACCGTTCACCAAGGAGACCAAATGCGACTTCTGGTGTTGCCCACTGTCAATGTCTGCTGCGAGGCCAATTAAAGAGTAAATCGTGATGTTATGCGAGCCACGCTGAATGTGGAACCTCAGATCCTCACCCTGATAACAGAAAAACTGCCCATTTTCGAGGATGACTCCAATTTCTTCGGGCAGCCACCCGGGTATTCCCCAGAACTGTCTCGCTTCTGGGCTGTTAATAGCCGCATTCAGAACCAGAACTGCTGGGACGCTATGAATTGTTTTTCTTGTCGCAAGTGACTGATATCGCTGGCATCTGCTACACCAGCCTCGACTAGTAGTTTCGCGCTCAACACTGGCCTTGAGAATTTGTGAAAACGAGCTTCTAGGAACTCGGGCATTTCGAGGGACAATTTTCTGAAACGGTTAACAAGAGCATGCGATATTTGAATGTGGGTAGACATACTGGTAGCGGGTATGAAAGTTCGGTGACATATGTGGATCCAGGACGGGTATGCTCACTTCGGCAATTCATGCAACGAATCGAGGTTGTGGCGGCAGTCGATAAGATCTAATCAAGTCAGCGAATGCAATTAATAGCTCGCTATTTTGCTCACTTGTTCAAAGGCAAGAGAATGTGGTGGTATGCTCCTCCAGTCTTGAGCTAGTCTGTCGAGCAAGAAGCGAGTTAAGCCCTGCAACATGGTTGTAAGAGCAGCTCCAGGAGAATCCTCTTCAAGTAAGCCTAAAGGTGCGGCTAGAAGAAGTTAGCAGGGCACTAAAAAACTGTATGTATATCGGTGTTCAGTACCTTGAGGATGGTTACTGAAGGTTTTCAGCAAGTTCGTGGCTTGACAAATAGAGCCTTCTGCTTTCTCAAGCATGTCAAACAAGAAGCCCATCTCGCAGAGCAAACATGCTTCGTTAAGACAGGAGGTTGCAGTATGCTGAAGCGCAAGGTTTCGAATCAGGGGAGTGAAGTGCAACACTTGAAGCAGCGGGTTGGCATAGGAATTCGAGATGTGAATCTCTAATCCTGAATAAGTAGTTTTGTTGTAAAATCTGAATATGTCAGACTTTGATGTTTTACTAGGAAGGGGAGGGCTTACCCGAAGTCGAAGTCATCCACGCCAAACTTGCTATACTTAATCTCAACATTTCGGTACATGACCGGAACTTCTGCCTTTAGACTCGAAAGCTCTGTAGCTCCTATCGCGTCTGCAACGTCGCTAATTCTCCTCTCAGCAGACGAGTCACTGGCCGACTCTCTGGCCTTTTCACTGAGAAACTTCGGCGCTTGCAAACTTGTGGCTGTCTTTTCTGTGGCCCTAGTGTTCTCTGTCACATTTCGGAGCACAGGGCGTGCAAAGCGACCATATCCCCCCCAATCGGTGGCTTTGAAAGAAGTCATGACTTGGTGGTCAGGTTTTTGCGGAGGAGCCCCAACCTCGAAGATCATATGGCTTGGCCATGCAGACAGCAACTGCTCCCTGTAAAATGGCATCCCTATGCTGCTTAAAGGTCTGCAATAGGTTAGAACCCATACAGATTGGCTTTGGATATAACTCACGTCTCAAGAGTCCAGTCAACGTGAGGATAGACTTCGTCAGGGTCAGGGAACTCTGACGGCTGGCTGACTTCTGCTGCAAAGCGTATTCTAGAAGGAGATCCCCACAAGTGGATATTACACTCAGCATCTGCCAACCCTATCGCTTCGCCTGAAGGAGCAATCTCGATCATGCTCAGATAGGTCATAACATTGGCGTGTCTCACGGTGCTAGTGTTCACGTTCATGAGATCAACTACATGTATCTGGCCCTGCTGGGAGACGATAATACAAGTCGACGACATGCGTGGATGCATTCGGACATAGGCTGCCCCAGGAGGGAAAGGTATTGGAGATAACGAGACCATATTCTTCAAGTCAAAGGCATTGACTAAAGGGTCAAGCATGTACGATTGCTGCTGCCGAAGCGAATATCCGCATGTGACAACAAAATCGGTCTGAGCATCCATGTCATTGATGAGTGACTGGTGGGCACTCCAGCTCCTGATCAGAGCGAAGTTTGTAGGATCGAGAATGTTGACTGAGCCTTTCTGGGTAGCAGCACAGATATATCGACTCGACTTTTTCATGATGGTGTAGTGATCCGGGGTAGGTAACTAAAAAGTCAGCCAATTGCTTGAGGAAAAGAGGATCTTGGTACCTGTTTAATGATTGTCCCCTTCTCGACATCGATGGTAAACATCTGATCCTGCAGACCGGCAACAAGAATCTCGGAGGCCCCTTTGGAGGTGTAACTCATACATCGAAGATCTTTCATTTCATCATGGCTACAAATGTACCTGTCAGCTTTGTTCCTTGTTCCCAAAGACTTGATTTAAGCGTACGTGATATGCCAGAGCGGGCCGCCTCTCCTCAATGCCATGTGGACACTCCTCGCCGCCAATGCAATGACCCCCTTGTCATGGACAAGTAATTGACGGATGGGGCCATCGCCGCCCTTGAACGAGGTATACCGCTGAAGTTCGATGCCATAGAAACTCGAGACGCGACCGAACTCGTTCCCGGTCCAGAGCAGCTCTTGGGAACCATCAAATGCAAGAGTGTGGACAGGGGTCGGCAGTGCCTGTGGGGCAGGCGGAGGAAGCAGCAGGCGCCCGACCTAGAAGAATATACATCAGCATGGTGTTGGGTATTGACGTTGTGAGAAGGCCGAGAGTTCGAGGCTGCTGCCCCACTAGCAAGTGGCAGCGACCTTGGTGAAAGCTTCGACGGAGAGAAAACGTGGAGAAGTTTGCTTTATACCTCTTCCCAATCTGCGTCAAACGCCATGGGCCGTCTGCGAGCTGTTGCTACCAATCCATGGCTACCAATATATGAAAAAGGAATGTGTCGTGTTGTCGAGGCTTCGAAGATGAGCACCGATGCTCGCCTGCATGAGGTTAGCGTGCCCAACCCCAGGGCATTGGCCAGTGCTCAGCCTTGCATCTCGCAGGCCGCGGACCGGGGATAGGATGGACGTCTCACATATGCCGTCTCAGTCGCGGCTATTGTTGACAAGGCGTGTTTGAAGGCTTCTGTGCCTCTGTCGCTCTATCTGCAGTTTGCAATTTGAAGATGCTTCGCTGTTCATCTGCTTTTCTGTCATTGCCTCTGCTTTCGCATGCTCACGTCCTGGGCTTTTGAAATACTCCACCATTTACCCCACTACTGTTCTCATCATGAATTTCTACGATCTTGCATTTACCCTATTGGTATCATTATGTGGGCTTCTCACCTGGAGACAATACCATGGAGGGGACCAGAAGCCGGAAGAGAAAGCTTTAACGCAGCCTCCCGTTACTCCTCATGCAAAGGCTGAGGCCAGTCAATTCACACGATTATTTCTTACTGTCTATTGCCTAGTAATGGGCTCAGATTGGCTTCAAGGCATGTTCACAACGTGTCCTGTGTTCAAGTAGCTTCACTGACCTTGCGCAGGCCCGTATGTGTATAGTTTATATAAAGATCAGTTTGGCCTCAAAGAGACAATTGTTGCCGCACTCTTTACGACAGGATTCCTCTCGGGAGGCATATCAGGGTATTTCGTGGGCCAATTCGCAGATCGTTATGGCCGTAAGACAGCATGTCTGGTATTCTGTGTCACATACTCGATTGCATGCTTCTCCACCCTCGTTCCGAAGCTACCGGTCCTGTTCTTAGGCAGGGTCTTTGGCGGTTTAAGTACAAGCATGATGTACAGTGCCTTTGAGAGCTGGATGGTCACGGAATACCACAGAAGGGGATTGGAGAAAGCAGGCACGAGTCTAAGCAGCATGTTTGGGGTTATGACAACATTGAACAGTATTGTGGCTATTCTAGCGGGAGTGTTTAGCGAGTGGCTTGTTCAAGTGACCAGAACGAAGAGGGCACCTTTCATGGCCAGTGCTGGTCTGCTTATGATCGCCTTCTGGGTCATCTTAACATGCTGGGTAAGAAGCCCTCGAAGAACCCTTATAGATGGAATTCCCACTGAGATCGTGTACAGACCGAGAATTACGGTGACAGTCATCAGTCGTCGGAGACCCCTGCCCCTACCGCTGCATCACCTGTTCCTGCCAAGTCCGTTTTGAAGACAGTCCTCACAGACCGTCGTATTCTCACTCTCGGCCTGGCCTCGTGCTTTTTCGAAGGCTCAATGTACTTGTTCGTCTTTTTCTGGACCCCGGCCCTCAAAGCCGCCGCAGCTGCTCAAGAGAACGGTTCCACCGAGCTGCCGCTAGGCATGATATTCGCAACATTTATGGCATCTGTCATGCTAGGCTCCCTCCTGTTCAACACGTTAATCTCATCTCTGCGGCTCCTCAGCCCTTCCCGGCTTCTCACCATCATATTCGCCACCGCTTCTAGCTCATTACTCGTTCCGATCGTGTCTAAATCCGAGACTATAACCTTTTGGAGTTTTTGCGTATTCGAAATGTGCGTTGGTATGTACTGGCCCAGTGTCGGCTATTTGAAAGGACGAATTGTGGAAGATGGGATCAGAGCCAGAGTTTATGGCATGTTACGAATTCCGTTGAATGTTTTTGTGGTCGTGGCACTTGGATTGGTGCAAGAGGGGGAGGGATATCGGAATGCTGTATTTATGGTTTGCAGTGGACTTCTGGTCGTTACCAGTGGGGTCTTCCATCACGTTGTTAGTGATTGAAGAGACTTAACCCGGAGATCTTAAAAGAAGGCATTCGCGTGGCAATTTCTGAGTGCTGGAATTTTATTTCAGATGGGAATGGAAATGTATGTGAACTACCACTGAAGGATAGGACATCCACTCGGTCGAAGTTGGCCTTGGGAATACCTGGTTGATACCACAATTGCATTATAGCAATTAAGTTCATTTTCTTAGAACTCGTATGAAATCTCACATTGCCTAAGTGTTCTATAAGTAGTGCATTGAACTAAATTCAGCCTTTGAGAGCTGTTAGGAGATGTCATATAACATATTCAGTATTCGATCCTACTACATCAGGGAACCCTGGGTAATAATAAATGAGTTTTGCAGGGCGTAGAGGGATGACTGATGACATTGGCAGTGCTTGAATGCAGTTTCCATGAAAGGTTGATTGTAAAGTTACTGTTTTTTCTATTAAGCCACTCGGTCTTGCCTCAAAGCATACAGACATTTGCAATAATGAACAGCAGCATAATTTTTGGACACCCTGAGGCGGATTGCTCTTATTTCTTATTTGATCCTACCCCTAACGCAGCGCTTGCAACCAAAGTAGAAAGCTCAGCGGGTATGCGTGCTGCCAAGAGTACTCCCCGAGACCGAATCCCCTTCCAACCCCAATTCCCATGATGAACACCTGAACAATATGCGTAAAAAAGAGAAAAGCGCTTCACATTCAATGCATGTCCTCATAGCAGTTTCAAACCTAGCTGTGCTGTGCAGCTCGGCTTGAAGGACTCCAATCCACTTCTAAACTTCCTCCATTTGTCCGGCTGGTTGCTCGTCCTCGTCATCGCCGAAACTGCCCACTGACGACATGTCATCATCGTCATCTGACTCAACTCCTGCTTCGTCGGCTGCCTCTTTACTCGCATACTTTGCTACATACTCTGTCTGAGGTAAGTAAAGGTGTTGGAGGAGTTTCCACCGAGTATTGACTGACCCTTGACCTTGGCATCATAACTCTTTGGCTCTCGCATTAATAGCGCGGCTGCCTCGCCGTTTAGAGGATCTGTAGGGTTCGGGTATCGCAGCAGTTGTGGCAGGAAGACTTCGAAGATGTTGATCATGTCAAACATCGGTGACCAAGTTTGGTTGATGACATCGAGACAAACAGAGCCGGATCTGCCAGCCATTAGTCTTCGAGCGCCTCGTCTGGATAGAACATACAACTCGTCAATGTTTGGGTGGAAAATGCGGTTGACGAAGCCAATACTGGGTGATTTGTACGGATATTGGTCGGGTAGCTCGACGTGGACTTTCCATAATCCGCCTTGAAAGGGCGCTGCAAGCCATCAGTCTCCGCTTGTCCTAAGTATCTGCAGATATACTGACTCTCCTCCGGACCTTTGAATCGCACATAGAACTCCTGCCTATTTCCCATATTATGAACAACGCGATCATGTCCTCAGGGCTCGGGGAGGACGTACACTAAAGGGCATTGAGTTAGCACCAAATCCGCCAGCAGCACAGAACAAATTTCTACTTACTATTGTCGTTAACGAGAGTAACCTCATAGTCGCTCATCAGCCTGCCAGTCGAGTCAGTATGACCGACTCATGATGAAGGTCTTCGAGAAAGGCATACATCCTAGAATCAGTCAGTCATCAGGAGATCGTTGAAGCCATCTTTTCAAAGTACTTACTTCATCACCTGTGGTGCAAGTGTGTCATCAGCTTTGCTAGTCCATAACTCCTTGTGCAAAGGCATGCTTCACTCACATCTGTCTCGATACGTCTGCGAGGAGAAGACATGTTGACGCGCCTCTCTCGGATATCTTGGGTGCGTGCTCTCTATCTCCGCTGCCGGTATTGCCCTCAGCGAGTCAAAGGTAGTGGACTTGATTTCGGAATGAGACTGGACGTGGTTAAGGAAAAGTTGCGAAAAGTTGGAGGTGCTGAGGTTGGGAAATGACGGAAGTCGTGGCACTTCTTATCGTGAGCTTTATCGGATTCAGTGCACGATCCGGAGTCGGCGGTTCTTTCCGTAATGGGCAATGGGTCCTGCTTTTGTTTATGGTATGCTGGACGGAACTTTAGAAATTTGTGAATGGCATAACTCTTTATTCGTTTAATGAATCACAAATACTGCCTATTTCATGACTTCTTACTCATATTCTGCCTTGTCATCAGCCCGTTTCACACGACGTACAGGTCATCTGCTGTCACACCCATGTATCACTTCCAAGCAACAACTCCCGCTCCGCTGGAAAGGGAACGGATCCAGCACTTTTCCAACAGTAATCAGCTTGCGGGGAAGCGCCCCCAGAACCAAAGCGAAGTTAGTGAACAAAGGGGTTGTAAGCCGAGAACTCGTGACCTTTGGTTCTCATTCCCAAGCAGGGTTAGCTCCTTTGCCCCTCCCGAGGCAAGATCGGTGTTTTTGACCGACCATACTGAGAAATCCAGCGTGGGAATCATCACGACCTCAACCATAAAAATCAGCACAATGGCCACTTCTCTTCCTCATTTGTATTTATTCTTGCTAAGCGATCGCCATTGTAAATCTCCAAGCAACAATAACCACAAAGCTTTCCAACCATGTCACGACCAGTATCCGTCGTGAAGGGGTCTCGTGCCCTCTTGTCGCAATACCTAAGACCTACTTCATCTTCTGTACAGCCTCTGCTATCGCAATGGCAGACCAGACACAGTTCACATGCGCCTATGGGCACCCCGGGACCAAGTTTGCGCAAGAAAGTTACCCTCAATACCATCCGTTCCATGTACAAGAAGGGGGAACCCATCACCGTTTTGACAGCTCATGATTTCCCTAGCGGGCATGTCGCAGATGTTGCTGGCATGGAAATTGTACTGGTGGGTGACAGCCTTGCAATGGTTGCCTTGGGTATGGAGGACACTAGTGAAGTTCTCCTTGAAGAAATGCTTCTTCATTGCCGTTCTGTGTCCCGAGCAGCAAAGACAGCCTTCACCGTAAGCTCATCTGGACAGCTTCAAATTCACAGAACCTAATCTCTTTTCTTCAGGTCGGAGATCTCCCTATGGGAAGTTATGAAATTGCCCCAGAACAAGCCCTTGAATCTGCCATCCGGTTCATCAAGGAAGGTCGAGTGCAAAGCGTGAAGCTCGAAGGGGGTATTGAAATGGCGCCAACCATCAAAAAGATCACAACTGCTGGCATTCCTGTCCTAGGCCATGTAGGCCTGACACCACAACGCCAAAATGCTCTTGGAGGATTTCGAGTACAGGGAAAGACGTCTGAAGGAGCTATGAAAGTCCTTCAAGATGCTCTAGCCATACAGGCTGCAGGTTGTTTCGCGGTAGTCGTCGAAGCTGTCCCTCAAGAAGTAGCAGCTCTGATCACAAAGAAGCTCTCTATTCCAACTATTGGTATCGGTGCCGGCAATGGCTGTTCTGGCCAAGTGCTAGTCCAGGTAGATATGACCGGAAACTTCCCACCCGGACGCTTCATCCCAAAATTTGTGAAGAAATACGGAGACGTATGGAGCGAGAGTCTGAAAGCCATCGAAGCTTATAGAGATGAGACGAAGAGCCGTGCATATCCTGCGCCGGAGCACACGTATCCGATTCCACGACAGGAGCTCCAGGAATTCGAGCGTATGCTCGAGGCTAACGATGTCTGATATTGTACCATTATACCCTGAGAGGACGCGTTTGCAGCCTCATGAATTTCGCTTTTGTCTTTACTTCCTCGGCATTACTGGTAGATCTTGGGGAGACGATTGAGTAGCGCGGATGATTCAGATATCGCATATAGATGCTAAATAGAAGACAAGCTGCAGAGCTTCATCCAAACGCTGGGGTCATCGAATATGTGACGATGAGCTGGTCCTTAGAGTCCTTGAAGCACTGCACCAGGACCTCATTAGCTACCGTTACCTCTGCAATGAAATCTATAACTCACTCTATGCAAATTCCCAACAATCTCATCCAACGCAGGTGCAAAGCTCGAATTGACGTACAAAAACACACTGTCCATATCTCCAACTTTGAGAGCCCTCCTCAAGTAGGAAACCACAACTTCAAATCGTTGCGTGCTCGAAACTTGAGATAATTTCCTCTTCAATTCCGGCGCACTCCCTACAGCTTTGAAGTGCACCGTGACTTTGGGTTTGGGGAAATCGGTGGCGGAGGACAGGGCTTTAGCTGCATCGCGAGGCAGGTGTGTGATGATCATGGACGAGGCCATCGTGAGCGGCAGATCAGGTTCATGATCGGCGGAATCTGGGATCGCATTGCTGTTATCTGCTGGAGTAGTGGGCCTTGACCCGAGACCGGAGGGGGATGCGGGCGGTGGCATTTTGAAGTTGTGTTGTGAGGTTGAGGTTGGAGAATAAAATTGGGCGAGGCTGCGATTTTACGAAGTTGGGAGCCGCGTGGTTCAAACATGTGACAAAGAGTGAACAAACTCAGACAGTAGCTTCTTCGGGATTCTGTCCAAAACGACTGATTATATACTACAGATTATGTTACATCAGTTTTAATTACGCAACGCTTCTATGTCTACAACTTCCTTGACAGCCTCTGTGGTCAGAACCAATGGTGAATCATCCTGAACACAAACACTGTCCTCAATTCGAATACCAATGCCACGGAAATGTTCCGGCCAACGCTTGTCGTCTGGTACATATATCCCAGGTTCAACCGTTACACAGTGGCCAGCTTTCAGTGGTACGGATCTGGGGTAACCAGAACAATCATGTACATCCAAGCCAATATAATGCCCGACATGATGCGGAAAGAGGACGTCCAGAGCATCTCCAGTCATATCAAATCCAAGTTGCTTGAGAGCTTCTTTCAGCCCGTGCTCCGTAATTTGATGGAGCTTGTCTAATGTCATATTTGCACTCTCCCTGCAAAGAGAAACAGTGCTTCGTTGGACTCGGAGAATAGCTTCATAGAGATCTCGTTGAGGATCCGAAAATTTCCCGTTGATCGGCCACGACCGTGTGATATCTGCAATGTAACCACCGTACTCTCCACCAGCATCGACTAACACAATCTGGCCGTCCTGCAGCATGTCATCATTGCGGACGTAATGAATGCTGAGTGCATTTTGGCCACCTGCAATGACTGGGACGTATGCGGTGGTATCGCAACCTCCTATTTTGAAGTCATAATCGAGAAAAGCGCCTAGATCCTTCTCTTTGGTCCACTGTCGACGCATGGCGTTTGTGAACGCTCGCCCGGAAAATTTCCCGGCCAGACGCATGTTTGCAATCTCCGCCTCACTCTTGAGGATTCTCAGTTCGTTCATCAACGGCTTTAACGGCTTGACTTTGCTGTTCTTGATCATTTTCTGGAAGTCGTTCGGTACTAGATCTTGGTCCCGGAAGAATCGACCAAACCCAGAACATTTGACTATATCTGTATAAATTGCACTGGCTCCTGAGATAAGGGGAGGGAGTAGTGTATGCAAATGATTGACATCTCCCGACTGCGCATAATCAGCACTTGCTCAACTTGCCAGATCGGGGGCAAAGACCTCATCGGCATTGAAAACATCAAGGCTTGCCTGTTCTCCACTCCTTGCTCCATCCCATTGCTCTGCTTTTGGATCCTTGGGGCGAACGAAAAGGTGGAAGATATAGTCTGCGGACGCCCCAACTTTCCGAATTACGGCCACTGCTTCAGGTTCGTTGAAACCTGTCAGGTAAAAAAAGTTGGGCTCCTGGTGAAACTCGTAGAAGACCGCTCCTGATCGGTATTTTGTATTTGAAGAGGCGAGTATTGCTATGCCATTATCGGGTAGGCTTGCAGCAAGCCTTGACCGTCGATCTGAATATTCCTGGGCTGTTATTCCTGGAGTAACTGGAGCTGCAGTTAGCAAGGATCTCGCAAATTCCAGTCTATACGTACTCTCTCCAGCTCTTAGCAAATGGGGATGCGTTTCATGAACAGGCTGTCCAAAATGTAAATCTGCAGCTGATATGGACGCATAGGTCCTCCGCGATTGGCATGCTGCTCGATACCTTTGGGCGAGTCCAAGCAATTGGTATTGCTGGCATGGTCCAGGATATACTACCTTCTGCAGCTGCTTGAGCGCTGGTCTGCCCAGCTTCATAGTCAATCAAGAGCTCGTGCGCTGGAAGTGTTAGTGTTGCATCATGGTATTTGACATCGAAAAACGAGGCTTTTATCCACGGCGTATACCTAGCAGCATAAAAAGTGTTATGCACGCTAGCCGTTGCTCTGGAGGGCGCGTCTGCTTTGGTGTCCGAGCGCCGAAGGAGCTTTGTTGACTACACCCACTTGGAGCTTCTCCAAAAACACCAGAGCACCGCTCAACACCGCAAGCATTAACCCACCACACTCCTTGACTGGTGCATTCGCGACAGCCGCGATCTTGTCAGAACGAGTACTCATTCATCTTTCCCAATGCCTCTATAATCCAGCTCCAGACGTGTTCTGTCGCGTGCCACCCCACTCCTTCTCTCAGTCCTTGCTGCCCAGAGGATCCAGAATACCTTCTTATGGCAGCAGTATCAATATCACCCTTGCCACACACTCTGTCCACCATGTCGGGTAGAAGAGTGCCACTGACAAGCAACCCCAATGCCGTCAACTCGCCTTACCGCGCCGTTGCAGCTGCTGCGTCCAAGCAGAAGCGGTCCTATGCCACCATACAGCGCGAGGAACCGTATGGGCAACCACCGCCAGCTAAGAAGCAGATGCTCGAGTCTCAACAGCCGTTGAGAACGCCACCTCGCCCGCAAAATAGTCAGTCGTCTGCTGAAGGCCGTCTGTTTACGCGAAAATCCAATGCCCCTCAACAGTCAGCTTTTGAGAGGAAGTGTGTTGCAGTACGAGACCGGCCTCAGCAGACGGTGATAAAAGCAGAGAAGCCAACGGGAGAGAATTTGGACTCGATAAGACAATGGCAGAAGCACTACCGGAAGAATTTCCCGTCATTTGTCTTTTACTTCGAGAGTTTTGAGAGCATACCTGAGGATGTCCGTCTCAAACACATTAAACAAGTGAGAGATCTAGGTGCAGTAAGTCCTCTTGGCATGAACTCCACCGGTAGAAGCAAATGCTGATTATATTCCCAGAGAGAAGAAAAATTCTTCTCTAACGCGGTCACTCATGTTGTCACAACTCGATCCATTCCTCCCGAACTTGGCACCAGCTCGACAGAGACTCCAATCGCATCCTCTACGGCTGATCCAAACTCTCAAAACAGCCAACCTCAGACGATCAATCCTTCGTTGTTGGACCGCTCTTCAGAGTCCACCAATACACATTCCGACTTTGGACCTAAGGGCAAATTTACCTTTGAAGCACCCATCAGTCGAAGGATACCAACTCACGGGAATGATGGAGAGATCAAGAGACAACAGGCACGCAATGCGGATGTTTTGATCAGGGCACGGGAATTAGGAATGAAAATATGGGCTCTTGAAAAGCTTCAACGAATGATGATGACAATGTTCGATACGGACACAGGCTACCAGACGAATCTCCACGGCCATAATACACGAAGCAATTCCGTACAAGGATCTGCTGCAGTTCCCCGAACCACTCGGGGAACAGATCTCTCCCAACTCCTCCGTAATGAGCGAATCAATGGGCCTTCTGATCGAGATCCTACAGTGGCTACGAAAGAGCTTGCCGTCTTCAAAGGCCCTTTTATTTACATCCATGACATTGATGAGAAGCAGAAGCCGATCATGGTTCGAGAGTATGCCAAAGTAATGCACAAGGAGGATGGGGACTGGCCTCAATTCCGAAGTGTAGCCAATGGCAAATGCCCCTTCGTGGAAGAGGTTGATCACAGTCGACGGGAGGCAGAAAAGGAGAAAGAATTGATCCGCCTCCAACGACAGCAAGAGAAGGAGAAGTCTATGGTCCCAAGGACTCGTTCTGCCATCGAAGCATCAAGGATGCAACCACCAAAACCCGTGACTGGCAAACGACCTCTCTCGGAGATGGAAGACGGTTCCAACCGAACTATTACAGTTTCGACCAGACAAGCCAATCCCTTTGCTCCTTCAAAAAGCTCGTTCTCCCATCGCACTGATCCAGAAGGTTCTTCCAGAAGTAACCAAAATGCCTTTGTCAGTCGTGCTGGTGCAGGCCGTCTCTTCGGAGGCGAGCCAGTTGCATCAGGCGTCCAGCCATCTAACATCACTTCTGCTATTCGCTCTCAGATGATATCATCCACAGCTGCTCAACCGGGGGCCAAAGCCGGAACAAGCAAGGAGGTTCATGGTCTGCAAAGAAAAGTGCTAGAGAAGAATAGCGGAGGCCCAGGATCTTATGGGCTGGCCAGCTCTCACCGAATGACAGATTTGGTTGCTGCTGCCGCTAGAGACGATGCTCCAAATCGAGCTGCGAAGCGGAAAGGGCAAGACAAACTTGGGCTTATCGAGGAAGATATCGACCCATCCGAAGCAGAGGAGAATGCTAGGAAGGTCGAAGCTACTCGTAAGGCGAAGGCTGTTCAACAAAGGAAACTTGAAAAACGGGATCCTAAACCAGGATATTGCGAGAACTGCCAGGACAAATTTGAGGACTTCGATGAGGTATGATGCACTGATCCCTTCACAAAAGGCTATCTAACTCGATACTCTAGCATGTTCTTTCTAGGAAACACCGAAAGTTCGCCGAAAAGGTAGAGAACTGGAAAGACCTAGATGCCTTGTTGAACCAGCTGGCTCGGCCTCTCAGGGAAGCGGCGGAAGAGGGATATTAATTTGGTTTGCCTCCTTCGGTCTGACTGCACGACATAATGCTATGTTATACTGTTCAAGAGATGCGCACACGTTCGAAACGGTCTATCGTCATTGTCAATTCGGCGTTCATGGGAGGGTCTTTTCGGTTGTACTTATCCCCTGTTTACTTTTTGCTTCTTTCTTCTCCACCTCGCGGCTATACCAAGCTTCTTCGACGCATTTCAGCCAGGCTTGCGTGCATTTGGGGCAGGAGCGGGCATTTTTGGGCTGCATTTGCATGGGCGTCTTGTTCCTGTTCGTCTCATCGGTCTTGTTCAGCAATTACTGTGCAAAGGGGTTGTGCTATGTAGATACACATGTGATACTTCACATGAAATTACTGAAGTGACTTCACGCTTTGTGGTTCCTTACATGTGATATTCCACGGGCCGGTCCCCCTTACTCGCATCTGCAGTTATGGGACCGTGAGGATTTCAGCAAGCCCCCGGAAATCCGATCTCGACGTCACGGAAAATTAGTATCCCTGAATGTCAACCTTACCACCATGCAGAACTCTATACGCGAGACTTCTGCAGACATTCTCTGCAGACGGAACTCGCCACCCCCATGAAATGACCATCCTATGTCAAGGTAACACATCTTTCACACTGCAGCTTCCTGTATCGGATCCGGGCATCCTTCTTGCTGTCTCCTGCTTACTATGGAAAGATGGGCGTCAAACGTGGCTTAAAATTTTTCCCTCCATGAGCCTATTGCACCGTCTCCTTAACAAAGCACAAGCATCGTTAGATTATCTGGATCCGGAAGACGTGGAGAGGCAAAGCTCCATTAGGAGTGCACGACCTCACTACCCCGCAATCAGAGGGTACTACTGATGAGCAACTCAAGCAGGCTGGGAGTGGACACCTCGGAACGAGAACACTACGATAAGGGCTAGAAACGCTTTGACAGCTGCTCCTGTGGAGAAGTTGATAGGTGTCTCGGCGTCTGCTTTATTAGTAGGGCTTTTACTCGGAAGGACCGAGACACAGTTCTGGTGGCTCACTGGCTTCATGGGTGAATGTCGGCGTGTGGTAGGTTGTGGCGTCGACACGGAAAGAAGGGAGACGACTTTCGATGCGAGAGGCTGTTTCGAGTTGTGCGGCAGGCCTGCAGTGTTCTAGAAGGATGAGAGAAGCAGCGGTGAAGCCACGGACTGCTTGTGATGCCTTGACGGAGATTTACTGCCGTGCTTTGGATGATGTGAGTGAAGGGTCTTGTTCTCCGACCGAGGATAATAAGCAGGAGGGTTTGAGATCTTTCTCAAACCGATTCTAGAAGCAATGGAAGGGAAGCAAGACATCCAGCTGCAGGTACGCGGCGTTGCAATATTGGCAGTCCCCTGCATTTACCGTTCTTTGAGAGCCACGTGGAAAGTTGATTACTCTTGAAGTTTTGTTGATGGGGGTATCCGTTGACTTTTTAGGAGGTTTTCCGCAATATGGCTCTGGGATTTCAATATGACAATTTGGTTTCGGAAGCAGCAGTAACTCAATCATAGCTCAGAAGACCACCTTTTGAATACCTTCACCCTATCTCTCGGGCTGACAAGCAGTTGCTAATCCATCGTAAACGCTGATCAACGTCTGATGTTAACGTCGACTCAGTCTCGTCCTAAATATAAATCAATGATGGAATTGTACCGGGAGGTGAAACGACAGGGGCGCGTCTCATTCTTGAGAGGGCCTACGATCGGTTTTTCTGTCCCCGGCGAGATCGATCAAATTAATGGCACCTTGCATGGGGTCTCACAAGCACGTTGTCCTGCACTGCACTCGCAAAAAGCGAACGATATAGGGGCAACTTCGCGGGGGAAGAAGACATCCAGGGCCTGAAAAATTAATGGCTGGGGATCGAATCGCAAAGCATCGCTTTATCGCCAGTATGGGGGCCTTTCTCTGCAGACTGCAGCGCTACTGGGTCGATATCCGCCACTGGGTAGGGACTGATGTGGACTCTGTGGATTTGAATGTGGATGTGGAGTGTGCCTCTGCTAGTTTCGCGGAAGCTTGGAGCTTTGAGCTCTCCTTTTCTGCAGGCAAGTCGGAAGCCGTGTAAGTCTTGCAAGAGAGCTCTTGCCAGCTCTGGCTAGCTCGCAGCCACGACTACAACCACGATCATGGCCACGGCAGTGAGGAGGAGCTTTTGGCCATCATTGGATGTGATATCTGACTCGGGGCGAGCGTTGGAGATGGCATTTTCTGACTGTGCTCAGTGTGCTGCCGGCGGTACGAACTCCATAGGGTCCAGCGCCTGGACAGCGGCTTCTAGTCTACTTCTAGCCCGTTTGGGCCGTTTGGGGAGCAAGATTCAGGCCTCTGCCATGCACCCCCCATGCTCCCATGTGTCTGAGCCCTGGCACGCTGCCCTCCGAGCCCTCCCTGCGTGCCCTCGCCCGCGAGATCCATCCACTCCGGCCGCGTGCCCTCCAGCAGGCTAGGCCTGAAGCTGCTATGGCCTGCGCGATTGCTCGTTATCGACAGGGTCAATGCCATCAGTGGGTTGGCAGTGGATCCTCCCTTCCTGGCCCTACTCCAGCTGGCGGAGCTTTAATAACTGCCACGCCTGGCCCATGGTTCTCGGTTTCGGCTGATCACACCGTCTCTGCAAAAGGGTGACCTGACCTGACCTGGCCGAAGTGAAGTGTGTCAGTCCCATCCCAAAGACAGCTGCACCGCCGTGCATAGGGCAGTCTCAGGCGTTTCGTGGAAGAAACATTCTGGAAATCCTTTGTTCGAGCTGCCTGCCATCTGAGGCCCCTGGTACTAGCCGGTGCATCAGAGACATTCCTGCCGGCGAGAAAGAGCCCTACTCCCAACAGAGCGCTTGATCGACAGTGGCTCGAGTGGCTCGTTTGTGAATATCGAAACTTCATCGAGGGACTTCTATTGCCAAAAGGTTATTCACCGCTCGCTTCAGAATCCGCCAGGCTCGGCAGATTCAACTCCTCCAGACACGCATCCAATCTCTAATCGCCTCGACACCTCGACTTCTGTGAATGATATCAGGTAAATCGCGCCCTACTATGCCTGCGGGCAGAGAAACCATCCAAAGGATCCATCACACCGAGTAAATTGACTGCTAGATACTCGTCAAAATGGGCAATAGCAATGGAAAGCCGGTTTCCTTCTCCGACGAAGGTATGCAAGCTCCCGCCTCCTATTGATAGCGGTCACTTCAAGGACAATATGCACTTGCATCAATCGCTCCCCAGCCCTTACCCAAAGCGCTTGCTAACTTCTGGGGCTCTTCGTAGTGAACCTCAATCACTTTCGCTTACTACGCGTTGTTGGGAAAGGGGCGTTTGGGAAGGTCAGGATTGTGGAGAGAAAAGACACCCAGCTCACCTTCGCCTTGAAATACATCCGCAAAGATGAGGTGGTACGGTCAGAGAGTGTGCGGAATATACTGCGGGAAAGGCGGATGCTGGAGCACTTGAACTACCAGTTCATCTGCAACCTGCGGTACAGTTTTCAGGATATAGAATACATGTGAGTCGCAACTTCCTCATTTTGGGGAATCTTGCTAACCTCTAAAGGTACTTGGTGGTGGATTTAATGAATGGTGGCGACTTGCGATTCCACATTTCGAGGAAGACTTTCACCGAAGAAGCAGTCCGATTCTGGATCGCCGAGTTGGGTTGTGCGCTGAGATATATCCACAAGCAAGGAATCATACATAGAGATGTGAAGCCGGATAATGTTCTGCTAGACTCGGAAGGCCATATTCATCTTGCTGATTTTGTTTGTCTTCTTGGTCTGCTATACGGCCTGCATACTGACTTGTCCTAGAATGTTGCGTCCGACTTTACCCCCGGAAGACCTTTGACAAGCAAATCCGGAACTCTGGCATATTTGGCCCCAGAAGTTTACAAGGGACATGGCTATGGTCCTGGTGCTGACTGGTGGTCTCTTGGCGTTTTGTTCTATGAGTGCATATACAACAAGGTACGAATTTTGCCTACTTTCATTCATTTTTCAATCTCATATATATGTTTTAGCGACCTTTCGAGGGCAGCACTCAAACAACATTGGCTACACAAATTACCAAGGCCAGCCCGAGTTTCCCAGTCACACAACCGCCTGTATCGATGCCATGTCTACATGCAATTAGCTCAGCACTCGAGGAAGATCCAGCGAAACGAATGGGGGCCGCCAGTTTCCACAGCTTTACCGACAATCCGTTCTTCCGTGCAATTGATTTCGAAGCGCTAGAAAGGAAAGAAGTCGAGCCCGTTTTCGTTCCATCTTCCGAGAAGACCAACTTTGATGCTACTTATGATCTCGAAGAGCTACTTCTTGAGGAGGCACCATTGGAGGCACGAGCAAGGAGACAAAAGCCCAGAGAGCCGCTGAAAGAGGATGCATCAGAGAAGGAAATAAGAGAGGATGATCTCTACAAGATGATCGAGACCCAGTTCACGCCGTTCGATTATACCACCGCAGCGTACGAGAGGTACATCCCTTTCCCCACTGATCACACTCTAACACTAATCAGGCTTGCCAGGTACGCCGGAGCCTTAGATCCCAATGCTTCCAACACAGGATCCCCGACCGACTGGACCCAGCCAGCGCCAATGACTGCTTCCCAGAACCAATCAGATGGAAGTGGTGCCAGATCGATAGGCAGACGGTCAACCTCTAGGAAGAGAAAAGGCTCAGGCCAACCACCGTCCCTTTCTGGATCACCACCAATGCCCTCGAATCATCCACCTCTCCCAAATGGGCAAGGCTCGAACTCTCAGTCAGGAGGGTATCGACAAGCATCTAGCAGCCACTCGGCTCAAGCCAAAGCTCCCCTTTCGCCTTATCAAGCCTCGTACAGTCGCCCCCAACGGCCAACTGGAACCCGGAAAGAGTCTACAAGTGGTGGTATGCAGGTTACATTGGATGAGATGGGAAGCTGGTCTGAACTTGCGAAACAAGATGCCACTTTACCGGCTGATGCCAAGCTCGAAGTGGCCACAAAACCCTCAGGAGGCATGCTCTCATTCTTGGGCAGAAAGAAGGGCAGAGGACATAGTCCAAAGCCACAAGAACGCGGAATTTTGGGCAAGGAAGGCGCCAGAGTGGTCATCAGCAGCGGAGAATGAGGCCTCCACTCTTCATGATTCTCACCTATATACAACAATGAATGAGCACCATGGCGAAGCATTCTCGAATATATGAAGAAGAATGGGGCCTGATTTGCCAATCGACCAATCTCCCTCATACGATTGAAGACAGGGCATCGGGCGAGATCATAGTGTGTGTAATCAACTGTTAGACGGAAACATTTATGGGAGGTACACTGGAATTTATGCATGGCGTGGCACTAAACGCAAGCGGCAGCTCAATCCTGGTTGCATACTGGAAACAACTGAATGTTGAGCGAGGAAAGAGATGGTTTTGTCTGCTTATAGGATATGATGGGGGTGAAGATACCAAACTGATTGGTCTACGTGGGCTTGCATGTAGATATGATACCAATAATTGTCTCTCTGACTTGAAGCCTAAGACTACTTCTATATCGTTCGCAATCTAGGTAAAAAGGAGCGGTTGCAAGTGCATTGAAGATCCAAAGCAATATATCCATACGGAGATGTTGATGGGCTAAATATTCATCGAAGGAACTCATGTCTTGACAGCTTGACAGACATGACTTATTGGAATATTATATATCAACACATATCTGTTTCCTCAATCGCATCATGCAATAGCAGCTTCGCCTCTGATATTGAAGCTCTCCCATTGCAAAATATTATCGAGCTTTGGGCCTTCCATATCTCGGGAGCAAGCCTTCTTCTCAGAAGGCTTTCAGCAAGACAAATTGACAATGCAGTACTTCATGAAGAAAAATCTCAAGTTCAAGAGCCGCTGTTTCCCTTGAGTATCCAATCGTGTTATCAGTACACTCATGATAATCAAAAGAAGGATGCAGAAGAATCCACGGAAAAGATCACGTAACAACTTCAAGGAAGTGAAGAATGGGCAGTTAGTCTCCAAATAGAGAGATTTGAGCTTTGCACAGGATAAATCCCAAGGCAGGTCGAGGACCTACTTATACATTTTGACAAGCCTTCCTTTGAGTGTTGTTTCTATACAATTTTTCACGCCTGTTTCGTTTCTTAATCTATAAATATTGTCTGACGGTGTTTTGATTCTTTTGACAATGAGAAGCCATATGAGAAATAGCACCACACCTCATTAGAAACGGGTATTGAAACTAAAATCTGTGATCAGCTTCTGGGCTTTTCTAAAAGCTTGCAAATGAATAATCACACTTAATTTTTCTCTGTATGGCTATGCTCCCATCAAGGCGAAAAGGGCATTTTGTTAAGGGAACAAGAGCTTTATAGCCAGCAAATCGCGGCTCCGCTAAGGATCTTGATAGATGTTGTCAGAGTTGGACCAGGGAATTTCGAGGATGGGTGACTCGCCATATTACAATTAACTCCAAGAAAGAAGGCCTCGGAGCTATGCTAGAAGTATATAAGCACCTTTTCGCCAAACCTTCTCTTTGGTCATAGTAGACTACGCCAGGAATAACCACGAGGAATCTTGTACACATAGAGACCTTGTTGAACAAAGTTTTCGCAGATGTTTGGGAAGACACTCGAACACTCTTTGTACCTGATAGTCTGCATTGTCTCTTACAAGAAGCTCCTGGCAACTCTTCTTTGTAGAAGAGTGAGAGGCCAAGGGAAAGAAGTTCTAACATTGAAAATAAATCAGACAGTGACGGTGATTCAGGAGAACAAGCAAAAAGTCTCTACAGGCTCATTCCAGTGGATTCAATGGCGAAAAGAAGTGAAAACAGAAGGCTAGCTTTGGAGTATCTCATGAAAATAGGAAATAGTATTGGGGGACTTATAGCTATGCAGGGTTCCAACCTTTCTTGCCATATCTTACGCTTTGCCTTTTGAATATTTGTGCTGAGGCAGTAGGGAATGGATTCGGAGAGAGAGCTGACATGGCTATTACTAGAGCCTCACCCCTGCTCTGGTTCCCCCTGTCCTTAGCTTAACAACCTTCTTTTCCTTGAAAACAAAATCCAGAAACCCAACACCATTTCAACTCCACTCTAATCCAGGTCTCCAATTTCCATACTCGTATCTATCCATAGCAGCCAGACTACACAATCAAGCACCAGTTGGAAACTCCAAAATGCTAGTCCCCGCAGATGGTAAGACGGATTTTATACTTGGGACTTGAAGCCAGGTCTTGCAGGCGAAAATAAATACAAACTGCCATTGTACTAGGTTTGAACCGCTGAATATTAAATTTAGGTTATATTGTGATAATGTAGCAGACCAAGAAAAGCACCGGTGGGTAGAAGCATCCATATGAGAATTATAAGAAAGCTCATCACAACATGAGAAATATTGAGGCAGGAAAGGAGTGCAGGCAGGTGAAGGCTAAAGAGACTTAAGGGTTTTATTGAAAAGCTTGAAAATTTGGTTCGAGAGCAAATCAAAGGTGCTGAAGGTAGGGAGAGAATTTAAACTTCACAATAGAAGGATAACCTGCAAGCTTTTGCAGCATCTTCAGTAAACACATACTTCATAGTGAAATGAAAACGAGGTCCTTGGGAAAAGCAGCTTCTCTATCTAGAAGTAGTTGACAAATACACCCATCAACGCCTCTGAAAAAAACTACCAAGAAAAACGGTACATAAAAGTGTCTGGTAGACAGTGCGAGAAAATGCAGCAAATGTGCCTCTCGATCTCTTCAATGTCCCAACCTCCAACCTCAACTAATGCGAGTCTTATCTTGAATAGTCTCGGTCCTTCAGATCTTTACGCCGGCCTCCTGATACTGCGAGTATCTATATGCGCCGTATGCAAGAATGAATCCACTGAAGATGATTGCCCAAATACCGAAACCCAATCCTGCAGCATTGTTTGCGGAAGTAGCGGCAGAGGTGGTCGTAGTGATCTTCGGCTTTGGGTCTCCCTCCTGGAAGCAAATCGATTAGCAGCTTTTCAAGGCTGAGGAATGTAGATAGCCTTACCTGGCGCTTCAGCTTTCCAATCAACAGACCCTCAAGAATCTCGCGTGCCTCATCACTGTGTCCAACATCCTCGAAAGCCTCAGTTGCGTCCTGTCCACCAACATCAAGCAGAACTTCCTCTCCACCACTGAATACAAATTAGCAACTGTTCCTCATCTTATCCAAATAGAATCTATTAGAACAGAGGAGAAATCAAGAGTGGGGTCAATTCCGGCTGCCTTGCACATGAAAGGGGGCATAGCCGATCTCGAGCTGGTAGAGCACCGAAAGTCCTGCTTAAGCTCCAACTCAATGGCCAAATGCAAATGCCCCAGTTCTGCCTGCAGCCCGGTGACATCCGAAGCGACCAATGCCACCTCTCTCGATTGCCTGTTGCAGTGGTCCTGGGAAGAGATAGAACTTACGGATGCTCATCAACGAAACTTGTGGTATCATAAACTTTGTCGTGGATCACGAGGAACAGATCCTTCTTCGCCGAATGCTCTGCGATCTGCGCATATGTGTACTCCTTGTCGGCAGACATGTTGAGTAGTGTCTGTTTACTTCAGGGAAAGTCGGTCGCAGGTGTCTAGTCGCTTATCGTGGGTCGACAAGGTTGACAAGAGGCAATGGCAAAGGACCAAAGAGATGTTCGCTGGGAGAAGGGGGAGAGGCTGGTCGTTTGTTGGAGTCACACTGGGTAAAGTACAAATTGTCTTGAAGATAATATGAAAGTCCCGAGCTTCTTTCCGCTGAGCAGACTTACCGAGCGGCTAACCGTATATGGCTACGCTGTCCTCGCAGCCGACTGTCAGCAGGAGGAAAGGGGCATGCGATTGGCTTGACTTTCCCCAAATTTCGTGTGGGGCCTGTCCGACACATGGAAACACAGATTCAACAGACCAGTGGGCCTGCGTGTACATAGTAGATTTCTTGTCCTCAGATTCCGAACCTCCGAGCACCTTCCGATAGCTCGATTCCCCAAGACACCATCTAGAAGCCTTTGGGGAAAGATCACTATTGCGGCAATTTGGGGAATGGGAGGGTCATATGCCAAATGGCAGAATATGTGGCAGAAGATATGGCAGAATTTCATTGTATTGAGCTCATGCCAGGCTGATACCTGTCGCAAGGCTATCTCTTGCTGCTGCCTCCTCCGATATCCTGGCCTAGACGATACCCCGCAATCTTGTCCCACTCAATCTTCTGCCTGGTGATTGGTAATTGCCTCCGCAACCCCTTGAATGCTCCTTCACTTAGATTATTGAAACCCTTATTGAGCTCTTCTTGGTACTTCTTCTCTGCAACGGTAACTTCTCGTACTATAGTGCTGGCAGATCCTGATGAGATTGATGCTGATATTGGTTTGGTAGTCAAAAGTCGAACATTGCCATCCTCATAGTAATGAACATCAACTTTCATGGTGCCTGACAGGGAGGACGAGGATGGCGAGTAGATATAGAGAGAACGCCATCGGCCGTTCCTGCTTATGTTAGCCTCCGCATATTTGACGGAGGGGGAAAAGTACCAGAAGTTATTCGGGCTGTACTTGTTGGCAACTACCAGTATTGCTATTTTCGAGTCATCTTCAATAGGATACACACCGTACGAGGCATTCGGATAATGTTCTTTGACATGCGTTCCCAAGCTTTTGAGGATCGAGTTTCTGTGCCAAGTCAGCGATTTATGGCGAGTGTTTTGAAGATGTGAGCATACACGAGATCTGAATGGCTGCTTTCAAGAACATAGCTCTGGACGCCGCTTGCTTTCTGTGCCTCGTAAGCTCTTGTTTCCCTCGTGTGTGTCCTAACGGCTTGCCTGTGTAGTATGGTCGAATGCGAAACTAGAGGAGCTCCCAACATCGAAGTATCTTCCATTCCCCAGAGAATTGTGTGAGCTGACTATGACCTGAATGCGAACACATCAGTAAAACTCCGCCACAACCCTGCCAGGTCTGAATGTACATATTGACTGCCACCGGGCAGTTTGACAGTTGCGAATTGCTCCTCATTGTACTTCTCAAACGCTGGGCCGAGCTGGGATACCAGGCTGGGGCTTTCGATCGTGAGGGCCTTGATATCTATTCAGACCATTTGTTATTGGAAGCCCAGCTCTTGGGTGTGTGTTCGTACCAGCAATGACATCTGCAAGCTTGAAGTTGATTAGTAGCTGCCTCGAATACTTGGACAGCCTGGGCTCACCTCTCCCGGTGGTGCTCCTTCCACGAACGCGGACACTGTAGCTAGTTGAGAGGCCATTTGAGGCTTCAGTTGTGCGTTTTGACTTTGCGACTGCCCCAAAAGCTCAGGTCAGAGCAACACTTGCTGATCTGGAGGATGAGACAAGGCCGAAGCTAATTCGAGACCCCTCGATGTGGCTGTGCGACTGTGGCTGACACGTGACTAGCTTACAAGACTGATGTATTTCACATTGTTTAGTCTACGCTTTCAATTTTATGAATTGCTCTCAAGAATGGGCTCTCATATTCATCAAGCCTTGTAGTATCCAGACTGCAGCTGCTGCCCTATTCAAGTGGCTCCTGCCCATTGCTCATCATCTCATCCTCAACTAACACCAAATCCCAAACTCCCTGTTTATGCATGCTCTGTTTTTGTATCCAAAGTCCAGTTGGAGATGGATATTTAGTACTCTACAGCTTGCTTTATCGTATCGTATACCCCTGTAAGTGTCAGCAAATGTCATCCTATCTGTGAATTTAAACGTACTAGCGACATCGGGAATGTTGAATCGCTCAAACATCAATCCCATATGAAGACTCCATCCTGCAACTCTCATTACTGGTGCCTCTAGTCTCAAGAAAGTCTCCTTATCCTCTTGTATGCTAGCAGCTACTTCGGCGCCAATGCCGGCGTTCACCATGCTTTCATGAACCACTAGGCATCGGCCAGTCTTCCTAACACTTTGGAGGACACAATCTTTATCCCAAGGGTACACCGTCCTGAGATCGATCAATTCTATGCTGATCCCCAGATCCTTCTCTGCTTTCTCGATTGCAGCACTGCAAGTGTACAGTGGATGTCCGTATGAGACAATAGTTAGGTCTGAGCCTTCTTTCAGGACTTCCGCTTTGGATAGTGGTAATGTGTAAGAGCCAATTGGGACCTGTTCAACAGCGGCTCGGTACAAAGCTTTGGGCTCCATGAAAATGCATGGGTCGTTGCTCTCTATAGCCGCCAGCAGCAATCCCTTCGCTTGGACAGGAGATCGCGGCATGATGACTCGTAAGCCTGGAATATGTGTAAACAGACTTTCCGGAGATTGTGAGTGGTATCTGGTTATTGTTAGTTCCCATTTCAGTCTAGAATCAGCATCCTTACAGAGCTCCGTGACCAACACCACCGCACGGCATTCGAACAGTCAAGCCGCCCACATTCCTTCCTTCTGTACCGTCTCTGTATCTGAATTTCGCTGCCTCATTAACCAATTGGTCGAAAGCTGGATAAACATAATCTGCAAATTGTATTTCGGCAACGGCCTTCATTCCTTCCGCCGCCGCCCCAATACCAAATCCCACAATACCTTGTTCACTCAATGGCGTATTGAACACTCTCTCGGAACCATAGTTCTCTGCGAGACCCATACTGCATCGGAACACCCCACCAAATGCTACGTCTTCACCAAACAGTATGACCGAATCATCCGCAGCCATAGCAAGGGAGAGCGCATCATTGATGGCTTGGAAAAGGTTCATCCGCTTCGTGGTCCCATTACGAACTTCAGAAGAAAGCTCCGTGTTTTGCAGAGCAGATTGGGAGGCATGCGCCAGCAACGGTGTTGTGGAGAAGTCGGTGGGGATGTTCAAGCGAGCTTGAGGAGGGTGGGTCGAGTATTGGCGATGTCTACAGGTGTTGCAGACATTGTGTCTTACTCGAGGGGCAGAAGAGAGGAACGGCCTCATCGATAATCTTGGTACTATTCGCATTTTGTGTGGAACTCTGTATAACGACATACCAAGAGGAAAAGCATCGCCAAATGTTGTACTTTATGGCCAGAGCTGAAGCCGCGGATAGCCGTGGCTCTATTGTCCTGGCTCCTTATCGGCGATAGCTCCACTTTGCGATTGTTGCTCTGCCAACTGTGCTCAAACGAAAACAGGGCAGAGGGAGAGAGTCGTGGCCACGCAAGACAGCGCTAAGAGCCCATTGTACATATTGTTTGGGTTTTAAAGGTCTCGTTATTTGACGAAAGCGAAGTATTCCTCGATATCAAAGCGAAAAGTTTGTCCATTATCGGAACGCATGGAATGAATATGGCGCCGAACGAGTCCCCACGACGACACCGAGAACGAAGCCATCACCACGAGAAGAGAAGAGCTAATCGAAGGCATGCGAAGTCGAGACATGAGTCTTCGTCTTCACAGTCGGGCTCTCAGCTTCTATCTGCCAATGCACTAGCACAACTCAATCAACTAAATCAACTGCCCCCCAGAGCAGAAGAGCTCACCCCGCAGAAGAAAAGGCGGAAACGGCATAGAGAGGTGGTCGATGAGAACTTTGTGGTTGAAAAGAGCAGGAGACAACATAAAAGGAATAAACGAAGGGTGGTCAGTGGGGCTCTGCTAGAAGAAGGGGACAGTCGAAGATTGAAAGGGCTAAGAGGCGGTAATAAATACGACGAGTACAAGTACGAAGAGTATGACAATGGCAAACCGAAAAAGCGATTATGTAGGGACTTTGATGCAATAGCTCTGGAGAATAAGGCTGATATTTGCTACCAGGGATGCTCATTGGTGCCGCAGTGGTACTTATCATCATTATAGTAGTGGTTGCAGTGGTTGTCTCCAAGAAGAAATCGAGCTCATCGAGTAGCGGCTCTTCCAGTCCGAACGGCGTATCAGATTCAGACATCCCAGCGGCTGCCAGAGGAACATATCTTGATCCCTCTACATGGTACGACACAACGGACTTCAATGTCACATACACCAATCAGACAGTTGGAGGACTTCCAATCATGGGACTGATGTCGGCGTGGGATGACTCTCAGAGAGCAAACTCGAACACGCCCCCGATATCAACCGCATGGGGATCCTATGCTACCACACCAGTGAGAGGAGTTAATCTTGGGGGGTGGCTTTCGCTTGAACCCTTCATCACACCTTCGCTATTTGATTACGATTCTGGTCTAGGTATCATCGACGAGTGGACTTTAACAAGTCACCTGGGTTCTGCGGCTCAATCGACACTGGAAAAACATTATGCAACATTTGTGACTGAGCAAACGTTCATAGACATTGCCAATGCCGGCCTTGACCATGTTCGAATACCGTACTCGTACTGGGCGGTGACAACTTACGATGGCGACCCATATGTTTTCCGCACATCTTGGAGATATCTTCTTAGAGGCATTGAGTGGGCACGTAAACACGGGTTGCGAATAAACCTGGATCTTCATGGGCTGCCTGGCAGTCAGAATGGATGGAACCATAGTGGACGGCAGGGGCCAATAGGATGGTTGAATGGGACAGATGGAGCCTTGAATGCCAATCGTTCCTTGGAAGTCCACGATCAGCTCTCCCAATTCTTCGCACAAGATCGTTACAAAAACATCTTAGCGTTCTACGGCCTAGCGAACGAGCCCAGGATGACTTACCTTGTTGAATCAGAAGTCCTAGACTGGACAACAAGTGCCTACACAATCATACGCAACAACGGAGTGAATGCCAACATCGTCTTCGGCGACGGTTTCTTGGGTTTGGCAAAATGGCAAGGCCAACTGCAAGGTTACAGCGGGCTTGTGTTGGATGTTCATCAATATGTGATCTTCAACATGAACCAAATTGATTACAACCACACTACAAAAGTCACCTATGCCTGCTCAGGCTGGACCGAGCAGACGGAGCAAAGCATGAACGTAGCAACTGGTTTCGGGCCCACTATCGTCGCAGAGTGGTCACAAGCAGACACAGACTGTGCCCCGAGTCTGAACAACGTGGGATGGGGCAATAGGTGGACAGGAACATACGACTCTGGGGACCCGACCACGCAAGTCCTCTCGCCGGACTGTCCGACCCAGAACTCACAATGCGAATGCACTGATGCGAACGCGGATCCGAGTCAGTACAGCTCTACCTACAAGCAGTTTCTGCAGATGTTTGCGGAAGCCCAAATGGCGAGCTTTCAGAAGGGCTGGGGCTGGTTCTACTGGACTTGGCAGACGGAATCGGCGACGCAGTGGAGTTATCAAGCGGGACTTGCGGCGGGCATCTTGCCGGCGAAGGCGTACGCGCCTGATTTTAATTGCTCAGCGTCGGTGCCATCTTTCTCTGGGCTGCCAGAGTATTATTGATCTGATGTTTGGGACAAGTGCGTTGTAGATATGGGTGTACATACTTATGGTTAGGTTGTAGAGGTGATGTTAGATGGGATTGGATATCGTGCACAGCGATCTGGCGTTTGGGCGTTATCTCCTTTATACTAATGTGGATATCTACCTATGTTGCGATGTTCATTTAGTACGAGTGATGAAATACATTACATAATGTCATTTGTTGAATTGGATCCGAGTGAGGTGAAAAGGTGTATGTATGAAGCGATAAGTGTGGGCAGACGAAAACACGACAAGAAGTTTCGGCTCCAGGTAAACCCATCCATATTCATAGGTATATCTAAGATTAAACGACTTGTTAAAAGTTTTCGAGAATCAGCAGCCGCTCCCATCATTGTCCTCTGGTTGTGGCCCTCATAATCAGCTAAGAACAGCCCAGCAGCTCATCTTACCCCAACGTAGGGAAGTTACTCGCAGCTGTCACAAAAGTCTCCAACGCCGGCCTCTCCGCGTTTACAACCTGACCATTCTCAACCACGTTCTCAGTTCCTGCTGAACTCACCGGTACAATATTCTCCTTTCCTTTTCCTTTTCCAGAAATATTGTTCTCTTCAGCAGGCTGTTCATTCCCCCTCATCACCTTCGCCTCGACATCGGCCGCATTTTCAGGAACTCCGCTCTCCATCACTTCTTTAGTCCTCACATCATCTGTGGGCGGTACCCCAACTTCACTCGTCAACGTCGTCATACTCGCACTGGCTTTGTGGCCTTGCAGGCTGAACGGGAATGCAATCCCGCCTGCTTTGGGCCTCTTCAGGTCATACTCCTCGTTCGTCGGGACTTGGACCAATATTGTGGGGTTGGCCCCTTTGGCAGCAAAGTCGGGAGTCAGGTGAGTGTTCGAAGGCTGTCCTAGCTTTTCGTCCTGCATAGCGAGTAAATCGGCGGCTGGTATATTTTCATCCACGTCATCTTGGTTTCCAGTCTGGTTCTGATCCGTAACTGTTCGTCTCCGAGATCTGCTTCGGCTGTAAGAGGGTTTCTGTCCGTGGTCCAAAAGCTTTCCTTGGGTTGTCTTGGTATCGTGCAGAGGACGAGCCCCAGCACCATCTTCTGCGGAAGCTATAGTAGTCTCAGGGGCTCTGTTGGCTTCTTCTTCGTTCTTGAGGGCGTCTTCGTCATGCTTGCTGCCCCACAATGACCATAGACTCATACCCCAACTGCGTTCCTTCTTCTTTTCTCTGAGATCGGCTCCTGTCTTCCTCCTGCCTGCAAGTGCAGACGGCGGCGGGACCTCTCCATCTCCGAATTGTTGGTAGCCTTGTGCCATTTCTCTTGCTCGTTGCTTCTGCACTCTTCGCTTGGCTGATGCATATCTGGTATCCCATTCTTGTCTTGCGTTCATCCATTTCTTGACTGGACCTTCTTTGATTATGCCGATTTCGCTGGGAGGCAGACAACATCCTGGAAGTTCTGATTCAGGCTCGAGTGGTCTGATAAGTCCATGACGATCAACCCGTTGGCGAATCATATGGTGTTTAAAGGGGGGTAAGGCGTCGCCAGCTTTCCCGACGGTTTTGTAGCCTGCATCACCCGACTTCTCCTAGATGAAGATTACCGACGATTCAATTAAGGACGCTACCAGTGGTGCTTTTCTTACCTTCTCAGTAGTAGCATCATCTTCCTCAGTGCTAGATTTAGAAATGATGGAAACATCATCGTCATCCAAAATTTCAATCTCCGTCTTCTGAGCTCTAGCAAGTGCCCACGCTCCAAATTGTGCTATCGATCGATACATGTATTTTGCAGGACGGGTAAAACTCAAGGTTGGTGCCACATGGCAGAGATCATCCCATACTTGAAGTTGGACATCAGTGGGTTTCCATCGATTGATCTGATTTCGATTGTGGTCATGGGGGCTCTCATCGAGGAAAGCGTCTCCAGGCGGGTATTTGGCGGGATTGGCAGCCTTGTGGGCAAGGTATATTTGCTCGTCTCTGAGCATTTCACCACCTCCAGTTTGAATGAGTAATGGAGGAAGGCCTCCGAGTGAAGGCTGCAAAATAGGGGAGACTAAAGGATGCGAGATGAGGTGATTTGAGGCATACATCTGGATCTGGTCCTTGATTTCGATCAATTTCCCATCGATCATAATAGAAAGATCCTCGCCAGAACCTGGAATTGTGTTTGCGATTGGTGCACTCCCATTCGTGCCAGTATCTGCGTTAGCATTTTTAGTTCTGGGGTTTGGGTGAGTGTCGACATGAAAACCCAGAACTGCGTCTGCCTCGCTTTCATGACGCTTGCTGTGGTCGTTGTCTGACAAGGTCTTGATGAGCCCTTCCTCTATAGCTAAAATATCGTCTGAGTTTGGAGGGGGCCATGAGGGCGAGGGCTTTTGTTGAAAGCCGTAAGGGGGAACATAATCCAGAGGATTGTTACCGGCAACACTTGGAAATGAATGTGTTAGATCACACCAAGGAGAGATTAAAATTGCCCCAGCAGGCAAAGGAATTCCCCGATCCCGTAATATAACCAGCATGCTGAATTTGGGTCAATTAAAAGTTCAGTTCTGTACATGTGAGACTTACCTCAATACCATCCCACCACCAGCTGAATCACCTGCCAGAATGATATGACTTGGATCTTGAACTGTAAGGAGGTAGAGATATGCAGCTAAGCAATCATGTAGACCGCAAGGGAAGGGAAATTGAGGGGCAAGTCGGTATCGCGCTGCTTCGAGTCAAAAAAGCACTGTTATTAAGACGTATCAAATACTCACTGCTCACAATTAGTCTTTGATATCTTTCAAATTATATTGGAAATCTTACCGTGCAAATACCCTAGCTTTCAGTTTTCTAGCATGTCTCTGCATTTGGTACCGGTGCTCGTCTACACTTCCAAAGAAGTAGGCACCACCATGTACGTATAACATGACTCTGGTCCCCGGATTTTTCGTTCGTTTCCTTTCGTTGTAATCAGCCCTCATTTCGATCCATTCGGCCGCCAATTGGCTTTCTGGCCTGCGCCATTGCCACCACGTCTTTCCACCCACTTTCTCAATGCCTCGATGCCCTAGTTGCTCCTGTATAGCTTGCGCTGACATCGTAATATATTCCTCTGGTATCTTGAGCTCCTCTACCTTCACCCAACGCGGATGTGGAACCCATTGAGATGTGAAGCGTTGAATTTCCTCGACGGTATGATGGGAGGCGTATACCAAGAACTTGCGAATTAGATGTATGCCTTCGTCGTATGAGATGTGTGCCGTGGGCTTGTGAGCTAAAGGTTTCCGATTGAGGTACTGCGACTTTCTTAGTAGAGCTTCGGGATAAGGGGCAATTAGCTTACATGGCTCACAAACGTCTCAACAACAGCAGGAGTCACCGCTGCTCCCACGGTTGCTGTATTCATGACCATATTGCACCTCTATCTCGACGTATTCAGATCACAGAACGTCGCTGTTTGGATGAGGCTGAAACAATCACAAGCAAAGTGAGATGGCGAGTAAACTTCTGCTGCGATAAAAGGAGTGTGGATTGACCGGTTTTCAGAGAGTCACAAGATATTAATACTTGAGAGAAGAGGAGATCAACACAAACATCACCACTCACCGAACAGGAAGCGGTTCGCTGCTAGCCAAATTGCATCTCCAGCTCCCCCAGCTCACTCGCTTGATGACGTCGTAGGGGCTCGGGGTCACCAGCCACAGCTCCACAATTCTCGGCGTCTGTTTGGTCGAACCGCCGACAATTTTTATGAAGCCCAGGAAATTTTGTACATCCCCCACCACCCCACATTCGAAGACCACAAGGCTGAGAGCTCTGCAATACAGATGTCTGGCCCAATGGATGTCGGTGAAGGCAGCGCGCCTTCACAAGGTACGTACCAATAACTGTGCTGAAGATTGTACGTCGAGAATTGAGACTGACCTGTTGATAGAGAAGTGCAAAGCTGAATTCGAACTCGGCGTTACTCTCTCCCTCTTCTTCTGGCCCTCGCTCTCTCTCGCCGTGGTCAACCACTGGGGTGGTCCTGATAGCAAAGACAAGCGGGAGTGGTTCGCACAAACGACAATCGATTTGTTGAACGAGAATCCCGACGCTGATTTAGAATGGATCGAGGAGTTCCTTTTACAAGTTATGCTGGATGAGTTCGAAGTTAATGTTGATGATGAGAGTGGCTTCGAGGTTGCGGAGCAGATATTGAGGCTGAGGAAGGATTGCTCGAAGGGCGATTTTAGGGAGGTGCATACTATGAAGGAGAAGTGGGATAGGAAGGGTGGAGAGGACGTTGGGAAATTGTTTGAGAAGAAGGAAAGAAATGAGGAAGACGATGAGACTGATGGATCAGAAGAGGACAGTGATGATGAGGAGAAGGAAGATGTGGACATGGATGAAGCACCCCCACTCGTCATGGTAAAGGAGCCTGTCATCCCAGAAGTTGACGAAGATGGCTTTACCAAGGTCACTAAGAAAAAGAGGTGAAGGAGAATCATGACTGCTGGGTTTGCAGGTTCGCATTGCTTATTGCATTAAAACGGCGTCCAAGGGGGATATCCTTGCTGCATTATATCCATGTCTACCATACTGTAGACCCATGGCAGCGTTATTGAAATAAAAAGTGCTGTATAACGCCGTAGTCCCATGAATTCCAAGTTGCAAGAACGCTCAACGCCTCTAATCAAACATGCAAGTATGCACACGGCTATTCCCAGTCCTCTTCCTCACTGTCGTCCCCCTTCCGAGAGTCCTTTGGACTACCAGGAGCATGACTGGGAGCACCTGAAGTTGCGCCGACTACATCATAGCTTCCATCGCTGTCCGCTTGTGACTTTTCGTCATGAGACTTGCGTGATTCTTCAGGTTTGAGAAGCGCAGGGTCTGGGGCCTGGGTTGCTGGGTGAAGCGTTGTAGATGATGCAGTCGAAGCAGAGCGAGCTGGCTCGACCTTCGATTTCACAACTTTTGTACTCGTCTCATCATCAGAGTCTTCATCCCATCCTACTTCCTCTTCAGCTGATGCGGTTGCTCCTGAAAGTTGTTAGCTTATTGCTCAAGGAGTTTTTACTTGACACATACCCTTAAGGAGGTCTCTTCTGCGGGCCTCAGCGGTCTCAATGCTGTGTCTAAGGAAGTAGTACCGCTTCCAGAAATCACCATATGAAACCGTGTCCGGGACTAGCTTCTCCATCGAAGTTCTTAACTCAGCAAAGCTTTCCAAGTCCTTGCTTATGTCTTCTGTCTTGCTGTCCAAATCAAAGGTTTTGGTCCAAGGTTCATACTCTTCACTAACCGGATCTTTGGTGAAGCTGTCCGTAGATGAGTGAATAACGTGGAGTTGGGCATCAAATCGGGTGGTATGGATAACTCGCTTGCCGGAAGCATCTTTGCTCTCAAACAGTACGGTACTGCTTTGTCCAGCTTCTTCGGAGGGAGGAGCGATGGTGACAGCGTCTTTCAGGAAGTTCCGTAGGTTCGTGCCAAATTTCAGAAGCGCTTCGTCTGCCGCATCCTCTGCCTTCTCAATTTCCTTCAATCTTTTGGCAGCTTCTGTCCGTAGTCGGGCAAGAACACCTTCTGATTCCTTCAATGCTTCATCTGTTGACAACTCCTTCTTCTCTCCATTCTTGTCCTTGTCGGCTTGTTCACCGGCAGTATGAGGTTGGCCTAGAGATAGGCCTCTAGTACGATTGATGATCGACGATCTCAGATCAGTGAGGCCCTTGGATGCTTCCTCGCCAACGGCCGAGAGCTCTTGCTGGGCTTCCTTGTACACAGACTCGCCCTATGACAATATCAGTGGGGTGTGCTCTTCAGCACTGGCAATAGCAAAGTACCTGTTTGACAACACTTCCAAAGAATCCACCCAATCTGGCCCCCCAGGGGCTAGAGGAGATGGCCTTGTAGGCTTCTTGGAAGTCCGAGTTCAGTGTTGTTGTCTCAGGCTTCTGCTCTTGCTTGTCGGCATGCTCTTCTGGCGAGAGCGCCTCCTCCTGAATATGATCGTAAGCAAGATCCATAGCTGAGGTGAGCAGCTCCTCAAAGAAGAGTTTAATAAATATCAGGAGCGGAAGTAGTAGCGGGGAGTCTCCTCAATGATCAGCTGTGTCTGCCGGACGATGCTGCACAAATTGGTCCTAGCGCTTTCCGTTTCGGATTGTGCTATCATCACGTGAGAGGGGGTACCCACGTGACATGTCTCAAAGCCAATTCTGGAATTTGGAGGTCCAGACAAAACTCGCGATGCATACTTGCTGCTTCACCTGTCACTGGTCAACTCCGGCAGTCTTAAACCTACAAGCGTATGGTCGATTGTACCTGGCAGTAACATGGGAGTTCTGGAAGCTTTTGCCACCCGGGGTGTTGCATGAGCGGGCCTGCCCCTCCATTTTTTCATCTTCTCGAGACTTAGAGAGATACGGGCTGCATGATGGCGTCAGTGTAGTTTTTTGACATCCCCGACTTGAGTCACAAAAGCTGCTCTTGCTCAGAGATTGGGCAAAAAGGAGAAAGTAAGCCCTAGCCTAGGACGTCTGCCGACACACCTCTCCAGTTGAGCGGGCTGATAGTCGAGGTTTTTAGGCAGGGCGCACTGCGAATCCCAAACCCGCTAAGTCCGCACCCACCGACCGATCTCGAAAGGCGCAGAAGCTTGCCTGGTTGATTATCAAGCAAGTAGCAACCCCCCCCCTCCATGAGTCCACCATGCACAGAATCTGGCCCACTCCTCACCACCAATTACCCCCTTGATCACTCAACACGCATCTTCACAGCCAGATTCTGGAACGAAGAGGCACCTCTGGCCACGATTTCACTTTCCGGCCACGTTTTCCAGGACGCAATAATTGCTCACGGGCCTGAAGTGACCTCCACTCTCTTTGCTCAAGGGTCCCCACCCCGTTCGGCATTACTAGCTTACCTACACGCTTCTTTTCTCCCCAGGCCCTTTTCTCTTCCACAACTCATCTCACCAACACATCAAAACAACGTTTGAGGAGTCGGAGACCCCTTTACGCACCGGGAAACGGCTTTTGAGAGACGCCAAAAGCCAATTATTCCCGACCGGTAGAGAGCTCCTATGGATACTACCATAGCCAAGAGCAACACGACCAGTCCCAACCTCACACTGTCCGCAAGGCAAGAGCAGCTTTTGTACGCAGCCCTCAATTCAAACAACAAGTTCTCCAACATCGATACTTCGAACAATCAATCAACCGATTCATTCGCAATGGCTCCTGGTTCTTTCACGGAGTCCCCGCTCCAAGCTCCGGGCTCCGGAACTTTGAATGGCTTCGACGACAGTCCTTTCATCGATTATGATTACGAATTCGATGCTGATGGAAGCTTCGACTACGATTTCAGCAATGATTCGCAAGGCCAGATGATTGGCAAATTGCCCGGATCCTCTTCAGATGGTGATGCCGATGTCCACGATAAGCGAAGCCATCCTGACGATGACGGCGATGAAGTTGAGGGTGGCGGGAAAAGAAGAGAAGGCGACGAGAAGACTAGCAAAAAACCTGGCAGAAAGCCGTTAACCTCCGAGCCTACCTCTGTGAGTATCCTTAGCCCAATTCGTTCCTTATCGCAACAGTTGCTGATACCTCCCGTAGAAGCGCAAGGCTCAAAATCGTGCCGCTCAACGGGCATTCCGGGAACGCAAGGAAAAGCATCTTAAGGATTTGGAGACAAAAGTGGACGACCTACAGAAGGCTTCGGAGTCCGCAAATCACGAAAATAGTATCCTCAGAGCACAAATAGAAAAGATGAGCATGGAATTGCGCGAGTATCGCAAGCGGTTTTCATTGACAGGAGGGGTCGGCCGTAGCCCCTCCTTGAACAATGGAGTACCTTCCTACCTTGCCGGCAAGGGCCTTGGAAATGGAGCAGTTAATAACCCTAACGACGTCAACTTCCAGTTTGAGTTCCCAAGATTTGGTCGTCTTCCCGGCCCTCCAGCATCAACCACAGCAACAGTGAACGGCAACCGGGGTTCTACATCACCGTCCGCCACATCACAGCAAGTGCCAAGTCCCGTTGAGAGGGGCCAGGTCAGCCCTCGAAACCAATCATTGCAGTATCCTATTACGAATGGTTCCACCACCACTCTTTCCAATACTGGCTTGAACCAGACACCCGCTCAAATTGACGGCGGTGACATGTCAAGTCTTTCTGGGCTCTTTAGTCCTTCCATTCTCGACAGTGTCGGAAAGACTCCGCCATTTGATTTCTTTGCGAACACCAATGCCGTTTCAAATGGCTCAAGATCAAGCACAGATTCCGCCAATGGAACTATGAGTACTGGACACAATACCTCATATAGCTCACCGTCCGCCTCTTCGAACTCTAATCATGGTGCTAGCTCATCTTGTGGCACTTCTCCGGAACCTACGATGCAGTCACCAGTGTACAGCAAGCCTGCTGATATTACACTGTCGACAATTGGAGAGGAGAACCCTGGTGCCTCAGGAGAAGGTGAGCTCACCTTCTGCGATAAGCTCAACATGGCTTGTGGCAATCCAAACAATCCCATTCCCCGTACAATGTCTGAGAATGGAATTTCGGGAAACCTCGAAACTCCAGCTTTTGATATCAATGGCATTGACTGGTTCGCTCAACAAAACAACAACCAATTCGACCCTCAACTCTTTGGCGACTACCGCGAGCCGCAGGAGAACATTCTATCAGGAGAGCCTTTCGGCGACAGCTTCTTTTCTGAAGCATACGCTCTTCCGGATTTCAGTAGCCCATACAACATAGCGCCAAGCCCAGTTCCGCCGAAGAAGGATCTCGTAGCTCAGATTGACGAGAAACAAAATGGAGAGGAAGAGGTTGTTCCAGGAGAGGATAGGACAAAGATGCTGAATTGCAATACTATCTGGTATGCCTCCAAACTCCCATCCACTTACCCGTCCAGAATCCCGTCAAGCCTATTCGAATAAGTCACTAACCCTCTCTCAGGGATCGTCTACAAGCTTGCCCGAAGGTCAAGGAGGGCGAATTCGACCTCGACCTTCTCTGCAAGGATCTTCAAAAGAAGGCTAAGTGCTCCGAGACCGGCGCAGTTGTTAACGAATCGGACTTCAACAAGATCATGAAGACATATGTTGATCAGAATGGCAACGAGTCTAAGAAGGCAAAGGCCTAATCGAATGCCCCTTGCAACAATAGCATTTCTGGATTGGAGGCGTTGTTATCACATTAAAAGGCCTTCGGACGATGTGCCAGGGATAGGACTCGGTGGTGCTACATTGGCGTCATGGCCGCACTGGCCCTATGGGGAATTTAGGAATAATGGTTATGTTCCATTGGATTTGGACTTGGCACGGATGTATTTTTCGGCCCTCGGATTTGACGATATATCATGTGTTGGAGTTGGTCAGTTTTATGCCACAATACAATCACTTGTCAACAACATTAGTTCGTTCATTCGCACTTGTTGTGTTGCCAATTTGGCATTACTCTCATCTCATCTAAGAACTTTCGTCCGAAGGCATTAGCCAATTACCAATTGGTTTTTATTTTCGTCCAATGTCAAAGCCACATTGTACCAAATCGTTTGATATAATTGAGTAGATCTTGCTAGTTGAGTTAAATGATGTAAGACCTCCGTTTGTGTTCATGCTCGGTTTTGGAACTTGCTTCCGAGGACAGGAGCAAGCTTAGCATCCCAAGAACACAAAGTGCTAGAGATTGAACGTTAGGAGCTGTACCCTCTCCCAACCAGTTTATTATCTTGTGGGCACAAGGAATATCCTATTGCGGAGTTTAGCGGTCCCTGTTCAAGGGTCGGTCTATCCTCATGACACCAACACAGAACTATCTGGTGAGTCTGAAGATGGGAGAGAGCTCGAAGAAGTATCCTTCAGCCCAACCGTAAATTCTGCAAGCTTTCGAAGGACTGCAATTATACAATAAGCACCCTCGCTCCACCCCAAACGCCATGCTGATGCACCAGTTCATCTATCATCCACTCCGTCATACACTCACGCATACTGATCATCATAATCTTCTTCCTCTTCGTCCACTTTCGGTACCTCCTTCTTCTTCATCAACTCCTTCCGATCAAGCGGACAAGTACCTTGCAACCTCAACCACGGACCGACACACTCCAAATCAAACCGATGGGTCTTATGGCAGGGTAACTGCACCACCAACGGGTACTCGTCATTGAGAAACTTCTCCGCACAAATCGGGCAAATGTCATCCTTTTTCAACGCTTTCTTCGGGACCCTGTCCAGCTCATCCAGATAACTCTGCGGCACACCCCCAACTTTCTCCGGCGGATGCTCGATCTGCTCTTGTAGCAATTCGGTGAGATTTTCAAGGTAGGCGCGGTGGTTCTCGTTCTCGGAGCTTTGTAAGAGGAAGGTGAATTGGTCTTGCAGGAGGCGCGCGGTGGCTGCGACGTCTACGGGTGTCGGGACAGCGTTGGGGTTGTTGTGCGCACGGGAAGAGGTGGACTCCGTTGTAATTTGGGAGAGTTGATTGAAAAAGGAGGACATGTCCGGTCTTGTGTGGTGAGACTTTGCCTCCCCCTTGATGTTATGTTCGACTAGGAGGGGTGTGTTAGTCATTGAATTGGCGCAGACCAAAGAGAGCGATCGATTTACCTTCATAGGGGTTCGACATTGTGAGGGATGGCTAGTGGCTTAGATATATGTGAGTTCTTGATCCAATTGACTGGAAGTGAGATGTGTAGAACGATGTAGGCAGTGTGGTGTTTGGAGTTGTTAAATAGGTTGAGAGCAGGCAATCAGAGCCGCGTAGATTCCCCCTCGCTTAGAGTTGCAGGGGTCACAAGGCTGTATGCAAGGCTGAGATCTATGTCGCTATGAATGATCCAATACGCGCCTGTAGATAGCCACACTGAAGCCTGGGAGTGTACTTCGTATGAGTCGGTGTCTTACCAAGTAGCGGTTTTTAAAGTGTGAAGCTCACTTGCCATCCTGAAGCTGCATGGTTTAGCTCTTAGTCGAGAAATGGCTGTAAACACGCACCGGATATGTACCTGTGATACAATATTAATTGATTGATTCCGCTCCCAAGTCGGATTTCAGATACGACAATTGTCATCGCGATCTCTCCCTCCCCTAGTTTCCCCGTTGAGTTCTGTCGAAATCTCGATCGCCTTTCTTAGCGAGGCAAAACGCGAGGTCGCGTGTCGACGCGTCTCCCACAACACCGCGTTTAGTGGCGACGATTAACATCAACCTCAACGACAAACTAACTCTGGATATCCTGAGTACTTTCTTGTATTGAAAATGCCACCTCGAAAACGGGTTAGAGCACCTGCGAGCCGGATCTACAAATCCTCAACTCCTCTCAAGCAAGCCAAGCTCACAGCAGCCAGCAAGCGGATCAGATCCTATGGAAAGAAGTCTGGTGTTCAACTCCCCAAGCCGGACAACACGCTCACTCAAATGGATTGGCTGAAGATGCAGCAAATGCAGGAAGAAGAGCAACTACTGGAAGACGAAGATGGTGAAGAGGACTTTGAAGTGGAAGTAAAGAAACCGAAGCGGAAGCGGAGGAAGACAACTGGAGACTCACCCTCAGCGACGCCTCAATTGCACACACAAACGATAAGTCAAGTGTGGAGTATCAGGTCTGGCGCAGAAGAGGAAGGGGAAGAATTGGGCCAAAGCCCCGAAAAGGGGTCCAAGAAGCGCAAAAGCAAGCGGAGGAAAACTGCTGGAGACAAACCTTCTTCGACCCCTCAATTTCACACACAGACTTTAACACAACTGGACCGGAGTTTCAACTCGGCCCCGGAGGAGGAAGACCGTTCCATATTCGACGTTCCTAGCTCTTCTCAATCCATCAAAGCTTCGAAGAGGATTAAGAGAGGCTCAGCTGGGAAGGCTAAAAAGCCGGCTGTGGTTGTTGCACCACCACCTCAAGAGACCCCAGCAAGGGACATGCCTCCCCCACAGACACCACATCGTAATATGCCTCAAGAGATTCCATCATCACAATCACCAGGAACACCGGTGTCATTACATTCCAGAGGCTCGACAGGAAGACGGTCACCACTAAACAACGTCTCAATCAATGCCCCAATCCCTTTCAATACACTCTCGAAACCTCATGTCACCCCCTCTCAATTGCCCAATTTGGAGGTCCAAAATAGTTCTGAAAGTGGGACTCATGCTAGTCAACTCAGCGGTATTCCAACTTCGCCTTCCAAGCGTTCGAGCCCTGCGAAAAGTGTCAGATTTGCTTTGCCAGATGTTAAAGAGGAAGTGGAAGAGGGTGAGGAGAAAGAGCCAGCAACTCCAACGATAAAGATGGAGTCCATCTCATATCGCGTCTCCCAGTCCCAATCATCGAGCGTCAGATCTACGAGGACTGAAATCCAAGACTCGGATGCCGAGAGTGAGGACGAGATTGAAGTGTGCGATCAACTAATAGCTTCCACCATTACAACAGAGGAAGAAGACAGTACAGAGCAGGAGGCGGAAGAGGAAGTGCACTTGCAGGATGCCACTGCTCAGGAAGATTATGAGCCCCATGCAGAGACAGACTCGTGCTATGGAGATATTGGTGCTGAAACTCAATTTGAGGCCGAGAGGATAATTGACTCTCCTCGATCAAGTGGACTGACTCCTGCAATACAATCGCACGCCAATTCAGAACCTGAGACTTTCCAGGAGCGGACTCAAATGATGGAAAGCCAGCGGCTTGCCACACAATATCTTGATACCATGGCACCGAGGACAACCTTTTCGGATATATTTATATCCCTTCCACCTCAACATGTTACGGAGATTCTGAGTCGGGCAAGGGATCATGTAATAAGGGCTTATTCCTTTCCACAAACAGTGTCTCGAGTTTGGATTTTCGAGACGAAGCCAGTTTCCACCTTGAAATATATGGCCGAGATAAGTTCTGCCAAGCGTCCAGGTCAAATTGTGGACGAACGCGGTCTGGAAAATGCAAAATTCAACACAAGGACAGGTACTTCATGGGCCGCCTACGAGATCCTGCAACTCTACGAACTCTCGGGTCCATTACCATGGGCTAAGATCAAAGCAAACGAGTGGCTGAAGGAACCGCCCAGGAAGTATGACAAAGTAGGACCAGCTGTACTCGACCAACTCGTCGCGAACTTGAAGCCTCCTCTCTTCCAGGCCGAGTCAGATGCTCCCGCATCATCGTCCACGGACACACAAGAAGCAGAGGCTCAATTATTGAGCACTATCAAGCAATTCACGCAGTTGGCGTCCTCTGCTCTCTCGCAACCTATATCAAGTCAATTCGTCCAGCCTCAAATCGGACACCAAGAGCCTTCGTCCTCCAGTTATGCCACTCCACGCACAAATGGCAATATGGGACCACCAGCTTCACAAGCAACTACTGTTGATCTTAGCCAAACACAAACGCCACGACAACAATCCGCGATTGAAGTGGTCTGGGAGTCACCCACTCGCCCTGTGCCATCGAGCACACCCCTGAAATTGCCAACTCCACTTGCTGATGGTTCGCAATTTCGTGCGCCGGATTCGATCATGCCATACTCCATGGCATCATCTCAACTGTTAACCAAGAGTCAATTGCTGCCACACAGTTTACTGGATGAGAGCGTCGCAGGGCCTCCACTGTTTGTTCAAGATTCTGACGATGAGGAAGAGCTTATATAAGAGAAATGCTGTTGGACATAGCATGTGATGGGTGGCGCATAGGATTTAAATTACAAGATTATCCTTCCACAATACAGGTCAACACCGAACATACCCAAATGCTCCGTGCCAGAAACGCCAAAATAACGCCCTTCCCAAATGCTTTTATGGCTTCTTGTTTTCTTTCTCACCATATACTGTGTGAATCTCATCACTTCTGGGCCCTTCTCCATCTCCAGGCCTATCCTTTGTCATGGTTTCACCACCGCCACCTCCTTCCTTTTCTAGTTCCTCCCTTCTCATTGCTTCAAGCTCGCGGTTCAGGGTTGTAGTCAACCGCTCAAGGACCCACTCTGCCTCTTCCTTGTTGCCCATCAAGGGACTTCGGTTTCCTACCCAGCCTATATGAAGTTAGTCGCCGTTGTTCCGGCCCGAGGAGGACATCCAAGATGCTTCTCGTTAAACCAGGGGGGAACTTACTCCACTTCACTTCCTTGTTCTGGTCCGCAAGTGCAGCCCCCAATCCCTCACCATCAGGTCTTGGCTTTCTCAACGCAGCTCTATGAGTATCCGCAGAATTCTCATCCTCTCCAATCAACTTCAGATACCATGCCCACTCGTCAAATGTATACTTCCGCGGAGGGCTACTATTCAGATGCTTCATCACCTTGCCAATCTCCTTGATTAAAACTACATGATAATGCCTCTTGCTCTTCGGGATCTCATCTCCTCCTTCACCCTGCTTCTTCGCCCGAGCAGTCTCGGACTTGGCATTATCGCCAGCTACGCGTTGGGCAGCAGATTCAGGGCCGTTCTTGGGATGATGGTCCTCGTCACCGTCCTCATCAGTTTCGTTTCCTTTCCTCTTCGACTCCCCCAGCATTCCCGGCGGTTGCTCCTGGATCTCGTCGTCAAAAAAACGACCACGAGTCAACTTCTTAGCTGATTCTTTCAGCGTGGCTTTGACGCCCTGCTCGCCTGGCAAGACGGTGAAGTTTCCAATCCAGAGCGTCAGATCTCGAATCCCCTTCACAATCGTATCTCCCATGTTTGATATCAAGATCGTGAGAGAAGGGATGGCAAGCAGAGACCAGACCACGAAGAATGGCTTTCCGGAGTTGGATTGCGGGTAGAAGTCTCCGTAGCCGATGGTCAGGAGGGAGGTGTATGCGAAGTAAAGAGAGCCGAAATATGTCCACTTCTGTCCATACTCCGCCGCTTGGAATATCGCTGCTCCTGCGAACCAGAGCACAAACCAGGTTGACCCTGAGATGATGAGAGATGTCCAGCGGCGCTTCGTCTGTGCATCTTCTTGGATCTTACGCATGAGTTCGAATTCTTGGCGCCGTCGTTCGCGTTCGCTGAGAGTATCTGACGGAGTTTTGAGGGTAGAGGAACGAGACATAGAACTTTCGGATGTTATAGGGTCCAAGATTTCGCTTTCGTCTGACTTTCTCATCTTTTTGAGGAGACGGCGGCGTTCTTTCTCTACCATTCGTGCTCCCATCTTTACTTTACCTCGTTCGAGGACTAGTGAACGAATGGAACCGATGACCAGACCCAGGATAACTAGGAGAGTTAGCCAGAGCCGTTGAGAATGGAGGGCAAGACGCACTAATGCCGCCAATGGCGAAAGGGAAGAGAAGTCCTCTTCCCAGATGGGTCTGCGGTGAGTAGTCACCGATTCCTACCGTGAGGAGTGTGAAATCTGCCCAGTACACGGCATCAAGATACGCCCATCCTTCAATATGAGAGTAGACAGCTGCTCCAGCAAGAAGATAGACCAGGAAACTGATGGTCTGGAGCATCAAAGTCCGTTGGCTCATCGTCAGCTGGAACTCCTTGTCGTAGTGACCTCGATAAGCACCCCAGACGGTGACCAACATCAGGGTTGCAACGAGGAAGTATAACCCTGCCGAGAAGATGGCATAGTAATATGCTTGAGTGAAGGCATGATCTGAGGTAGGATGGATGATAAGAGGTCCGCTCGCACAGGCGCATAGCCCAATGAGAGCGAACGAAGAGACATACCTAACCTGTTAGAAAGGTTGAAGAGGCGTAGGGGATAGCTTACCATCCGATTATGGTAATTGGCTGAGCGATAGAAAACCTTACTCGCCTGGCCATATTTAGCAACAAGAAGAGATTGGATATCAGAGCTAAGGCTAATTGTGCAGCGTTGATGCCGATCAACCTAGGGGTATTAAATCTCAGTAAATAATTCTGGTAGTTTGGGATTTGGAGGGCTCAATCATGTACCATTTTGGATCCGGTATAGGAACACCATTTTCCTCTGCAGCCCCGGGCGGTATGTACACTCTCCAGTGCACAACCAAAGCGCAGATACTGAATGCTGAGGCCATAGGACCGAACGTTCCAGCGATGAGCGGGAACGCCGTGCTGGCGAACCACCATCGACTATGAGAAGCATCTTGTTAGCCAAGGAGCCTTGAAATATATCTCATCTGTCTTCATTATCCATATTAAAAAAGCTTATAGCACAAGGGCCATGGACTAGAGCATTGCCAAGCCCAGTGACATGAAACTATCTCCACTTCGATCAACGCCAAGTCGACTCACCTGGGGGCCAAGAACGCTTGCTCATCCTCTTCCTTCTCCTCTTTCTCATCTCTTTCTTGATTCTCCACATCTTTTGCATCGTTTGATATTGGTTCGTCGAGTCCGGGGTCGTTCATTTTGGCTGTTGTTGTTCAAGATCTCCCGGCAAGTAGAAGCGATTGTCAGATGCCTAGGCTTCAAAAATGGCCATGAAAAACATGTACACGATTTAAGAAATGGATGAAGTGGAAGTTCATTAAATGGTAGCACCAGGTTGGACAATTCTTTGTATTCTTTTTCATGTAAGTCATTTGTACTAGCAATTTTGAGCGCGGTGACGTCGTTCGTGAGATTCCTTGGAATAAGTGGGGGGATCTGCGCAGGGGTCCGTTAGCTGTGGCTGGACAATGCGAGATGCAATTTTGGTCGAAATCTGGGGTACTGCCGGTTCTCCGATACCTAATCTTATAAGTATGTCTTGCAAAGTTCAGGTTGAAATGTTTCGATGACATGTGTTGGCAGAGAGAAGCTGGACGCCCTGGGCTATCCGCTTGAAGAATGTGACGAGCATTAGAAATTCAATGTACCTCAAGTATGCCGTACATCGTGTTGAACTCAGTCACAACACCATGTTGATTTGCACAGTGTCTTAGAAATCGATTGATTCTCTACCGGAGAGCTCAATCAATGAGAAATCCTCCTCCGCCGTCATCAACGTACTCGTCGCTGTCCATACCGCCATCATCATCATCAATCTGCGGGACTACGTCGGGCTCTTCGCCTTCAATGTCGTACCAATCGATTCGCTCTCTGATTCTGAGACTGATCAAAAATCGTTTCCACATTCTCAGTGCAGCAAGTGACCGCATCTGCTCTTCCACTCGGGCCCGCTCATCGCGGAATCCTTCAATTACTGCTTCAACAGCTTCGCGGTACTCCTCGGCAACGACAACTCCTTTCAAAACAGCAGTGCCATGCCGGCCCCGGAATTCAAAGCCACTAAGAGCATCGGAGTAATCTATACCAAGGATCCGAGCCGCACGAGATGCTTCGAGGTCTGTGAAGTGTCAGATTATGCCACGAGATCTAGATTGTTGACTTACCAGGAATGTGGACACCACCTTTGGGAACCATGCTTGGAACGAAGATGTCCAGATTCCCGAACGAGTTCTTTGGAACTCGACCATTGACAACCGGCGGCGAGACATAAAGTTCTGTCTGTTCCTCGGTATAGAGATTCGTGCCTGCACGCTCATCTGGCTCGTCCCCAACATCTTCATCACCTGGTCTTGCTTTTGGAGCAACGGTTTTAACAGGCTGCTCGCCCATCTTGACGTCTCTTCCAAGGCGGTACCAAGCATCCGCGCTCCTTGCGACTTTGACATCTCGCCGTCTGTATACATTTTCCATTTTCTTTCCACCAGGGCTCGCTAGATCCCGGCCAGCAGCTATCCTCCCAATTGCTTGATTCCTAACCAAGACTTCATTCCGTCTCAAATGTCTCTCCAATGCGTAATAAGGATGATCTTTGAAATCTGCAATATTCTTCGGCATCGGTTCTCTAGCTTCAGCTGATGCTAGTTCGGTATCCTCAATCTGGTCCACATCGCTCGTCCAGCCTCGAGCATAATTTCTCATGGTTCGCCTCCACCATCTTTCTCCTCCAGGAGTAGATTCAACTCGGTTTTTTCGCGTCTTTGCGTTATAAGCTTTGGTGTATCTTTTAGTGACGTCTCGAGCACAGCCCTCTTCTTCGAAAGCAATCACGTATGACATGCTGTTCTCACGATCGTTTGATGGCGGCTCAAAAAGTCTGGGTTTTGCAATGCTTTCGGTAACGAGAGGATCGACTGGAAACCATTTCTGGTGTGCTTCGTCAAATATCTCAACCCAGAAAACTGGATAAGGAGACTCTCGAATGACTTGGCGCTTTGGTTTTGGTGGGATTCGTGCAGGAGTGGACATCTCAGGCATAAGATAGGCTGCTGCATTTGGATGGCCAAGTCGACGGCGAGGGTTGAGAGGTAAACCAGATGCTGGAGGTCCACTTGCACTGCCAAATGGGGAGTCTAGACCTTGAATGTCAACTGCCTCCCCCTCGTCACTATTCTCTGAAGAGGTAGGCTTCGCCACCTTGCGAGCTGTGCTTTGCGGCATTGATGGTCCGCCTGCATTGAATGACAATACTTGCAGAGAACAGACCAGGCGGGTTTCAACTCCAGCGCTACGAAGGAGAGCACAGTAGAGTTGCGCTCCGAGATCACGAGAACCTGTTAGAGCCTTCGCAGCAGCTCTGAAGTCAGACTTCTCCAATACTGGATCAGCGTCATCAGACAGTTGATACTGGAAAATGTGTCAGGTTACACGAGAAATTATGTTTGTAAGAGGATACCTTACGTTTTGAACATCTTTTTCATCATCAGCCCAAAGGGGCCTGCGAAGACCTCGTGCAATGACACTAAATTTCGTTCTCCACATTACAGACACTTGATCAAGACCTCTTTTCAAAGACTCTGCTCTGCCAAATTGTGATAAGTCGGACCTTGGTTTGAGAAAAGTCAACATTTTCTTATCCAGCAACGGCTTGAGAGATCGTCTGACTTCTTCGTCGTTGCACCACTCGTTTCTGCGATCCAGGTGGGCCAGGAGACACAAAGCATGCATCTTGTGAGCCTCTAATCTGAGAACTTTCTCGGCTTTAGACACAGCTTTCCGCCTAGGAGTAATTTTTTGCCGCTGGGGAGTTGTTCTCGGCTTCAGAGTCAACTCCAGATCACCGCTCGGTTCATTGTCTTCAGGCAGGGCGTCAAAGTCTACACCCTCCCACTCATGATCACTCTCATCAGACTCGTCATCTGAATCCCGATACGCAGTTTGTTGAGCTTTAGGCGGAGCTTCGAAGTCACTGGCTTCCGAGTCTTGCTGGTTCCGTGCATCGAGGACATCTTCAAATTCCGCGTCCTCCTCATCGTCCTCATCAATTGGATCCGAAGACTTGGAAAGCGCCTCAGCGGTGAGAGGAGCATTCCGCTGCCCCGTTCTTCGCCTTTTCAACGGTCGCTCGGGGATGCTTGATTGAGTGGGAAGTGCTTCAGCAAGCATCTGTTGATAGACTTCCGGAACTGCATTGCGATTCGATGGTGCCTTCCCTTTTCCTTTCCCTCTGGTGGCCGCTTTCTTACCAGCCATTGCATCTGTAAGTCTGTTTCTCTTATCTTAGGCGATCACCTCTGTAATGCCTCAAAGCTGTCTCTGTTCTTTAACGTTGGCTTTGGCGGCTCTTGTTCCTCTCGAGTGGCATGAGTGTGCATTGTTGCCTAAATGCACCGAAAGGTCGAGACGAGTTCTCACTCATTGAGAGATCTTTGTAAGGTTCAGTGACATCTTAAATAAACAATCTCATTCACAGATACTGCAAGATATAAAAGGTGAGTTGTTGTGACAACCAAATGGGGCTATCAGAGGTTCTCCTCTTCCGATTTGCCTAGCGAATGACGCACTCGTGATTTATCTGAAGCGAAGAAACGCGAATTCACGTGATAAAACCCAAATTTGTGTTTCGGGTGCCGAACTATTCTCTTGAAGATTGATAATTCTATATGCCTGTCTTTCTGGCTTTTTAATGATATATTAGGCTCTCTTTCTACTATAAGAATCACTCTGTAAGTATAGGTCGAAGGAGAGATACTCGTCACGTGTTTATGCCCTAACGACGGGAAAGGAGTGAAAGTAATATCAGAAACAAGTAGGCCACTTGGTTAGGGTAGTTAAACACGAAGGATTTCGGTCCTCTTAAGTTGTTTCCTCTTTTAGCCACATTTACATGGAGATGTCCTTTCATACCTCAATGACGCCGAGATGTTCATCTGCGAGAATCTGTCCTGGCTTCCTACTCTTAAAGCTGAACATTTGGCATAACCACGCGTTTGTGACAAATATTAGGCACATCAGCAGTTCCGTCTGTGAGAAAGTAGAATTTGACCATTTTAGGTTCGTGCTCTTGACTAATTCCAAATAAGAAAGATTACCTGATACCCGTAGTCTTGATTTGAAATAATCCGTCTGCAGAAAACCTCCTTCTACGAAAGCCAGTTCGGCTGCAGCGGATTGCAATAGGCCGATTTACTGAATCTAGAGTTTTACCACGAGTTTCAGAGCATGAAAAATGTTTCATGCCCGAAATGAAACATCTAATCTCAGTAATTCGACAGGATATGCATTTCACTTCGAGTATGTTCTAGAGGAATAAATATATGTCTAGTGGTGGCTCTATCATCAAATCACGCCACATGGCGCATTACGTCTAATTTTTGACACCGATGACCCAACTCATGTATCCTGTAGGCCAAGTATGCTGCTCATGTCCACTCTTGACGGTCCAGCCATCACAGGAGGCTCCACATTCTTTCATCAAGGCCTGAACCTCCTCTGAGCTCCGGGTGCGTAATGACGAGATTATGCCGTCGAAGACAACGACGAAGGGTATGATGGGAATAATGTACGTGAAAAACAGATGACCAGGCGACCTCCAGAAGTAGAAGGGTGTGATGGCCAGCATAAGAAGACCCAGGCCAAGCATGGTAATCAGGGAGGAGATGGTTCGTTCTTGAAGTTCAAAGATTCTGGGAGAGTGTTAGCAAGTTTGGGAAAGGGAGTGGGACAGGAGAATAATACCCAAATCCATCAGCTGTTTCAATCGTATTCTTTAGAATAGCCATGCCAAGCTTATCTTCAAAATGATGGAATGCTAAGTTGTACAACCTGAAAACCTTCTTGCCATCCGTGCCATTGAGACTTGCAGGTGCGTTAGCAGCATCCACTGGCTCCGACACGAAGCTCAGATTCTCGCTGCGCTTAGAAGCCTCCGTCCAGTCTGGGATATGTGGATGGAAATCAGTCAAGACAAATTTGACACCACCTGCTGATTCCGTCACAATTCGAGGAGATCGCGGCGTCAAGCCTTTGCTATCCACGGATGCTGGGTGAGGGGATCTGGGTATACGCGAATCGAGTTGTGCATTTAGGTCTTTCTCGATGAATGGGGTTGGACCTCCTGCGCCGGCGCAGAAGTCCACATATGTGTAGCTCGTCACTTGTGCATTGAGGGTTCCGTAAAGCGTGCCCGCGACGAGCTGTGCTGGTGAAGCCTTCTGTATCAGGGGGACACGAAAGGTCCATGCGAGCATGAGGCAGGATTGGACCTTCTCGCGAAGATACTGAGGGAACCTGGAAGTGGAAAGCAATTAGCATGGGAACAATCGCAGTGCAATTGGGTTCGTGGATCTACCAAGTTTGATCATTGATCTCGTAAAAGTGTATGCGGGGGCAAATGAGAACCATTGCGAAAGCCGAATAATATGTGGAAGGAAGAGGGATGGAGGGAAGGAAAGATAGATGTCGTTGACGAAAGGCTGAAACGAGGCTATGTTTTTTGCGGGTGTGGTTTGCCGGAACGCCACAATTTCCTTGATTCACATATCATGACCACTTGATCTCCCAGCTGCTCCTTTTCTTCCTTTATTCTTGTCATACTTCACGCAATGCACACGACGACTCTCCTATTGGCGTGCTCTTTGGTCTCTTTGATAGCGTATCATCTCTTTGGAGGGTCGAAGCTCAGGCGAAACGGACAACCTCTGAGGTCTGCTCTCAGTTCATCAACGCGTGTTCAATTCATAAACTGAGACACTCGTCGTGAGGACACACGTCGAGAACTTTCTTCTTGAAGCTTAATGCTCATGTCATCATTTGAGAATTTGTCAATATCGGCAAGCAAGTGCTGACAGATTTGAGCAGACGACCACCCAACACGCTGCCTCTCGCAGGAAATGGAATTCTGTTTCTTCAAGCCAGACACAAGCTATTCTCCTGGTTTGTCAAGTGTGAACGGCTGTTTGGTTTCGAAACATTTCAAATCTCAGTCCCCACTTTACCTCCTGGGGTTGTGATCAATGATCCAAAGAATCTCGAGTTCGTACTGAAGAATGAAGGCATCTTTTCCAAGGGCGATTTCTTCAAAAGGCGATCTTGGGATCTGTTCGGTAAGTGTTTCTGCAGTCAGTCATTTATAGATTGCTGACCATAGTCAGGCAATGGAATCATCAATACTGATGGCGAGCTATGGAAAGTGCAACGAAAGGCTGGCTTACAATTCCTCAGTAACACCAACCTGAAGGTTCTCACGGATGTTGCTCTTCCAAAATACTTGGATGACAGCATTCAGAGTCTTAAAAGATCCAAGGGCGGCGAAGTGATTGACCTAGAAGATACATTTCACGAACTTACAACGATCTTGTTCGGCTTTTTAGCATTCAATGTGAGACATAACCTCCTTTCGACCTAAAATATCATTATTGGGCTAATAAGCCAAAATTGTAGGTGGAGATACACAATTCGCACCCCTTCTCGAAAGCTTTTGATTATGCATCAGGTGCTACGTGCGAGAGATTTCAAAATCCGCTGTGGCCAGTAACGGAAATCTTCTTTGGAGGCGAATTCAAGAAAGCTGTTGCACAAGTGAAGGCGTTCGGCTCAATGATTGTATCGAACGCTATTCAAGCCAAGCAAAGTAAGGAAAGAGAGACCAACATAGATTCTTCCTCGGGGGACATGTCTGGGAGCCTGATAAACTCGCTCCTCGAATCAATTGATGATCATCAGATGGTTGCCGATGCTGCGTTAAACTATTTGTCTGCAGGTAAGCTTGAAGTGTCCTGCTAAGCCCAAATTTCCCCAAATTGACCATCGCAAGGACGAGATACAACAGCGCAAGCACTTACTTGGACGTTCTACCTCCTGATGCGGAATCCCAGCAAATTGGAAGCAATTCGCCATGAAGTTTCCGCAGTCCTGAAGACTGAGCCAAATGATAAGAATTCCAAACTCAACACCGAAGTGTTTCGACCATCATCAATGCCTTATGTGATGGCTGTATTCTATGAAACCTTGCGGCTATATCCACCTGTGCCATTCGAGATGAAGCAGTGTGAGCGAGCAACCACTATGCCAGATGGCACGTTTCTTCCCAAGGAAACTATTCTCATCTGGTGTACCTGGGCTATGAATCGCTCGCGGTTGACATGGGGCGAGGACGCAGATATCTTCATGCCAGAGAGATGGCTTGAGAATGGAAATCTGATCTCCAAAACCGCATTCGAATATCCAGTCTTCAATGGCGGGCCTAGAACATGTTTGGGCAAGAAAATGGCTGAGCTGGTAGCAGTGCAAGTAATTGCTACTCTGGTATTCAAATTCGATTTCAAAGCTGTGGATGACAGAGAGAGAATAAGTAAAAACAGCCTGACTCTACCAATGGAAGGAGGGCTTCCGTGCTATGTTAGCAATCGATCAACATAAAATGTACAGTACGAGAGCTCGGCCGACTCTGTACTCATAGTTGGAAGGTGCTTGTCTCATCGTTGTATCTGCAATTGGCGTCGATAGATCGCAGGAGAGCGTCACCTCGAAAGTCCGTCGTCATGGCTTTAGGAAATTGAGCACAGTCAAGGCCCAGGAGATTTAGAAGCAGTTTTACGGCGATGCTTCACTTTACCACCAGGGTTGCCCCTCAAATATGACGAGTGCGATGGAGAGCTCTTCAACTTCCTCAAATCGAGACTTAGATAGCATCATCGCATAGTAGTAGATGGTTTGGCCAAGTCTAAAAGAGCAGTTCTGATACTTCTGATGATGAAGATCTTTATAACAATGATATTTAGAATTTGAGGATGGTGGCGATAGCATCAGTGCTATCAACACGCAAAAATACAGAAAAGTGTTCTGTCACTTTCAGTTGCGTTCTTCTGCTATGGCATTGTTGATTCACCCAACCCATCAGCTCTATAGAGTTTGTCATTTCCCCCTCACTTTTAGATTTTGCGTTTGCCAGTTCGGTTGCACAAAGAGTCATAAACGACGGCGCCTGTTTGACCTGTCACAACTAGTGCTTTTCTTTGCATGTTATTTGAGACGGTTGCCTGACCCGAGAACTCAGTTGCCTAGCAAGTCACGTTTCTACGTGCATCGATCGCGTTCATAAAGCACTCAGCTTCCTTCATCGTTCCTTTTTCTCTCTTTACGTTCAATCTGTTTTCTTCTCCACACATACCAACTCGCGCATTTCTTTCATCTGCCGCATCAGCACAAATTTGACGAAATGGGTACCCGAGGTCTTCTTGGCTTGATCATCAAAGCTCAACGTCACGGATTCTACAATCACTTCGACTCGTACCCATCCGGCCTTGGGAATGCTATCGTCAAGTTTCTGCAGGGCCTCAGCAATGAAGACTGCGCCAAAATGAAGAATCTGGTCGAGGAGATCACTGTGAGAGCTAACCATCCTGAATTTTACTCCCCTTAATCTTTCTTGTTCCTCCTCGTATCTTCAACTGAGCTAACGGCGCCAAAGTGGGTGAATGAAGATTCCTTGCCTACTCCAGAACTTCAAAAGAAGTATTCCGAGGCAGGGTTTTCTAATCTTCAGGTCAGCAATCAGGTAAGACTATTTCTATTGATTAAAACTTCACCTTTCGGGGGGCACAGGCCGAGTTTGGCTGTACCCGGATTTCTAGGAAGCTTGTTCAAAAAGTCTTCGGCTCTTGTACTTCGTCTTCCATGTCAAGAAGAGTCGGCACTAATCAATGGGTAGACACTTGAGGATTGGTATTGCCTCCTCCACAAACTCCAGAACGGCAAAGTCCTACTAGCAATACAGAATGGACAGGTCAAGCACTTGACTGACAAGGGTTGGTCTTCCTGTTCTCTTTATACCTGTCCCAAGTACACAGCTCAAGCTGACAATAAAATGCAGTCGATTTCCTTAAGGATGGTCTCTTCTGTGAGTGGGCATATTTCATCGACTTTGAAATCCAGAAGTTGGAAATTTGGAAGGCTGGAGAGATGATCGATGTGGCTACTTTCTCGAAAGTCACTCAAGATGGAGATTCATACATGGCCGAACTGGAGAAAAGAACCCAGGAAGAGGAATAATAATAGGAAGAGGACTAGTGGATTTGGAATATTCGACAGAGAAAGCAAACAAGGACGGGACTGTTAAGAAGGGCGTTATAGGGCGTTCTTCAAGTCTATTCACAAATGTTCGCAAGCCTGCGATGATTATCTACACTCAAACTCTCTTGGACCGTGAACGTTTTGAATACGTTCGCGTCCAAAAGAACCTACCTATATCTCCAGCGTTGTTCCTATTGTCTTTATCTTATGATGTTGAATTTGAAAGGCTAAGTAAACTAATAAAAAACCGTGTTTTAAGACTTTAGGGACGCCTCCCTAAAATTTAGTGATCCTTGCCCTAAACGTTAGCGATATGGTCGCTAAAATATAGTGAGCTTTAGTTATAAATTTTGGTGTTCCTTGCTTAGTAAGAGGGCTTAACTGGCCGCAGCTGAATGGATACAGTCAGTTGTATAAACCTGAGCTTTTCGCGCTAAAATCGCTGCCGCACTCGTTTTCTAGCCGCGCCCCTCACTATATACTTTATACTCTTATAACTCCACCAAATCAGGTCTACTTATAATAAAATATACTAGAAAATAATCGTCTACTTAAGAGCTTCCTATACGTGTAAGGAAATGTATTCTAGCTCTGTTTTTATCGAGTTATGAGAGGGCTCTAAAATCGACGATTTTTGGTGTTCGCGAGCTGGGAGCCTTGGCGAGGGGCTGGGAGAGTGAATTTGTATGAGAGTTTGACTTAAAATCGTGCGCATTCCACGAATTCTAGTCTAAATTAAGGCGCTACTATATAGAATTATAGATCACGGTTAGGGCTTTAATTCCTAGTATGCGCACCCTGATTCTAAGTAGAATTCGTGGAATGCGCACGATTTTAAGTCAAACTCTCATATAAATTCACTCTCCTAGCCCCTTGCTAAGGCTCCCAGCTTGCGAACACCAAAATCCGACTTTCTAGCTACCCTCTCATATCTTAACGAATATATGTCTAGATATTATAAAAATAAGAGGAAATAAAAGCCTATAGCTAGGAGAGTAATTATCTATACTTTTTATTATATCTGAGCTTATATTAGAGGGGGAATACAAGGTAGAAGTCGATAGGAGGGTGCGCGGCCAGAAAACGAGTGCGGCAGCGATTTTAGCGCGAAAAGCTCAGGTTTACACAACTGACTGTAGCGCCTCAACGACTTTTAGCAAAAACATACCATCTCGATCCATTCAATTCTATTGAAACATGCAAATGGGATGGGAATCAAGCCTGCACATAGCGCCTGCAATAATGCCAGACCCTCTCCCTTACACAACACCGAAACAAGAGGAAGAGCAAGATATCAACGAAGCAATATCCGCCATGATAGTACAAGATAAGGCTAAAACCGACCACAAAGCCAAGTGGTTGCAAAACAGGAAGGTCTATGATAATGCGATCGTCGAGCTTAAGAGCGAGATTTGGGGGCTGCAGGCTGCGATACGAGAGCTGAAGAAAAAGGAGGACTGGGCGAAGAGGGGTTGGTTAGGTGGGCCCTATGGGGTGTTGGCCTGGACCTTGGTTTGGTTCTTGAGTCGGTACTTGGGTTGGATTACGAGTACGGGTTTGTTCTGGGGTGGGTCTTTCGGTTCGTGGCCGGGTTACTTGTTATTTTTTGGGTATCCCGGTTGGTTGTTGGGTTACTTGGTATTTGTGCTTTTGGTCTCGATGGTGGGTTCATTATTTGGTATCTTTTCTTTCTCTAGGGAGGAGATAGAGGGGAGAGAGAGGGTAAGGGCTAAATGCCGTCGTTGTTTGGGGATAAAGATGAGGGACCTGAAGAAGAAGGAGAGAGAGTTGAGGGAGCGGGAGGAGGGATTGAGGGGTATGGAGAGGGAAGAGAAGGGTGGTGAGGCTCTTTGAGAAGGCTTTTTGGTCGGACTACTATAGTTCATAGGACGTGCTATGCGATATTGGTAATGTATTGATAGTAAACCTCATAGCGGCTCAAGCTCTTCATACTGGGCTCTTTTCAAAGGTATCGGCTTACGAAGAACGGAAATTACGGTCATCACATATCTTATCCAAGGACTTTGCTCTCCGCTCGTTGCCGAAGTTGTTTACTTCCTGGAACAAGCCGGCCTGCCTTCCACTTCCTCTTTCAATTTCGGCATCGGCGAATACGCCCTCGCCATTTTCGGTACCCTTACTGCATATTCGATCACTCAGAAGGTGGGGCGATGCTCTCTCCTGCTTTGGGGTACGCTATTTATGACTTTGACCACATTTTTGATTGGTTTTCTGGGCATCGTCAACACAAAGACCCACAAAAACCTCGCCTATGCTGTTGGAAGCATCCTACTGATCGAGTATTACGTCTACTTTGTCACCATCGGTTCCGTCATCTATACCATCGTCGCCGAAATTCCGTCCAACTATCTTCATGCAAAGAGTGTCGGACTCGCACGAGCCGTGTACAATATGAACTCGCTAGTTCATGGTCAACTCCTTCCCCACATGATCCAGATAGCATCGTGGAACTGGGGAGCTAAGTGCGGATTCTTTTGGGGATTCTGGATGGCGCTTGGTCTGCTCTGGGCTTATTCCGCTTGCCTGAGACGAAGGGACGCACTTTTGCTGAGATTGATATATTATTTAAAAACAATGTTAAGGCGAGAGATTTCAAACAGACGAGGGTGGATTTAGGTGGGGAGACTGTTCGCGTGGTGGAGACAGATAATGCAATAGCGACAGGTGTGGTAGCAGGGACGGATATTGTGCAGTAATCGGGTTTGATCAAGATAGAATCCAGGGCCATGTCAGAAAATTTGTAAGTTGAGAAATACGCTAGTTCACACTCTAATTTAAGCCTATTATTAGAGAGCCTTAGCTAGCGCCCATGACACCGAGATATGGTCGATGACTGAGCTTTAGTGCCGTTTGGAACCTGTATTGCATATGTGGCTGAAGTAGCATGATTTAGAAATCCCGCTTGCTTTGCCTCGAAGTTTCGAACTTTGTTGCAATTTTGTAATTTTACAACACAGATCTTGACTGATTTAGAACTCTGGAGAAATAAAGTCTGTAGGACAAAGGTCTGTTGAGGAGTGCTCTGTGTTATAGGATTCTCCAACACCGGGGCTGCTACCTGAATGTACTGCTACAGAATCTTACCGAGTTTAAATTTCTTCCTTCAAAAGGTCTTCTTAAGGTCTTCTAATAATTCTGCTTGCCCTAAAATTAGTAGATCAACAAGATAATCTTTCAATGGTTTTGAAGCTTGCCAGATGGTATAGAGAACTAGACTCTAGAAACAATCTCAAAATTATATCAACATGGCGTATCAAAATTTTGAAGAACACTGCTCCACGCACACAGGTGATTCATCAAACCATTTTCTTTTCCTCCCCCACTATTAGAGTTTGTATTCGGAAGCTTCATAAAGATGAAAGTTCAGATACTACTCTTGATCAATAATCCTGAACCTCGCACTTCAGACACTTCCCACGGCACTTAAACTTCTTTTCCGCAATCCCCTTGGGTCGTTAGCCGATGTGGCTGATTAGATTTCCGAAGGTCCGGCCTTCATCATCACCTCATCTTCTATCGATTCTCCTTCCCTCGAGCTATCCTCCTCTAGAGGCCCAGACGACCATTTCACAGTCTAGTGTCCCGAAATCTTCCCTTCTAACATCCGAATAACATGGGAATTCTCCCCCATCACCGAACCCGGGCTCGCCCTGATCTTCTTCGGCGCCACCGTCACTACCATCTCACCAGATAATCCTAACGCTTCAATATTCTCTCCACTTCTTGCTCCGAGGAGCGGCCTTTACCCTCAATACCACTCCTCCGAAGTCCGTACGCTACACGCCTCTTACTTTCACCGCCGCTGGGAAAATGAGCGAGCTTTTCATAACTGTATTTTGAGGAAGAGCCCTGGGTTTCATCTAGTAGCACAGGGAGCAGACCCGCTACCGCCGGTTGTGGATGCCAAGGGCTCTTTTTACAAGATAGAGGCTGTGAAAATAGGGCGGAGGGTGCAGTTTAGTATTGATTCGCTGAAATTGTTCGAGTGGGTGGATGATGCAGATGGAAAGACGGGAGAAGTTGTTGGCGGTGGGAGGATTGGATTCAGGCAGATGGCGCTTCTTGTGGCCAGGTACAGGAATTTAGAGGTTTGGGAAATGTGAAGGGAGGTGAGCTTGGAGTAATTGAGCACCTTTTAATTTAGTCTGGCAGAAAGTAAACGAATCTTGAGTCTGAATCCGTTATGCAAGTTGTCAAATGTTTGCTGACCAAGGGAGCAAGCACCTCGGACTGCAACCCCTTTACTGGACTCGCTTAATTCGGGGGCGGAGGCCTCTTAGCGAAGGACTAGCCAAGGCTTTTATATCGTGAGATTTTCTTTGTTAATAACGAGCTTTTTGATAGGACCGGGAAGGGAAACGCTTGGGGTTAGCAACTCCGTGGTTTTGAACGGAGGCAGAGTTCTGCATGGGGGCTGACAAATATGGTTTCCTGGCCGTCATCTATCACTGATTCACTGTTCGCGTCCGACTCACTCGTATGATGAATTTCAAGAATGGTTTCAAAGTAAGCACATTTGGTGATGCATGCTTTTGTCCACCGATTATGACCTCCTCCAGTTCCACCAAAACTATTTACTATGAAGAAAACTCCAACTCTATCTATATACAGGCTAATGCTCGTATGTAGATACATATCCAATGCCCGGATCTAATAGTCATCATGGAGATCATGAATATTTATTGACAACATGCTATCACTGCTTATGATCCGGCAGCAAATGTTGAGTTGAGGGGGCCCCACTTGATGTTGCTATATGTGACTGATGCGCTGGCAGATGCGCTCTCCACATCTGATGGTGCACCGGAGCTTGCGCTACAAGTGCCACGGGCTACACCAGGTGCGCTGGCATCCTTGGTTGGTGGGTAAGGAGCGTCGAGCCAAAGCATGTCTGCGGTATGATCATCCCAGACGGACATGACGAGAACCATTCCTTTCTTCAACGCTGCTCCCATAGTGGCGAGACCTCCCTTGGCCTTGAACTGATTGGTGTCACCAAAGGCAGTCTTCTGGGCATCGCAGAAAGAGTCCGTGATGGAGTTACCCGTAACTCCAGCGATGGAGGACTGAGAGTTGGGGATGACAACGCCGTTCTGAACATAGAAGCGTCTGATTTCGGACAAGGTGCCGGTAGAAGTGCCATCATTGGTGATGAACTGGGTGACGACCGTGAACTTGGAGCCGGTGTCGATAGTCAATCCCTTTCCATAGAATGTGGTATCACCCATGCGGTACGAGTTGAAATCGCATCCATCAGCATCACAAAGGGCGGAATCTCTAGCGTTGATTCCGCAGTCTGTTCCAGTGCAACGAGTCTGTTGGCTGACAGAGCAAGGATGGCTAAAATCCAGCAGAGTCAGTTGCAGGTTCGTGGCTGAACATTGTAGTTCTGCTTACGGAGTATACGCAGCAGACACTACGTTTGCTTCCCAGATATCCATCTCGTCACAGCACGATCCATACTGTCCTGAACCAGCGTTCTTGTCGGTGGCAGATGCGTTCCATCCAACCGAATTAGCCTTGGAAAGGAAGTCAGCATATTGTAACAATAACCCGGCGATATTGGAGCAGAGCACTTACTTCTCCGTTAATGAACTTGATATCCTGAGGGCACTGGGCATCGCAATATCCCGTTCCATACTTGGCACCAGCCTTGTTGGTCGAGAATCTGCTCATGCCTCCATCTTCATCCATCTGCGAGAAGTAGAGTGCGCCGTTAAGACCGCAAGGGAGGTTGGACACATCAACGTCAAATGTGAATTCTTGGTTGAGTAACTGGAACATCTGATATTTGGTTGTGCTGCCAGCAGCCATCAGGTATGTTCGAGATCCGATATTGGCCGTGCCGGTGCTACCTGTCGTCACAAAGTCGAGCTTGAGGGCATTACCCGTGGTTGTGATCCCGTAGGTGCCGGAGTAGTCCGCTCCATCCAAAGCGCAGTTGGCAGCACACTTCACGCCATCTGGGCAGAGGGTTGCATTCCAGGTGTTACCGGTGTAGCAATTGGTATACCCAGTCTTGGTGTGGAGCCATCTCCAGTTGGCATCAAGCACAATGGACTGAGTAGAAGTAGTACATCCACTGGCAGTACATTTGCTGACCGTGAGAGGGGGATGGGTTTCGGCAGTGTTGGTACCAGCCTGCTGGGCACGAGCTGCGACCAGAAGGGCGGCGAAGACAAGAGCAGCTGAGATCATGATGAAGAAATAAAGGGTAGATTGAATGATGGTGGTAGAAGACGATTCTTCAAGGGAAACCCCCCCAGGTCTTATATGGATCTCAACTCATTGCCAAGAAGTTTCCTTGTGCCACAAATTCTGCCTTCAGGAGTATGGGAATGCGGGGAGACACCCGGTGGCTTGTCTGCAGCCGGGGAAGCTGGAGCTCCACAAAAACAGTGCTTCATTCAGATGAGTTCGTCTATTCTTTCGCCCAAACATGTCATATGCCGCTTTGTAAGAGCATCACCTGGCATTTTTGTGCCAATTGAAATAAAATTGTCACGGAGAAACCTTTCTCGGAACAAGCAAGCCGTAAGGGCAAACAGATGAAGAAGATCCTAAGCGAGTAACTGGCAAGGAGTAATGAGAGGCTTACGGTTTCACTTTAACCTTTGTGGGCAGGTGAATACCATTTGCGATAAGTTTAAAGTGCGGAACGCACCCCACAATCGAAGTTCAGGCTAATGGAAAAGAATTTGAAGTACCTTACATGTTCAAGGAATCACTAAATCACCTATCATGCTTCCCCTTCAGCTGGAGGACGAGAGTCTAGATCATCCGATCATGAGCTAGATATGCATGTTTTATTCACCATCTTGGATGGACACATCTACGGCCAGTAGGGCAGACTCGGGCAGAAGAGAGCCTTCGAGATATTTGGTTCATTTAGAAAGAAACAATATGCCAAGAGACCTAACAAGCTCCGAGTATGGAGGGTCTTCAGAGATTCCCAAAGGCTGCAAACCGACTATACAGAATGCCGATTTGATTGGCAGCTTCGAGCTCTGTGCTGCAGATGTTAGCGCTTTAGGAATTCATACATTGACCAGGCATTCGAGAGAGGAAGATGTAGGAGGTAGGCTCGGCACGGAGAAACTGATGTTCCACCAAGACGTCGGGTTTCAAGACCAGGATATATGTACAGCCCTACCGATTAGCCTCCTTGGATGAATGGATCGCCACAGTAATTCCAAGAAGAACTCCCTATCAATTGCCCGGAGTTTTCCCGCCACGAGATTGTTGGTCTAGATCATGGCCGTCGTACACAGATGACCATGACATTCCGTTTCCAGCGCCTGATCGTGTAAGTTGGTGATGCCTCATCTGATCATTTTCATACCTTACAAACGCATTTATTTTGTACACGTGAACATCTCAACTTTATTCAACTGATAGGGTAATTTTAGCACCATCTAAAAGTCTTCACGGATCGTCTGTCTCGAAGAGGAAATCAGTAGTCTGGCTACAGAAGTCATTGGTCGCTTCCCGGGCAGCCACGGAAGGCCAAGCCTAAAGGCACTGGTTATTTCTAGGCGCTCTCGCTACTTGTGGCGACTGTGCAAGGGTTAAGTTTATCCATTCCGTTCCGTCTTGGACCTCCATCACTCAGCAATCTATTCCTTTAAATCTTAGCAGACAAGTGTTGTGCCGAGAACAGCTAGAATGAATCTTCACGATGAATCACAAGACCATGAAATTTTGAAGAGTCCAGCTGGTAGACATGCGAATAGCATCATGAGAACTCAGAAAACTGTAGTCACGTTGGCTCGTAACTCGCAGCCACATCTCTGAGCCGCTGAGTCCATACACGCGCGCTATCTCGTCCATCCAATGTATCTTTAATATGTCTGCCGAGGCTATTTGTTGCTCCAATGCACGTATTCAGGGACCGGCCGAAAGGGCAAAAAGGTTATTCGGTGCCCAGATCTTCGGTGTCGGCCTGTACAACCTGTAACCCAAAGACTTGAGCCTTTTGCATCCGAAATCAGGAGTTGACGTGCAAATTACGGCTGGTAAATGGAAAGTTCCAAACCTTGGCAATAGTTCACGATATTATGGTTCCCCAAAGTACCTCATCCTTCAAGTACTATGCTTTTCAACAGGTACACAGACCTCATCTGGACATGGCCCTCTGAAGATGTGTCCTGTTTGGCGCAGTTGTTTCATGGCCGTTCTCATCACCAATCATTTCTCTGTCGCAGAGCAAGACCAAAAACTCCTGGCCGATATTTTTCTGTTCGTCGATAGGTGTGGTAATGTACTTGCGGTGTACGATCTCGTGGGGGTGAACGACCCCTTTCTCGGCTCCTTTCCGAAGGCTGAAGAGCGCGGTTGCGGTCCAGCTTTTCCAGCCATGAGCAAGATCTGCTTATTCCCTGTCGGCGGAATACCACATCTGGGGCACCAATATGACCTGAGAATGCCTGTGGGGCTGTTGTGCGGTGACACCGAGGGTCAATAGTTTGGCCGAGGGCAGAGCTACACCTCTGGCTGCCTAAAGCAAGGTCTTCATCGGTGACAGTCTCAGGATCAGAATGTGATTCAAATCTTCTTTGGTGATATATTTGAAAGATATTCGACTCCGCAGATGAAAAAAAATCAAATGGTCATTTGTCAATGTATTCCGACTTTGCCATACGAGCAGTGACCCTCTTATAAGCAGAAATCTTCACTCAGCTGCCACTGAATCACCACGGTACGCTTAAAGATACATGACAGCCACTGTGTCCTGGGTAAAAGCGGATGTACCTGAAATACAAACGAGCACATTCTCGGGAAGATGCTTTTCTGAACTTCCTCTTGGGGTTTCCGGGCATGCGGTTTCTTCTCGATGATAAAGGTACAGCCATTTCAGATGAACTTAGGAGGAAAGTCGGTCATCAGGTCTTGCATCCAGGCAGATTTATCTCAACTTTGGACTACGGCATCGCCTGCCATTGTAGTTCTCGCTTTCGAGATACATACAAATCTCAATTCGACCACTGAATTTCATCTGAACTTCTACTTCGAGATCAAGCGACAACAGAGCCTAAATGAAAAAAATCCCACTTCTACAAGTCTGTCTAAGAGTTTTCCATGGTCGAGAACAAGAAGACATCTCATCTGAGAAATATTTCAATATGTAGCCGGAACCATACTCAATCTACCTCCATCAATGAGCATGACATTTCCCGTAATATATGCACCTGCTTTGCTGGTCAAGAAGAGAATGCACCCTGCCATATCTTCTTCTGTGCCAACTCTTTCTAGTGGTATCTCATCCCTAGGGAAAACTCCATCGCCAATGATTCCTGCCGCGAGCTCAGACGGGAATACTGTTCATGTCAGCTTTGAAGGAGCAAGAACCACATTAAAAGATGGAAATCCACCTCGGATCATTAGGTATTTCTCTCCCAGGACTTTCTGGCATAAAACTCTGGAATATCATTGCTGGAGTACCAGAAATGAGAACTTACATCCCGGTGCGAGAATATTTGATCGAATCCCAATCGGTGCCAGGTTTGTAGCAAGCTGTTTCATCATATGTGTTGTCGCAGCTTTGCTCTGCCCGTACGCAAACCCTCCCGGCACCTTTCTGTTGAAGCCTCCAATGCTGCTTGTCGAAATCACCTGACTCTTCTGCTCCACATTTCCCTTCTTATTCCCAGCATCAAGCAGTCCCAAGAAAGCAACGATCGTGAACCATACTGCAACGGTGTTAAGCTTGAACGTGTCCGCGAAGTCCTCAAAGTTCCATCCTCCCCAAGCATTTTGGTACTCCGCAACGGTCGACTCGCTGGTGATTTTCTGGGGTGCCTGTGGGCCGAGAATTCCAGAGTTGGCGATTAACACATTAATGTATCCTACTTCGGAGGTAATGTGCGAGACGATCAAGGAGAGAGCTTCTTTCGAAGTCACATCTCCGACAAGGGGGATGATGTTGTTGGTTGAGACGGATTTGGAGGCTTTTTCGAGGACTTCTTTCCGTCGGCCGATAATGTAGACCTTGTGAGCTCCATTCAAAGCCAAGGCCCGAGCCATCATCAGGCCAATTCCTGGATATCATTAGCACATAAGATTTTAGATCCCGTTTCTCTCGTAAGCTGTACCTGACCCTCCCCCTGTGATCACCGCAACCAGGCCGTTCACATTGAAGAGATTTGGTGCTTGTATTGATGTGGTCGCCATTTTGGATACTTGAAGGTCAGATATAAAGCAAGTACTTCTGAAGAAACCTCTCGTAAAATGTCTTATGACTAGTAATTCGTAAACACATTTTAAAACTCGGTCTCTAACATGTCACTACATCCCACTTTCCCAATTGAGCGAATTCTGCCGCCTTCACCGCCCATTTTTGGCGAGGCTGAACTTTTTCCACTGGACCTGCTTTGTACATCAACATCGACCACAATGCCGAAACGAAAACGATCTGCGTACGATGATGCCGACCGCATACAGAATATGCGGAAGCAGGATGTGCAGGACGCGCTTACAAAAGGACGAAAACAGCTCGCTCGGGCCATCAAAATCGCGAAAGGATTCGAACGCCAAAAGCTTGGGAAGCGTCTTAAGCTCGCAACGACCAATGGTGAGAGCGAGAACGTCGCGAGGATCAACAGGGAGATTCAAGCATTGAAAGGGTTGGAGATTGGCCAGTTGACGAATACGCATCTGCAGAAATCGTTGCTAAAGATCAAGGTCTTTGCTGAGAATGAAAATCTACCGGATGAATTGAAGACGGAGGTACCCAAGCCTGAGGGAGACGAGGCAATGATCGCGGCGATATGGAATGTTACAAGCGGCATGTACAGTATGAAGCCAGTGAAGGACGCCATGGAGCAGACAATCAACGCAATGTATATTGCGATGGGAATACCCGCACCACCCAAGAAGGAAAAGGGCAAGAAGAAGGTAGAGGTGAAGGGCATATTGAAGACTGGACGATCGAGCGTATCAAAAGTGGTAGGGAAGACAGGTTCTGGGCCCAAAGAAGAGTCTAGGAGTGAGCCAGATGAGCTGTCTTGGGAAGGCTTCAGTTCTCGAGAGGAGGATGATGAAGTAAAAGAAGGACAGGAGGACGAGTCAATGGATGAAGAAGAGATCGCACGCTATGATGCCTTGATTGGAGGTTCATCAGAAGAAGAGAGCTTCGATGAAGAAAAGTACAGAGGCAATCGCCCGTCACAAGCAGCTGGACGGCTCTCACTCTCCCTTTCGCCAACACCATCCGCATCTCCTACACCGTCTCCGTCGCTATCACCTGCCTTGTCCCCTTCTCCAGAGCCTCAAAAGACAAAAGCTGCCAAACCGACGAAACCAAAAGAGAAAGCAGCTACGTCTACCAAACCAGCCCTCTCAACTTTCCTCCCGACTCTCATGGGCGGTTACTGGTCTGGATCCGAATCCTCCGCCTCGGACCTTGAGGATGTTGCCCCTGTCAAGAAAAACAGACCTGGTCAAATGGCAAGACGAGCAATATGGGAGAAGAAGTACGGAGAGAGGGCGAATCATATTACAACAGGCAAAGGTCCAGTTAGTAAGGGCAAGGACGATGGATGGGATGCGAAAAGAGGAGCCAAAGACTCATCTCGTGGACGGGGTGGTTTCAGTAGGGGTGGCGATCGAGAAAGTGGACGAACAAGAAGTTTTGATCGTGCAACTGGTGAAAATGCTATTGCAGTGGAGCCAAAGAAGAGAGGCATGGGCAGGAAGGATGATGTCGGTGTCTTACATCCCAGTTGGCAGGCTGCAAAGAAGGCGAAGGATGCCAAGAAGGCGGCAACATTTCAGGGAAAGAAGGTCACGTTTGATTGAATTGATGGTTTGCTATACCCAGGGAATTTACGGCGAAGAGCAACTAGACTTCAAATACTGATTTTGAAGCTTCAAAGCGCTCTCCGGGTTTTTCCCCTCTGTTGTACGTAGGATCTTGCACGGGGGAATGATTCAGCAATCGCTCTTGCCTCCACCTTATGTTTTTCGTGTTCTGAACGCTCCTTCCCTCCACAGACAACTTCCCCTGCCATTTCTTTCTCTCCGCGCGTTCACTTTGCTCTCCAGCTTTCAAACATTTTCATCAGTCACCCAATTCGACACGCGCCTTGCATAGTTTATCATTCTTTGGTGCCCAACATCAACACTACATATCAAACTCTCATTCGCTTCTGACAAATTTCAATTCTACGGAGAGATGCGCGTTCACATCACTGACTTAGGTACTCGTGGCTCCCAGGCCCGCGACACCGACAGCGAAGATCCAGCAAGCACAAATTGGAACCAACAAGATCAGGCGGGCTTTGACCCAAGTACACGTCAACGACAGTATGCAGCTGGAATGTACACCATGAGGCATGCATATGCCGGTGTTCCTCGAACTCGAGGGGTAGCTCCCCACAGTTCTTTCAGAAGCAAACTCACCAGGGCGAGGGCTCGTCCTACATCTTCGCATCAAAACCGCCCGCAACGACAAGAGTTTCGCTCTCGAGGGCCCCATTCCCGCCCTACTTCCAGAATTAACTATCCCTGGCCGATTCGAGGAGTCGAACCGCAGCAGAACCGACAAGATTTATTTCGAAGGCTCCAAGCCATGCAATCTTTCACGCCCATTAACGCACAATACAGACCTGATAACACACGGTCTTTCATCGAACAGAATGAACTGCTGATTGTTGCAACCTTGACACGTGCTTTCCATCGGTTCGGCAAAGAGAGGTTTGAAGAGATATTCAACGGATCATCACTGGGTCGTATGATCGACACACAATGTAGCAACCTGACCGTCGGCGAGATAATTGACAAAATGGTTGACACGGAATGGAACGGTACCAACGAGGAAATGACCGATATCAATGAGCAATTGAACGAATTTGAGAAGAATTCGGCCGAGCTTGGCGATGAAGCGGATGAAGTTGGCAACAATCTTGGGAATCATTTTGAAGAACAGTCTTCCCGGCATGTGGAAGGACCGAGTCAATCGAATCAACAAATTGGTCCACAAGTCGGTTCACAACTTGGCTCTGTTAGCCATCAACCGACAGGATTGCCTGCACAACCGCGCGAAGTCTTCATAGTTGGTGCAACCCACCTACCGTTTCATACCCTGCCTCTGCTAGGAGAAGAGATGGAATCAACCAAAGGAATATTCATACAGGCATTGCCAATGAACAATGGTTCCCCCTTTGGTGGACTAAAATATGAATTCGTTGTGAGCTTGGGCGTGCGCCGAGACGAGGAACTTCTTCTGCACCAAAGTTGGCAGGATTTCTTCTCATTTGGATATGAACAGGCAGTTCGTCGTTTACTTGAAATCCATGCTAAAAGGTGTCGTGAAGAGATCCAAAAAGGAGAGCTTGAGCAAGCAGAAATCCAGAGACTGTTTGAAGGAGCACCAGAAGAAGGAGCCGGCCAACCCCCAAAGGCACAGAATAATCAATGATAAGGAGCCGGAAAACGTCCAGAGACACAGAGTGATCAAGTAGATGGTTCTGCAGACATGAGAAGATACCCAGAGACAGTGAAGAGCACAGGGAGCGACGAAGTCATTGATGAAATTATGTAAAAGGTAGCTACGAAGCCGGAGTACCCACAATTGTGTTGATGAAGGATTCACATGGCATGCCTTTATGGAGAGAATAGTGCAACGGCAGTTCGTAGTATGAACACTTTCAAGGCAACCCAAGGTTCTGTGGTGTTGGTACAATGGTATCCAGCGTCAGACATCACTATGCTGGCTCATAGGTCTTCTCATTGCTGAATTGACATCAAGCATCTGCTTTCGATTTCTCGTGTTCTTTCGTTCTTGAGAGAAAAATGCTCACTAGGCCTGCGAAACAGATTGTATGGACAATCAAATGTGTTGCTGGACCCCCGAGACCATTCCCGTAACCCCTACTCCCTTCCAAGATCCTGCTTCCAGCTCTAGTCACAGGTGCAAGATGATACAGCGACAATGCTCCAGCTACATTTCTACTCGTCTTATCGATCGGACGAAAAGCAAAGATCAATGCTATCAATGCTGAGACGAGAAGCAGTACGGCGTACTGTCTGATGATTGTGTGAGACTGTGGCGCGGGCGAGGACAGCTGCTCAGAGGGATTGAGGAAGAAGTTTATGGACGCTGGAAGCTCGATGAGGAGGTGGAACCAGAAGGGGAGGGTTGATGGCAGAAGAGGCATGATGAGCTGCTGTGATGAGGTGAGGTGAGGTGTGACGAGGCTGTTGCTCGAAGAATGGCCGTGATAAGAAGCGAGCCAACCAGTGAAGCTCCGCCCCTGAACAATTGGCGAATGAGGCAAATGTGCGAGTGTGCTTACTCGTCGGAAGCGGGCCTACGGTATCTTAATCTGACATCTCCACCCTGCAAGACTGGCAATTCTGGAGCTGTCTCCGATATCACTTTCAGCTCAGCCTCAGCTTCGGATGAATACCACCTCCTCCGTTCTAAATAAATCAGCAATAACTCTTTTGGGTTCTCACGTGCCACGTGCAAAGTGATGACGGAACGACGATGCAGCGAGCCCTGTCAGCCAGGGGAAGCTGGGCCAGATCTAACTAGAAGGCGGCTAGTCTAAACACATCTTGCAGCAAGTCATCCCTGCAATCGAGGATCAGTCAAGGCCCGAGTGGCATCCCCTCGAATCGACTTCCTGGAGCATGACATTCGAGTAGCTGGCCGCTCTTTTTGTTGAGGATTTGGGCGACGATGTTTGGGGTGGTGGAATAATTGGAATCTCGTCCTCGACGCCAGAGACAGCAACGTCACTCCATTTGGTGCAACATCCAATCTGAGATACTATCCCACCTTCATTGGCTCTGTTCCTGACACCCCTCGTTGGATTTTGTAATCGACCCCTCCACACTCGCTCGCCTTCAACGGCTCCCAGGTTGATCCACCTCGAAGGTCAAGGAACTTAGTCTTCCCGTCGCTCTGCACCGCCACCACTAAGACCTCGGCATCATAAGCTTCCATACTGCATAGATATAACCACCAACTGCACTGATCAGTGGTCACCGCTTCACACACCTCAGAGAGATCTGTCGCTACCTGTACAGCTTCACGGTACCCAATTGGCTTTCAAGTCCCAACACAGAACACGCCGCCATGTCTCCTTCAAGAGATACGCACAATGCGACAAGCAATCAGTTTGGAGACCTCAATCTCTCAATCGTCGGCCTGGGAACAGAATATCCTCCACACCAGCTCGATCCAGCATGTCTCAACACTCTCGTCTCGCGTCACTACCCCTCCTCTCCAGCGTTCGTGCCCCAATGACCCGCACTCGCAAGCATCACTAATTAACATTCTCGCCAGGATGGACAAGATCCTCACGATAAATCAGTACACGGGAATCGACTCGCGCTCAGCAATTGGGACAGTCGACCACCCACTGGCGAACATGGACCGCGCTCCCACAATCGCAGAACTATGCAGCGTATTTCTGAAGGACGGAGTTGCACTCGCAGTGACCGCAGCTCAAAAAGCACTGCACGAAGCCCAGCTGTCTCCCCTCGACATCACGCACGTAGTTTCGACCACTTGTACGAATAGTGCGAACCCGGGGTTTGACCATTTTGTCTGCAAACAATTGGGGATGACACAGCCGGTAGAGAAGGTTCTGCTGCATGGCATTGGGTGCAGCGGCGGTCTTGCGAGTTTAAGGACAGCGGCCAACCTGGCGCTCGGAAGCAGCTTTCGAGGCAGGAAGGCGAGAGTGCTGGTTGTGGCGTTGGAGATCAGCAGCTTGTTGGTGAGGAGCGAATTAGATAGTGCGAATGAGTTACAGCAGACGAGGATCGGTATAACGTTGTTCAGTGACTGTGCGAGCGCACTGGTTTTGACCAATAACGTTGGAGATGAGAGTGCGGAGCCAGTTTATGACTTACTCGGCTGGGATCATCGAATTATCCCTGATACGGAAGAAGATCTGGGGTTTGACGTGGATCCTCTAGGTATGGATCTCTTTGGAATAGGAGGAAATGCGACTAACAGGTTAAATAGGCTGGAAAGTGGTCCTCTCACCCCGAGTACCGAAACTTGCAGGCTCTGTTGTGGCGCCGACTTTCAAAGACCTCCTTTCCACACTACCAAATCTTCCTCCGGACTACAAAGAGGCTGCGGATTTCGACTGGGCTCTACATCCGGGAGGAGCGACCATTCTGTCAGGGGTTGAGAAGGCGATGAATATTTCTGCAGAGCATATGCGAGCGTCTTACGATACGTACATTAACCACGGAAACTCTTCTTCGGCAACGATTATTTCGGTCATGGACAGGCTACGACAGAAAGATATGGATGAGCTAGCGCCAGGTGGGAAAGTCAAAGATTTCATAGTGGGATGCGCTTTTGGACCAGGGATAGCGATCGAGATGTGCATGTTGAAGAGGAATATGAACCACGTGAGAAGAACGCTGGTCGCCACAGGAGATGTCACGCCACCAGAGACCGAGAGCGAAGGCAGCAGAAGTGATGGTGAGGGCGAGGATCTGGAGCGCGAAGTTAAGAAATTGAAGGCACAGGGAGAAGAGCTTGGCGAGAAGTTGAATACTGTGCACCCTGAAATACCGGAACAGGGCGACAGTTTGAGCGAGGCGTTGAATGGGGTTGAGCTGGACTGATCTTGAGATACCAGATAGGTGCGAACACAATCGAGGGGATCATGGGCTTTGCAGGAGGCGGATCTGATGTGCGGGTTCACGTTAGAAACATGTGACGACTAGATATTGCGAGCCTAGGCGTTTATAGATGGGTCAGCGTGCACGTTTATGGACTAGGCAGCATACGTTGCATACAGGTAATAGAAGGACATGAGTACTAGAGGGTGAAGCAAAGTAACGACACAGACCAAAAGTGCCTCGGGACGAATGCAATAGCGACTCTTTTCTGCTCTGATATACACCGTCTATAAACCGTTTCGACCTTCCCTATATCTATGTACGAATCAAAGTAACGCCATCGCCATGCACCAGAATCTAGCTAACAATCTGTATAATCAAAGTCCCAAGCCCACTACTCTGCCCACTCCCGGCATCCTTATTCGGAATCAGCCCCGGCAAACTAGCATTCAACAGAACCTGCGACACAGCACCCGGTCCAAACGGAACAGTGTCATAAGCTCCACTCGGCATCGTGTCATCATCCGTGACAGTCGATCCAGAAACACACTTCCCACTCCCCCACGCCACATCGACGACTCTTTCCCATAAATTCTCGATGGCGACGAGATCACCGGGCTGGTACCAGAGCCTGCAGTTTGCGGCTTCGTAGACGAAGTGGAGAGGGATCTCAGTAGGGGACGAGGAGTTGTAGTTGTTGCGGAGGTTGAAGCGACCGTTTTTAGATAGGGAGGGGCCGAGTGGTGGGGCGGCGAGGGAGATGTTGTATTCTGGGGGCCCGGTGTAGGGAGGGAATGTGCCGTGGCTGTCTTGGTATAGCTGATCTGTGGCGATGAGGATTTCGTCTATGTTGCCGTAGGTGTAGACTTCTGCTCTGTTAAAGGATTAGTCTCATTGTTTGAAGAGGGTTGTGAGACGGAAGTACCCTTTGCTTCCTGCTACACCTTGCATGGGAGCTTGTTGTGGCCGACCGCCAACGGCTATGCTGCGAACGCCAGCTTGGGATTTCATGAATTGGGAGAAAAGAGCACATGTTGATCCACAAGACCCATCCAAAATCATAACGATATCTTCCGCTGCGAATAGTTGGGGGGCGATGTTCGTATTGTTGTAGTAACCGGAGATAACGAATGGTAGCTGGATGGTAGGATCACTAAGGTTATACCGCATCAACGAGGTGAAGTTATCACCGTAAATTACGTCTGGTCCCATGAAGTCCTGATAATTGGGAAACTTTTCTAGGTCGACGTCAAGGACGGCTTGTACTTGGTACTCAATATGATCAGTGTAGTTATAAACCCCATCCGTTGAAGAGAGCATGCTGATATACTCAGCAAACGGTGTATGGCGAAATCGAGTAGCCCCAAAAGGTTCTATGGTCGGGAAGAGCTGTTTGAAAGCGTCATATCCACTTTCGATGTGACCTCCACCATTGCCTTGGAGATCGACGATGAGCTTCAACATTCCAGCCGCTTTGCATGCTGCAAGGAACTGTCGAATGACTTTTTGTTGAAGAACATTTCCTTCCTCAGACTCCGTTGGGTCGGCGAAAGCGGTCATGGCGAGCACAGCGACTTTCGAATCATTCAAGAAATAGCCACCGGTGTAGCCACTTGGATGTAGTACGATAGGTGTTGGGTATCCAGAGACAGTTGATATCGTGGAGCTTGTCAGTGGCGTTGCGTCATTTGTCTCCCCAGAATCTGCTCCATCATCTGAGCCAGATACAGAAGTTGGGGATTCTGGAACCTCGAGTAGGTTGAACAACGTCGTACCGTCTACAACTCCATCGAATGGCTCGGCCAAGATGGCAAGATTCGGCATAGTGAGAGTTGTGCCATTGGAAAAGCTGTAGGTAGTGCTATCGCTTGCAAATCCGAATAAGTGACCCCATTTGTAGGCATTGCCATTCTCTTGTTGCGCAAGTGGAATGGAGTATAACATTAGGTTGTAGAGTGCATCAGGGTCCAAATACTGTTGAGTCTCTACACCCCCACGTAGGATGTAGTCTGCAGTAGGCTCGCCGTTGATCGAGACGATAGGAGACGGTATTGTGGTTGAGTAACCACTCTCTACATAAGTTTGCAGCTCGGCTAAGTTGTGTTAGCAGGAGTCCTCGATGTAATTTTGATTGCCAAGTTACCAGCAGAGTATACTTCTGGAAGTGAAGTGCCATCAAGAGAGACCGAGGCCAACGAGAAATCAGTACCAAAAGCAAAGATGCTGAGGAGCGGCATAGGTAAGTTGAGGTGAAAATCACGTGGCAGAATATTAACCAGAGTGTAGAGGTCCGTTTCGAATTGCCATTGGTTTGAGTAAGCTCCCGTCTCAAGGTTATGAGAAATCTGTGATAATCCTCCAAACAGATCTACCCCATCGAGAGTCCAACCAGAAGGAAGGTCTTTGAGATACGCTTGATTGCTCTGAAATTGCAAATATGGGTAGACGTATTCGAGAAATGCCATGGATCGTTCGGTATTTAACGGGACTGAGTTGAGACATTCCAAAGCAAGTGAAGCAGATAATCGAGGGCTTGCGGTTGCTGGGGTTCAGTGAGTAAGTTGAGCTGGAGTTGACAAGTGGGGGCTTACAATCTGGATTGGCAGCAGAATAGGCTGAAACGCTACTGCTGATAATACCACACGGAGCCGTTGGCTGTTGAGATAACTGAGTGGAAGTCCCTGTGATCAAAGGGCTTCGTCCAACTTTGGTCGCCCCAGCAGTGTTGATCGTGCTTGTTGTTTGAGCGCACGTGAAGCTGGCGAGCGTCCAGGCAATAACAGCCGCATTTCCAACTCCCCACATCATCATGAACTCAAAATTGTTTGCAAAAGTATTAACAAATAGAGACAACCAAAGAAATATACGGGGGCTTGATGGCTACACCTCTTCAAATTAAATCACGGGAGGTCATACATAAGAACTAACAGTGAGAAATTAACAGCTATGAAAGAGTGCAAGCCATGAAGAAGTGAGAAATTCGGTCTCTCTGCAGCCCTAGTTTCCAACGCGACTTAGTCTCAGGGCTGAGAGGCTAGAGGATGCGGCGCGAACATAAGCGAACTATGATCGAACTGTGATTTCACGGAAGATCCAATGAAAGCCTTTCGTGGTTACCTCCATTGAACTAACATTCCGTACTCGTACTTGTGACGTGCTGGCTCAGCCCTGCACACTGCGCCGTCGACCAGCTTGGACCTTGAGACCGTCTGATGTTTGAAGTTTGATTTGAGGAGCCGAGCCAAAATGGCCAATCATAAGGCTAGATTCGGAAAGATGTTGGAGAATCAAACGTTCGCGGAGTGCATGAGTTATTCAGCCTTGTGAAGGAGCAAATGAGACTCTGTCTTGGCTCGCAGGGGTGGACAGGAAGGGGGCGGCTCAGAGCATTCGAACTTCGAGCCAACAGAATGCAATGCGTGGTCTTCATAAAATCAAATGTCAAACGTTTGAAGTAAGAGCCGCAGTAAGATAAGAAGCAGGCAAATGGCTTCCATACAAAGGGTTTTACCTAGTTTATTGTTGGGTCTGTCCAAGTCCAAGTCGAAAGAGGCGTGCTCCTGCCAGAAGGATCGTCAAACCTGTGGCGCCGTCATGCCCTGAGCGTTGAGCAAATGCGGCGTGTCGATCATACTAGCATACCGCCTCAATGAACATGTTAGAGGAAGCTGTTCGTGCCGTAAACTCTTCAGAGTCGCAAAGATGGCCATCAGTAATGGCAACAATCGCCGGTGTTCGTCTGGCGGCAAGTGTTGCCTTCCAAGTCTCATCTGACCATGATCGAAGCGACCCGATTATGAGCACTCTTTCAGCAAATGCTGGGTCAGCTCATTCAGCTTGATTGACGCTCTCCGTGGGCCTTTGGTATGTTCCTTCTCGAGGAGATATTGTGGCGCTAGACAACGGTAGAGGTTGGTATGATCGCATCCAGTGAAAATCGCCATTCTTTGAGCAGCCTGATCCCCGAGTCTTACGGAATCGTGGGGCATTATCATCCAAGTTGTCGAATTAAGCATAAACGAAGGATGTCTATCGGTCATTGTTTCTCGGGAATAGACCTCCAGTTTGTAGTCTCGGCGGAAAATATTTTGCCGGTGGTTACCGAGCTTCTTCCCGCCAAGCACGTCTTCCCTCTTCTTCCAGCTGTCTTTTATTTATACAACACCACATTTCTGCAAGTGCAAAAGATCGTTTTGCGATTTTGGGCTTTCAATTTCCTACTTTGTTTCGCACTTATCATACCAAAGTCCATAGAAGATGGCTCCAAAGGGACCTTACAAATTGTGTACAGTCAACACGGTTCCGGAGCGAGCCAAGCTCGTGGTTGGACGATTTATTGAAAGTGTTAAGGAGAGTTATATAATTATCTACGTTGAAAATGCCTCAAGTACGTCTTTTCTCGTGTTGCAAGCAGGATATGCACAGTCCTGCTGGCGTGCACTCTTACATTAGCGCCATGAGCTGAAGGCTAATTTCCATTCGTGGATAGGGATAGAGGATGTAAAGGGCATGTGTGAAAGGAATCGGCCAGACGTCTTGGTATTCCATCCTCTCCTTATCTGAATCCCGGCTCAGATGTCCAAGTGGAGACTGTTCTTTGGCTTACTAGTGCAAGCCCAAAATACTGACATCTTGCAAGTTTGCTGCCTCAATGTGGACCCAGGACGAGAGTGATGAGATCCAAACGATAGCCAGGGAAACGATACCCGGCATCAAGACGATGGCAATTCCTCAGGGTCTCCAAGCCGAGAAAGGACCGGATGGTGTTTTGGAGTTCTTGAAGGAGAGGTGGATAAGTTTGATCGAGAAATAGAAGTTATATGCCATTCTCTGTTCTGTCTGTACCAGTCTTCGACTTCAAGGAAAGGGAAGTTAGTGGTAAAGAGTCTGAGCGGAGTCAACATCGAAGAAAGTCTGCCTAAGGAAGACAAAGTTACCTCCATAATGTTTCAAACTAGCTATTTGTTCATGTGCAAGGTTGCTTTAAACGGTATTCTTCTCACAGTATAGACATCAACCCTTCCCGGTATCATTTACAATTATCCTGATTGGAGATCACGTGTTGTGCTCTCGGAACTCCCCTACCAGAAGGCTGAAGCTCCCGATTCGTTCAAACCCGATCTTGGCACACACCAAAGCAATGAAACGGCGCAGCCCTGCCCCAGTCCCAGACATCCCACCAGAATCCAGCTTCCTGATTCGTCAACTGCACTTCAGCTGAGACCGTCCCGCGGTTGTTGCTGACGCGGCGAGTAATGCTCGGCTTGATGATCCTCCATCCTTTATCAGTCCACGATACCCACATCTAACCTCAGATATACCACATGTGGCGGCCTTGAATTTCATCGCGTGATTACACAAGCAGTCTCATCATCCTCAATTGTAACTCGGACTGCCTAATTCTAGAATACGTTTGTAACGATGAATCGAGCGCGGTACGAACCTGTAAGAATGCATTTCGCTGCTGCCTAATCCCCTCCAAACATCCGTTTGCAAGGAAGCCGCAAGCTGGATTGGCGATGAATTGATCTGACGAGGAAATCTACAGGTGCCTCAGCGCGAGGAAGTCATCATCCTCGACAGCATCCAGAGTCCATATTACAATTACAATTCTGCAGTCCCCAACTCCGTCTCCTCAGCCTCATCCGTCCACACACCATCCTTAATCGCACCTTCAGTTCCTTCCTCCCCTCCTCCATCTTTCCACACACACTCCTCACCGGGCACCCCGCGGCCTATACCGAGCAACCATACAGGACGGAGCTCAGGACCAAGTTATGCGGAATTATGGGGTGTAGCACCGAGCACGGCGGGCGAGACCGAGATGACGATGGGGACGAGCAATGATGCGCTCGCAACAATCGCAGGGCTGAAGCAGAGAATCGAGTGGTTGGAAGAGAGTGTTGGGCGATTATTGGTACTTTCCCTCTCCCCTTACTGCATCAAACACTCTCTAACAGGTTTTCTGTCTAGCTCGAGAAGGAACAAGCTTCAGAAGACAAGAAATCTGCGAGAGATAACTGCTGCGTGTTCTTCACGGATGCATCACCAGATATGGAGAGAGCTCTCACTCAAAGTGCGGGCACGAACTGCTGCGTTACCTTCAGATCGTCGAAACTGGATGCTCATCGCGAGCAGCGGAAGATTCGCAAGATCGTAACGTTTACTTTTCTTGTTGTGATGCTCCTGTTTGGAGTGATTTTCATCAGCTTGAATCCGAATGTGAAGAGGCTGAAGGCGGGTGATACTGTGGCGGAAGCAACGGGTTTGAAGTATGATTGATAAGATGGGATGGGATTTATGGGGCGTTATCATATGGTTGGGTTCAATCATGGAGATTGGAAATCACGAGGCGTTTTGATGATATATTGGTTGAATTTCTTTGCTAAGGCCTATTCTCTCGGAGCAGAGCCTGAGAAGCTAATGTAAGATGTACGAGTACAGACAGGTCAGTTGTGCCTAGATGTCAGTGAGGCCTTTTCAGCCCGTCAAGCTACGTGATAGCAATAATAGCAAACTCATTTCCAGTCAAATCAATTCCTTCAAACTCACAATTTTGACGTCAATATCTCCGATTTCACGAGTCCTGCGCTCACAATACGCTTGGTCCACCTAATTTCCTCCCAATCGGTCAATCTGATATTGAGAATATGCAGCATCCATCCGGTCGCACTCTTGCTGTCCCTCTTCAGCCTACCCAAGCATCGAGCTAGTGTACCCTCATCAGCACCGAGGAACGCTTTGCTCTCACTCTCGACCAAGCCCGACATCTTGTAATTGATCAGAATCCCGTTAGGAAATGGTGGCCGGTCATGCCAGAGATCCGCAAATTGGAAATGTTGTTTCGTAGTGCCAGGCTCACGAGATGAGAAGGTAACGCGAGCAAAGAGTTCGATGACTGCATCCTGTTTCAATGCCTCACATCGCGCTCCTTCCCTGAACATTTCGCCAATGCGGAAGCAGACACGAAGGAAAGTCTGTGCCGATACACCTGTGATTGGAGAACGGTCACGGATCAGCGTCGGAAATTCCGGTCTGGCGAAGGGTTGGAGGGGCTTGTATTCATGGCTGTCGTCCAAGACCCGCATGATGTCTCTTTGTGTTGTTGATACTGAGGGATAAGCACTATCTGGTGGATGAGAGCGTGCTTGTGATGATAAGCATTCGAAGTTTTCCGCTCCCTCGACAATGTCTTGCATCGGGACAGAACTGGCGGGTGCGACCTGAGCTTGGACATTGTCAGCCGTATTGGGACGAAGGAAACTCCAGTCTTCTCCCTCCTCCAGTTGCATGGGCTCGGTTTCCGAGCGGCGGGTTGGAGATCCCGCTGTACTAGTTTTGTCAGTGTGCACCTTCTGCGGTGAAGTCATGGTGTGCCGGGCTTTTGGAGGAGAAAACTGAAGAGAGCTATCGTATACTTCTCTTGGGCCGAGATTATCTCCAAAAGCATAATGCAGACTTGCAGGAGCTTGGAATTTCTCAATGACACCAGTCGTTATAAGATTTGGCATCCTGAACATTTCTTCATCTTCTGCATCCATTGGATAGTCATCTTCTGGCTGGGATGTAAGAACGTGTGGTGATTTTTGATCATTTTCAATCACTTGTTTCGGATTGTTCGTCTTGGGAGCCAACTGAACTGGATTGGGAAAGAGAAACGCCTCCCGGGCAGATACAGAGTCCGGTGGTTGACTTTGGGGTCTTTGATGCCTCTCACCTGCGTTCGACTTCAGGTTTAATTGAGTATCAGGAACAATAGCATCAGACAACACCCCAAGAAGGTCATTATCATCTAAGCCTTCATCGAATTCGTCGGAATCGTAGTCCTTCGAAACGTTTTTGGATGTTGTTTCGATATCGTCCACGTCGGACCGCTCCACCCGCAATTCTGTCACATGGCCCCTCATTTGAAGATGTTCAGATGAATGAGAAGACGGACGGGGTTGATCCAAGTTTTCGTAGACAGTAGGGAAACTCTCGAAAGCTGCAGCCTCTTCTTCAGCTTCGAAACCACTAGCATCAAAATCATGGTCATTTTCAATCGCATCCTCAGAAAATAGATAAGCAATTGAGGTCCGATTTTTGGTCGGCATAATGTTGCCATCAAATGACTCAGAGACCTGCTGAATATGTCCATCGTCGCCAACATAATCTGGCAGGCAGCCTAATACCCTTGCCTCGCTTGAGGTAGGGTCAAAGATATCGGTATGAGCAGATTCGCGAGGGACAGAGCTATCTGGGGGAAAGTTTTCCGGCGCCGGAGCTGCTTGTGATGGCGTGGGATCGGGGTGAGTGCTGCTATCTTGTTGAGGCTCATATCCTTCTCGGTCGACGAGATTCTGGAAGGTGCTTGAAGCTACTTGGCTGCTTGACCTGACGTTCCAGAGCGCCTCTGTGAAGAAGTTGTTATTGCTGTGATCCAGCATCGTTTCGTTGTCTGGAAGTTGGATTGTCTGCGCTTCGGGTTCCTGGGACCATTCATCGACCTGCATTGTTGGATGTTTGAAAAGAGGACCGCCAAGCAGCGAGCCAAGACTAGGGATCGAGCCATAATTGCTCGAAGAATGGCCGACTTCTGGTAGTTCAGGCTGTAAGGTGCGCTCCTGAGCTAGCTCCGGCCGACCAACACCCTGTACAAGTAGATGAGTCGGTGTTTCTGGACAAAAAGGTTCTACTGATGGCTTGTATCGAAAAGCAGCTAGTTTGTCTAACGTCGTTTTAGCAAGGCCATTAGCATTGGATTTAAGAGCGTCCTCTGTTGTGGTCCAGCATGGATGAGTGCTGATGGGCTTCGAGCTCGACAGGCTGTCATTGGGTTCCTTCTCTCGAACAGCTGAGGGTTTTGTAATGGTGGGGTCTTTGAAAGGCTTTGGTCTCTTCTCTTTACTCTGAGAAATCGATGATGCCATCCGCTTCTTGCTCTTTTTCCCAGAATCAGGAGGAGTAGTCAATTGTGAGTTCTGCTGCTCGTTGTCTTGTTGGGCATTATTTGTGATATCCCAGATCTCTGAGAGGGTCTTTGACGGCCCTTTAGTTGACTTGGATCGCTTCAGAGCCGCTTTTCGTTTCTTCGGAGCAGGAGTGTCGACACGACCTCCTTGTAAATCCTCATCGTCGTTGTATTCCCAAACAGCTCCCAGTGAGACAGCTCGACCTTTAATAGCGCCCCGCTTTCTACCCTGTGATGGTGTAATTTCAGGAACGACCTCGGCAGGCAAATTGTAAAGGGCGTCACTGTCGAGTGCTTTGGACATCAGGGTTCTCGACGGACTGATAAATTGAGGTTGAGCATGGTTGTAGTTTATCGGAGTAAATGATGATATATGATTGACATTTCTGTCATGTCCGGCTTCAGCAGATTTTTCATATTTGGCCAGCACAAGAACTTACGTCGTTGATGGCTCAAGAGCCGCGGCCCCAATCTGCTTCATTTCCTCCCGATTCCAGCCCTTGTATAGCGCCATTCTAGATGGTCATTTCTAGCTTCGCTCCCAATCGACGACAGGCCCAGTAAGGTGATGTATCAATGACCGCACAAATGATTGATAGACTGGGTGTTGAGAAGACGGTGATGTTAGAAGGAGAGATTAAGGCAGGGACGAGGCTGAGCGGCCGCTAGCCTTGGCGCTAGTCTCAAATGCCGCAACTACGACAATAGTCACATGGTTGCCATGCCTCTTTCCATCCTTCCATTCTTTCTTCAGTGACAGCTTGGAAGCTTGCCACTACCAGCTTCACAATCTTATCTCCTCGAGAAGCAAAGTCCAGTTCTGCAAGTCTCCCGGTTGAGTCTTGTGTGTTCTCAGTCAAGCCATCATCTTTCTTATCGATACCGAGCCTAGATACCAAGCCGCAGCCTTGAGGCGTCCACGTCAACAAAGGCTGGGCAGCACTGGGGTTTGAAGACAGTCGGTATAACGTTTGCACACAATCTCCTCGATACAGTCCCTCAAGGACCATAGATTGTGACCGGTCCCAGAATTTGTCATCAAGTTTGCATGCGAACCGAAGTCACGGGACATTTGACTTGGAGACTTGAGAAGTCCGGTATCGAGTTGACACGTTAAGGGGGGAGGTAAATCTTAGCAACATGTTCTCCTCGGTAAGTCTTTGCGTTTAACTAGATTTCTGTTTCCCATATATTCACTGTAAAAAATCTGCCGATTCCAGTATCTCATCAATGTCCCAAGCGGGACCTCATCCCCCATCCTCCATCAGGATTTGTTCATTGAGGAAGAGCTTTGAGTTACACCTCTCACTCAGGGCTCAAAATGGACAAAGTAGCTCAGCCTATCAAGAAGATCAAGGAACTAATACATGGATGCACTCGCCAGAAGAAACCATATTCCGCAGTCACGGTTGCGGTCGAGCAACTCACAAGTGAGCAATTCGATGAAGATGACTTGAGCGGGATCCCGGATCTTGTCGAAGCCATCAAACTCCAAGCCACTGGTCCCGCCGAAGCTGCAAGAGCTATTCGAAAGAAGCTGAAGTATGGCAACATTCACCGCCAACTTCGTGCTCTCACCCTTCTTGATGGCCTGATTCAGAATGCTGGCTCTCGCTTTCAACGTACATTTGCCGACGAAATGCTTTTGGAGCGTTTGCGTGTATGTGGAACTGCTGACCTTTCTGATCCGCTGGTGAAGGACAAGTGCAAGGTGCTGTTCAGGCAATGGGCTTCAGAATACAAGAACGTTCGTGGACTTGAGCAGATTGCTGCTCTTTACAAGGTTAATATTAACACTCTTCTTGAGATTTAATGGCACTGATGGCAGTCTAGGAACTACCACGCCGGAAACAAGTCGTGACTCAAGACAAGTCGAAAGTTCTTCGTGAAACAGAGCAGAACCCTTTCGAGGATGATGAGGAAGAAACCCCACGTCCACCCCCGGCTCCAGCACCAGTTGCATCACATTCTCGATCAACTTCTCTTGCTACAACTCAAAGTGCATCACCGCGAAGCTCTACTCCCTCTTCATTCTTCTCCAGCTCAAATAAGTCTAAAAAGGACAAGAAGAAGAAGAAAGGAAAGGCTTTCAATCTAGAAGAGGAGAAGGAAACGATGAAGAGCACCATCGCTGAGGCTTCTGTGGCATCGACCAACCTCTTGAACGCGCTCAAATTGATCAATCGCGAGAAAGAGCGGATCTCGGAGAACCAGAATGCTGTTCACCACTTTGATTTCTGCAAATTGCTCCGCCGAAAAATCTTGCGCTACGTGGGTTGAAATGAGTGATGTGTAGAACCTCGCTAACATTGATAGATCCAACATGTCGAATCGGAGCAGTGGCTTGGTGCACTTCTTCACGCCAACGATGAATTAGTCACTGCCCTCATGACCTTTGAGCAGCTTGATAGGTCCATTGACGCCGATAGCGATTCCGACGATGAACTGGCTCACCAGCAACATATGTACAAAGGTTCGTAGTCGTAGGTGCTGGGCATCGATAGTTGCTAATAATTAGTAGTTATGACCGAAAGGGGCAAAGAGAATGATACTACACAGCAACTTGCTGGATTGCATATCAGCAAGAGCCCGAGCCAAGAAGCACGACCTCCACCTCCCCCAAGACCATCCGTCCAACCACCTCAAGAAGAAGAGGATGACGATGACTTTGAGGAAGAAGATGAGAATGATCCGTTTGCTGACCGCAATGCCGTTACTACTCCTAAGGTTGAGCGAAACGAACCTGTCTGGAAAATCGTTTGAGTTGCCTTTCAGTTCGTAGATCAGAAGCAGAGTAGTGAATGAGTGGAAACGGGCTCTATAGGCATCATTGGCGGTGTGTTAACATGAGAGTGTGGTGGCAGCATGGAGAATGGTTACGAACGAAACGATGATGTCTCATTTCCTCAATGAAGCCCTGCGTGCAATGCAAACTACATGAATTGTGACTTCAGGGACTCAACAAGCTCATTTCTTATAGTGACAATGAGCGAACGACTCTAGCGAGTCTAGATCAATTGATATATCTGCAGTTGTTAATTGTTCACTCCTGTTTATAGTCAATAATTGAAAATTTCAGGTACTGCGATTGAGAAGTCTCTGCATGCACCTAAGCTGTTTTTGTAATTCATAGATCTTGGTTAACACCATATAAAACATTCGTCATCTGAGTAGAAGGAATCTGATTATTTTGCGAACTTTGTTCTATTATATTAATTGTATTTTGTATAGAGGATTTTTGTTTGATTACGGATATGATCCAAGTATCATCTAGCAACTGCTGCTTCTTTCCGCATTTGCAAAGCTTGGATTCCTGAGACTTAATCAGCACTGTATAGATCTTCCTCGTCATCTTCCTTTTCTAGCAGTCCGATAATTTCTTCTAACTCAATTTCCTCAACCTCTGATTGTGTAGGCTCGTGCGAAGACCCTTCTGAAGGATTATCTGGCTCATTTGAAGACGAACCTGAAGACAATTCTATGAGTTGCTGTGGGGTGAAATCAAACTGGTGATTTGCATGCAAAGTGAAGCCCGAGTGGTTGGTTGCCGATCTTTCGATGGGTATACGCACCGGCCACATTTCATCATCTGGATTGAAGTCGAAGGTTGATCCATCCTGTTGTGCCAGGGCTGAATTCAGAGACTGCTCCCATAGCAGCCGCATTTCATGCTGCCTTTGGAATTCTTCATCGGTGATTCTTCTTTGGGCCCATTGTTGCTCATACTCCCATAACCAACGCTGCGTTCTACTTATTGGTGGAACTCCAAGAACCTCGTGGATTGCGTTGCTGTAGAAGGTAGCCAAGTCGTCGAGTTGCATGAATCGGAAGAGGTCAATAATAGTGAAATTGCCTTCGGCTGGAATTGGACCGAACTTCTGTAGTTGTTCGGCATCGCCATCGCCTCCTTCTTTCTGCCATTTCTCGTCTCCCGCCTTCCGAAGTAGATAGCTGAGAGAGTCTAGCTCAGCAGTATCGACGAAGTTGACGATACCAACCACTGTTCGAATCCAGTTGACAACTCGCCCAGCATCAAGGGTTCCTTCGTGCTGGCGAAACTCAATTGTTGGTGGATTGCGGTTACCGGGTGGTTGTTCTAAGAACCAGGCAAGATTTGAGGGGTTGTACCGGGTTGCCTTGTCATTTTGTTCGACACGAACAGCGGCCAAGAGATTCAACGTAGGCTCTTTCTTCAATAGCTCGGTTACCCCTTGGAAAACAGTCGGCAGCACCCCATGGTCTTCCCACCACTCGCTCACGAAGTCCGTGCGCCTTCGTATTGAGTCGCAGAAAGTAACATTCCGCTGTCTTCTGGCTGGGTGGAGAGTTGAAATCTGGGGCTCAAAAGCATATAAAAACGCAAATAAGCTCTGCAACGTCTCAAGCCTGAATGCTGTTCCTATTCCTGCTGATACGTGTACATGAAGCCCCGTTGTGGGGCCATTATGCGTGACATATGTGCTTGTAATGAGATTATATACCTTTCGTACGGTCTCTAGATTCTCTAGATTGAACTCCATAGCTGGGGATATAAGTTCAATCGGCGCCCAGACGTATGGCGATAGAAGTGGTGGTTCGATGCTTCCATCTGTATCCACCGACCAGCGTTGAAAGTCCCTTTCAGCGAAGGATACAAAGCCCTCTGGACCTTCAAAAGAAGAAAAGGCTGGGAAGCCTGCTTGAACTAAGGTATCAGCTATGTCTTTCTGCATTGCAGGTGTAAATTGGGCTGAAACGTTCATTTTCTTATACATGGCACGTTCCTTTTTAACATTTGAGCCAGTAGATGAAGTTGAAAAATGTTCAGTAGGACCTTTTTCTGATGAGTCTTCGGAAGAAGACTCGGAATCAGCGGTATCTAAATTGAATCGCAGCTTTCTGGTCTCCGTTTTGTCTGGTAGCTCAGCATCTTTTGGGAAGACAAATGCGACACAAAATTCAATTTCTACTCCGAAATGATACGGAGGAGCCATTTTTGTATCCTGTTGTGTGTTGGAAATAAATCTGTACAAGTGGTTGAGAAATGGTGTGGTATGTATGTGTTCGGTTGTGAAAAGAGTATCTGAAGTCAACGTCTATTCACAATGCCATTGTAACATGCTCGTTATATCAGTTGCAAATTAGCTGTTCTATTTTCTTTGTTACTTATATTCAGGTGAAAGAGAGAAATGATTGCATTGTTTTATTGTGTCTCTTTGTACATGGTATTCTAAGTTAAGGCATTGTTCTTGAGGAGCTCTTGGACTGTGTTTCGCTACTTATTGACTTTCGCAACAAAGAAGTCTCTCAAAAGTTTAGATAGTATCTTAATTTTACAATGGAGCAGTTTTCCATCGGTCCCAGTCTCTGCTATCTTGCATTTTGCAATGGAGCAGGTGCCTATCAGTCCCAACGTCTGAAATGCAACGATTTTGATTATTCTAAAAGTCACGTTGTCATTCTACTGTTTCAATTGCACATTTGGATAAAGTTTGGGGTATGTATATGTTTCATTTCTAGGTTCTAATGACTATCTGCGTGCCAGCACAGCGACAGTCGATTCGTCGTTCGTTCCTTAGAACCATCCAGGACCTCCTGATGTTGTCTCTGGCATATGTGCAGAGCTTCGGGTGGCATGAGTTTCCGCTGGCTCTGGCGATTGCTCTGGCTGTTGCCCCGACGGTGGTACTGGCTTTCGAAGGACTCGAATAGCACCAGTTCCCAGACTACTAGGGCCTGGCCTGTCTGCCATCTCGGGGTTCTGTCTGGATGTACCCGACCTGAGGGAGCTCGGTCCCCCTTTGCCTTCGACTCTGTTACTCTCCGTGAGGTTGTAGCGATCAGTCAGAGGCGTCGGGGGAGCCTGAAGAATGCTGAATCTTGCTCTGCAATCGGTGCATTCGTGAACCCCTGGTACAGGTCCTTCATCGTTCAGCCAGTTCTGGATGCACGAATCGTGGATTGCATGCTTGCAGGGGAGGCGCTTCAACTCTCCTCTGCCACGGTCACCGCAGAAGAAACAAGCCGCCAGGTTCTGGGCGTAGATTCGAGTCAGAAGCTCGCTGTACTGATCGTGAGGATCATAGACGTAGGATCTGTTCTCGAGGTTGAAATCTGGGTTGCTTTCCTCGGCTACGCGGATTTCGCGAACTCGCTCGTGGAATTTGGTCATGGCGGCACCTTCTTGCATGAAGTCTCGTTGAAATGCCTCATAGTCCTTGATCTCGGTTTCCCATTGGTTCAACCGATACGTTCGTAAGTGGTCGGCTTCCCGTGCTGTTCTGTCAATGGATCGGTCAATCGCTCTGGCCAAGCTGTTCACCCGCAAGAGTTTCGATGCCTTGGACAGAGATTCCTTCCTAACCATTGGAGGATTGGCGCAACGGCTACATTTTCCTGGTAGGATTACGTAGTGGGGCTGCTTGTAGGTGCAGACATGATATTGGGTGGCAGATGGTGAGTGCATGAGGGTGTCGAAGTCGTGCCTACATTCTTCATAAAGATCCTTGAACACGACGCATGCGTCAGTGCGTTCAAGGTTTGCTGGCCACGTATGCGTATGAACCATTTTGATCTGATTTCTAGTTTTTGGTTTTGTGGTTTTGTCTTGTTTGGTTTTTGACTTAAAGATCGAGCAGTGTCGAACTTTGTACTTGTTGTGGGTATAGCTGAGTAGTTTGTTGTTGATATGAGACCGGCTCTGTGGACGAGTGTGACAGTTCAGTTTCCGACGGAATGTCTCAATAATATATACCCGAATACTGATTGTACTTTATCTATTGCTACTGTTCCAACTGCCAAAGGACTGTTAAACAGATACCTCAAATTATGCTCGAGTCCACAAGGGTAATTTGGGGTTTTGGGTGTCTACCGACATGATTCAGATAGTAGTTCTGGATCTCAGAAGCTTAACAAAGAAATCATGCTATTAGTATACTGTTCTAATTGTTCAAGAGAGTTTAGAGACAGCCTTGTTGAGCTATTCTCGATTACATTCAGAGTAACTCATTATGCGGCCAATTCATTCAACAAGTTTCAACGTATCTCCCTGGCTCTATCGGAGCCTCAAAGACTCAATCCTGTTCATCTAACTGTTCTTGCGAGATAAGAGATCATGTGGAGTTTTCTCTTGCGTTGTGGATTAACGATGCATCCGTTTTCCTCGAAGTTAGTGGCGGTCACACCAATCTATGCAGCTTTGCTTGTGGAAGGCAACGCATAAATCCAACTCAACCATTTTGGCTTTTTATCGAATTCATACGATTGTTAGGGAGATTGAGGTCCCTTGGTTCCAGAGGATTAAATTAAAAGGGGTGAGAAACTCGGCTATCAAGCAAAGCACGGGTTTTTACTAATTTACTACAAGCTTTACAATATATTGAGGTCACAAGTTCGCGAATTCACGTATAAGGCAACTTTCTTTAATAGTGTTTTCATATTGATACATAAATCGCCTGTCTCCAGGACGAGCCGTGGCATCCAGCACCATTATTCGAAAGTCAAAAGCCACTCACTATCAGGACTCTTCGCTTCCTCATCAGGCTCAGACTCAACATAGACGACAGTCTCTTGAGCATTTCCAGAAGACCCTCTCTGTTCTTCCACTCGAGCGGAAGCAACACAAACCTGCATTCTCTCCCGCTCCTCCTCCTCGAACTGCAGCTTCTGAGCTTTCATGTGCTCGATCTGGATCTTCCAGCCCTCGACAATTGCATCAACTATCTCTCGTGGTAGAGCGATGGGATTGACCCGTTTCTCAGAGGTTGTCTTCATCCCGAACCAGCTTTTGACAGTACTAGCAGTTCGGGTGAGGGGAGAGTCAAGGTAGGATTGGCATGACTTGCAGTGCTCATCCTTGATGCGGATGTAATGACCCATTTCCAAGCAGGAGCTCGGTGGCTCGGGTGGTGTCTTCTCTGGGACCCATCCTACGTGCAGAATATCGCATGGCGGTTCGTGGCATTCTAGGAACGATACATGTCCACATTTTGAGTGAAGCAGACGGAGGTGGAAACAGCGGAGAGGTGTTTCGGAAATTGACTGCCAGGAGGGTGAGGATGGGGTTGGGGATCTGGCTGTGGGGCATGAGACTAGATCGTTGTTTGATTTAGACATTTTTGTGATGATGAATGCGAGTCGCGTAGTGAATAACGAGAAATTCACGTAATAGGCTGTCGATTTAATGGTCGGGGATACTCTGTTCTATTGTCTCATTATAGAAAAGATGTTAAAGGTAGTGACAAAGAAGATTTCTAGAATAACAAAGCAAACAATAGGCTTTGTAGCCGTGGTAACAAAGGAAGTCTGGAGTACCGGACAAGAGCGAGTTAAGTTCACAAATTAAGAGCCAATTCACTTGAGATAACTTAACGATACTCACCATAGATTTCATAATGCAATGTATTAAATTCAAATGAAATTAAAATATCCATCATTATCCCACACAGGAAAATAATCGGCCCCTTTCGCACTTGCATCTTGCCGTCTCGGGATCTTTATCAACTTGAAGTCCACCCCACAGCACGGACAGCACTTCCTGACAGCGAACCAGCGCTGCAAACACTTCAAATGAAGTACACACCCACAGGGCAGCTGTCTCACCATCACATTCCCCATCTCCTCTTTACAAGCACCACATTTCCTCCACTCAGAATTCGCCTTGCTTACTTTAGTCAGGAAATTCCCTTTAACTCCAGCAGGGTCATATCCAAACGTCCTCTCCAAGGCCGGGATATCAAAGGCGTCCTCTATCTCTCGCCGATCGAGAAGACTAGCTTCCCAATCTGCGAGGTTGCCTTTGTACTCCTCTTCTCGCGAGAGTAGCATCTCATTCAGCCAGTAGACGCTTCGCTCGAATACCTCTTGTTCCGAGAGAGTTGCCCAGGTCGAGACGAAAGACGAGGTTTCGGGGTTCCAGCTGCCAATTTGTGGGGGATTGGTGCAGGGGGGGCATTTTGTGTCTGTGAGATCGATAAATCTGTGAAGATCTTTACATTTGGGGTAGGGTTGTGGAAATGGTTGGCGGAGAGCTGGTTGTGTTTTCGATGGAATAAGTTGCCGGGGTTGAGCTAGGAGGTCGGTTTTTCGGTACTCGCAAGCAGGATGGTGGTCGGCTTCGGTTGTTCTGTGGCCGCATTTCTCGAAATAAGTGACTTTGAAGCCACAGCACTAGTAGTGGTTTACTAAGGGACAGTGGGGAGCTATTTTTAGTCAAGTATTAAAGTTGGTATTGAGAGTGAGAAGTTTCGTGAAAGTGGTACAATAAGAGATGCTATAGAAATATTTGGGCGGGCAGCAAGGGCCTCTTTGATATAAATGTACAAAACAATGGTATTATAGATGAACAATAACTTCTCCGTGCCTTTGTTTTCGTGAAAGGCAAGGATGTATTTAGAGCAGCTCAAGAGAATGCTTTGTGATGAGGACAATTGGCTTCAAAGAAGCCGGCCCAACAATCATTGTGTTGTGGTATCCAGGCTCGGAGTGTTGGTTGCCAATGGGCCTTGGGAAAAGGAGGTTCGTAGCAACCCACTCGCTTGAAGTGAGATCTTTAACCACAACAACCGACCCCTTTTCAATAGAAGTCGGACATTAAGCGAGTTATCCATCTTTGGTTCTTGCAAGCGCTTGCTGCTTGTAAAAAGATAAGCTGAGTACTAAGGGTTGAAATACAACAGTAAAATGCAAGGGGAGGTAGACGTCCTATAGAAGCTCACTTCAGCTGGATTGTAGATAAAAGTGACGATGGGCGGTCAAATCTCTATATATCCAAAATAATGTGAGGAAGATTGTATCCAACTTGGACACAGCTCACTTCACAACGCGAATCCGAATGCCCTTCGATTCCGAGACCGTCAACGGCGTAATACCGTCGCCCACGATAACCCAATCCTTATCTGTTGTATCGAACAATTCAAAAGCACCTAGATCTCCGTCTCTACGAACATCTTTGCTTCCATAGCGCCTAAATATGGTAGATAATGCAAGATAAAGCTCAGCATAAGCAAGATTGATCCCGATACACTGTCGTGATCCTCGGGCAAATGCGATAAGATACTTGTCTAGGCGAGGATTCTCAATCCATCGTTCCGGACGGAAAGTCGTTGGCGAGGGGAATATGCTGGGATCGTAGTGCATGATTGTACTGGTCATTCCAACTGGCGTTCCGCGGGGTATGGTCCATGATTTCTTGCCATCATTAAAGATGAGATCTTCGTCGGGAGCGATGCGTTGAAGACGTGAGCTGACGCCGCAGGAAAGACGAAGCCCTTCCTGGATGCATGCCGTCAGGTATGGAAGTTGTTCAAGTGCTGAAAGCGGGACGGATCTAGAGGGATCAGGGATTGCGGTAGCAAGCTCTGTTTTAAGCTTTCTCAGAACTTCAGGAACGGTTAACAGATGGTATGTCATAACGGACAGTGCCCATGCTGTTGTTAGGGTCCCCGCAATGACTGTAACTTGGCCGTCTTGCCATAATCTGGTGGGGGTCTTCTCTTCGGGAGGCAGCTTGCTATTCAGAATCTCATGGAAGATCGTGTCATGTGAGACTTTGAGATGGCCGTTATATGTTGCCGTTTGAATGGTAGCAATTTGTTTGTGAATATCCTGAAATTGAAAATCAGCGTGGACGACTCAGCGGGCAGAGATATAAAGTACCTTTTGGAGGTTGACATATGATGCCATGTCAGAGTTCAGCTTGATAGTAACCCAGTCTGGCAGCGTTTGCATAAGTGGAAGAACCCAGGTAAGCTGTTTGGTCATATGGCCCATTGTACTTCCAACAATCGATGCGTCATGGAACGAAGGATCGAAATCTGGAGCTTCGATTCGGTGGTCACAACGTGCAAAGGCATATTCCATCACAACGTCTAACACAGTGGTTAGCAGGATCATCAAGAAACAGAATCACGCTTACCATTTGTGAAGGCGGCATAGCCCAGAGAGACCGTCATTGGTTCACCAGACTTTTGGAAGTCCGCAAAGCGCCCCAAAAACTTTTCAAGCCTCTCTTCTATCATGGGCTGTAGTCTCCGGACGCTTGCCATGGAGAAGAACGGATTCAGGGCCGCTCTTCTCATCCGATGTTTCTCATGAGAAGCGGTCGCAAAGGTGCTCTCTGGGATGCCGAACTGGTTGGTGAACCAGTCCCATTTATCACGTCTCTTCCCTCCGCCTGCATAGATCTCATCATAGTATTCGGGGGTCTCGATATGAAGCTCGTAGGGGTTGATTCGCACGATAGGGCCGTATTTCTCATGCATTCGTTTGATCTCGAAGGTGTACTGGCCCCGGCACACTACATCGTAGTAGAATTCGTACCTGCAACAAGTCAATTGCCAATTCCAAAATCTAGCAGAGGGGATTCGGTACCATAATGTCAGAGCCGCGAGCTTAGGCCCAGGAAAATTAGTAACAGGACTGAAGTAGAGACGATATACAGCGCCAGCGATAAGATATACCCCGAGGGCCGAGGCTGCTGTGAGATACGGATATGGCACAGTCTCGAGGAAGCCCATCGCGAGAGGTGTCACAGCTAGCCGCTGACCCATCGATCTTCAGATATGGAAGACGATCTGTACAACGCCGGAAGCCGAAGATTGCAACATGCTGGCGGCGACGAGCCGTCCCAGTGGTGCAGTGCCGCCTGCAAGCGCAATACAGCTGCTGTAGAACAAAAAATGGGGAGGTCAGACAGTGGAGCAGCGGACACGCTTGGCTAGGAACTGCTTAGGCATTCCTAACGGTGCGGCCCGGTCTTGACAGCAGGAACTCCACCATTCATCTTCATCTCTCTCATCAAGTTCTCACATCGAAGCCGCCTCAGTGTGTTGGTGGCGCATCCCCAGAACTTCCCTCCCGCACTTTTGATAGGCATGGCCGACGAGAAGGCCGCCAATGACCAGCGTCACCAGCCCGATGGGTCTCCCCACGCGGCGGCGTCCACCGCGGCGGAAGCCAATCTGCCAGAGGCAACCTTGGAGCAGGGCCAGGATGATGCCATTGAAGCAGATGTGCGTTAAAATATCGAAACATCGTGAAACCACCCTAATAGAAGGAGTAGACCGGCAGTGATGCGGACAGCGCGATTGGGAGTGACATGTCCTCATTGAACACCTCTCTGGCTTCTAGTATTTACAATTACACGTGAGTGGCTTTCCTCAAACTTCACCGAAAAGTGTCAAGACCTTCGGCTAACGAGTCATAGATATGAGGTGTGTCTGGATATGTTCTAGAGCTATGAAATTGGACGCTGAACGAAAATATAGAATGGGAGACGATATCATGCGTACAGAGAGGGAGAATATTTATTTGTGGGCAATCAATTACTGCCTAGAAATCCCTTAACTGATCCCTCGCCCAGCCAAACGATGAATCCGAGCAGAATCGACTAGACATGGTAAACCTGCCATCCATACTCGACAAACAAATTCTGATCTCATATAGCTTCACCATATTTTCAAACTTGTTCTAGGAGGAAATCTTTTCAAAGCACCAATCACGGAGCCTCTTCAACGAGTTCTTGACTTTGGCACAGGCACAGGAATATGGGCAATCGATCTAGCTGACGAAAACCCATCCTCACAAGTGCAAGGCACAGATCTTAGTCCCATCCAGCCACAATGGGTTCCTCCAAACCTGAAATTTGTGGTTGACGATTGCGAATCAACGTGGCCTGAGGATGAACACTCGAGTTACGATTTTGTCCACGGCCGGAGTATGTCTGGAAGTATTGCTAATTGGTCTGCTCTTTTCACTGAAGCCTTCCAGGCTTTGAGATCCGGCGGCTGGCTCGAGATGCAGGAATTTGATGTGTGGTTTAGGTCCGAAGAAGGCGACTTGCCAGCCGATTCAAAGATAGCTGAGTGGCAGAATTATTTGGACCAAGCGAGTTTAATGTTTGGGAAACGGCTGAATGTGGCCAACGAGTTTAAAGAGAAGATAATTGCGGTCGGATTTGAGGATGTGAGGGATGATATAATCAAGGTACGTTACTTTCCTCGAAGTGGTGTAACTGCTAATGAGGTGCAAGGTCCCAATTGGATCTTGGCCAAGAGACCGAAGACTGAAAGAGCAAGGAAGATGGCTGCAAGCGCAGATGCTGGATTCCATTGAGCCCATCAGTCTTGGGTACTGTTCCAGAATCTTGAAGTGGAGTGAAGTCAAGACTCAAGTTTCTATGGCTGGAGTTCGGAATGAGTTTTTGAATAACAAGACGCATCTTTTCGTTTATTGTCATTTTATATATGGAAGGAAACCAGGTTTCAAGCATGGGAGCGCACTCCAACAGGAATCGGGATAAACGTTTGAACCGATAATGCTCTAGAAAACTCAATCTATCGAGAAGTCAAGAAGGTGCAAGGTGGGGAGTACTCGCCCGATTTCTCCGCACTCATACTGTCTCCGAGTGGATGGAATGAAAGCCCGTCGTCAATACCATTCCAACATCTTTGTCTTCAAGATGGGCCTCATCGAATACATTTCAACTTGATTCTATCCATTCCATCCAAGAGGTTGTCAGATGCCGTCAAAGACTCTGTGACCGCTTTTGATAAAACCATCCTGACAAAAGTCAGCTTCTACCGGAGGTTTAGAGAAGATAGTGCAGTAATTGTGAAGGTCGTAGGGGCTAAGGATGAAGTAGACAGACTCGTGAGAGAGTTACGTCAACGTTTAAGATTGCTCGAGGGTAAATTTGAGCTCGCACCTTTCGCAATCCGAGAGCTTTCTCAAAAGGATTATCCCTTCTCTTTCTCTTGAAGATATTCATGTACATAAAGATTCATTAGCAATAGTATCCAAGCACATTTTAATTATCCTGCCCGCACTTACGTGAAAAGAACTTCGCCTATCATGACGTAGAGAGGGAAATTTCCCTTTCACAATTGACATGAGCCAAGCGCTTGCTTGAGCTTATTTTCTTACTCGAACAGGGGTGGGCGTCTTCATCATGAATAAGGACTTCTTGCCAAAAACTTCGCCTAGCTCAGGCTATCTTTCCTTCACCGTCTCTCGTTCATTACTTTGACCATAACTAACGTCTTCCAAAAGTGCAAATTAAACCTTGCATCACCTCCGCGGTTGGCCGGTCGGCCTAGCCTTCTGGTAAAAAATCTTCGACAACAGCAGCGCTCACCTCAGCCCAGCTGCCGCTGGTTGGCCCAGGCCTCCCAGCAAATTAATTTATAATTAAATCTAATTCGACGTTGCACATATCGCTAATGAAGTTACACGATTACGGCAACAGACTACAGCAGCGCCTACTTCAGCACAGCTGCTTTTCCGCCGAGTAAGTAAACTGTTTCATTCTTAGAAGATACAACCTGAGCCACAAGGTAAGAACTATTTTTTTTTGCCTTGTTAACTGATCTGCTTCCAATGTTCAATTTATATCTCTCTTGACTTGAGAGCAAGATTGTACAGGATCATGGATAGGGGTACATTGGCAGGTTGAAGATCGAGATTTGCCAATTACAATAGTACATACTCAGCTCAACAGAGCAGCAAGAGTTTTTGAAACTGGCATTCAAGCAATTTGAATTATCCAACAGAAATTTTGCCATGAAGGGGTGTTAAGGGGTGACCTACTCCTAAATTATACAGCGATGTTGATTCAGCCACTCAGCAGCAACCGGGTTTTCCCCGCTATCCCCGCTATCCCACCTTCAGTTTTTCCACCACTACAACGTTACCTTCACAACTAATCAGATACCTCTTTCTTCGCTCTAAACGCCCTCTGATCATTGCAATAGTTGGCCCTGTATCTGAAGCAAGAATTCCACCATCCATATTTACGTTCATTAGCTATCCTCTCCTTTGAACCCCACTTACGCCATGTACGACCCAAAGCCAGGGGACCGGCTAGACAGCCTCGACACGCCATCAATGATAGTAGATCTCGATCTGATGGAAGAAAACATCGCAAAACTTTTTCACCTTCTCCTACCAACAGGTGTCAACGTCAGACCGCACCTCAAAACAACCAAGAGCCCAGATCTCGCCAAGATTTTGATAGCAGCTGGTGCCAAAGGAGGGTGTGTAGCCAAACTCAGCGAGGCAGAAGTCATGTGTGCTGCAGGTGTCGACGACATTCTCATCACTTGTGAGGTAGTGGGCCCAGCCAAGGTTGCGAGACTCGTTGAGCTGTTCCGCAAATATCGTAAGATCCAGACGGTTGTTGATAGCCAAGAGGGAGCTACTGCTATCAATGGAGCACTTGAAGCTTCCGGCATCGAGGCACCCATTCAAGTTCTGATTGATATTGACGTCGGCTTGCACCGAACGGGTGTTGCACCAGAGGGAGCTCTGGCTCTTGCCAAGCACATTGCTACACTGAGTCACTTGAAGCTCATTGGTGTCCAAGGCTATGAGGGTCATCTGCAGCACGTCCATGGCCGGGAGCAAAGAGAGAAGGAATGTAGAGCATCCATGGTACTGCTTAGCGCTACAGCAACGTTGCTTCGAGAAGAAGGCTTCAACATCGAAGTTGTGACTACTGGCGGAACCGGCACTGCAGAGTTCTGTGCCACGACCCCTGGGATCACGGAAGTCCAGCCTGGGTCATTCATCTTCATGGACTCAGATTACCGTAAGGCTGTTGGCACTTATTTCTCGCATTCGCTCACCATCATTTCTACGGTTATTAGCAAATCGGCAACTGAGAGGACAGTGACTATTGATGCAGGGCTGAAGAGTCTTACAACTGATAGTGGGTTTGCAGAGCCAAAGGATATGCCAGACGTGACTTATACACCAATGGGTGATGAGCATGGCTGGCTGAGCTGGGGTGAAGATATTGAGGGCTTTCCGATTGGGGCCAGGGTGGAGTTGATTCCAAGTCATATTGATCCGACGGTCAACTTGCATGACTTTTATTACGCACATCGGAAGGGGGTCATTGAGGAAATCTGGCCTGTAGCTACAAGGGGGAAGGTTCAGTAGATCTTAGGCAGTGTGTTAGGGGACGCTCCCTTCGGACCTCTAGGTACAATTCCTTTGGAAGTTTACTGAAAATGTATTCATTCATGTATTCAAGTGAATTTTCAGACTAAAAGCCGTCTGGGGGGGGGGGGGGGGGGTTGCCACTCACGGCGGTGCCAGAGGAAGAAATTCACTCTCACCTTTCGTGAAGTGAATACGGTAGCACTGACTGCAAAGTAAACTCATCTTCGGATTTTGCGAGAGGTACACCATCTCTCAACAACAACGCTGAGAACCACGACCACTTTCATCTTGTCTTTGTTTACTTCGAGCTGTTAATGGAGGGAACGGGGTGTTCAACTTCTGCGGGGCGGAGCCTCGTAGCAAATCAAGAGCATTCTGAGAGCCTATCTGTTACGCCGAGCGCGACAGTGAATAACATTGAGTGTTCAGAAGAGGGGTTCGAGAGTATGACAGTCGCGCCGAGCGTGACAGAGAAAATTCACTTTACGAAGGAGAAATCCGAAAGCACAACTATCCGGCCAAGCTGGACAGAAAACTTCTACCACGACAATACATTTGTTGCATTTAGTTTAATGGCACGAACGAACGATGATCGCACGATCATGGAACCTAGCTCAATGATAGCTCCATTCCGTTTGGAGGAGAGCTTTGGTATCCCCACCGTTCGTCCTAGACTTACGGTACAACCTTCTGTCAACGCCTGCAAGGCGCTGAGCCTGTATTGCCCTCCGTGGCAAGCAAGCAGATTCCTCCCTCCTCCCTCCCTCTCTTTCCTCCCTCCCTCTCTTTCCTCCCTCCCTCTCTTTCCTCCCTCCCTCTCTTTCCTCCCTCCCTCTCTTCATTTCCACTTGGCCCAGGCCTCGTGGATCAATTAAAATTACTCATGACTTCTATCACTCCGGCAAGCAGTCCTCCAACTGATCGACCTAGCCTTTCGGTACCGTCAACTCAAGCAAGTGAAACTTGCAAGGTGCTGAGCCTCTATTGCCCTCCATGGCAAGCAAACAGTTTCCCCGACCAAGACGTCGCTGAAGATAGGTTGATCATTGTTCTAGAGCCGCTTCGCCGTCGTCTAGATCGAGCACTCCTCTATATCATCCGTGAACAAGTCTTTCTGCTCAGCGATTACGCGTTGAAAGTCAACCGGGTCCAGATCAAGAGGCTAAGGCGCCTTCAGACCTCTGCCGCTCTGAATCTCGCCCGGACGAAAGGTGAGAAACCGGGACTCGTCCGTAAACGCTGGCTTGTCGGTGTCGTTGCACCGAATCCGAGACCTCTTGTTGGAAATACGACCGCATTTACGCTATTCACCGAGCTTCCCATTGAGTTGAGGAAGATTATCTGGAAGTGGGCATCACATATTCAGCGGATTCTTGAAGTTGAAAACCAAGATCTCGAAGACAGCACCTCACACGCCTGGCGGATAGCTCCTGCTTCTCGTCGACAACCGCATGTCTTGCATGTTTGCAGAGAAGCTCGGACCGAAGCATTTTCACATTACCAGACACTTAACGGTTGGTCCACTCCTGTTTCTGATCAAGATACTGATGATGATATCCAGAAACGCTGCGACGAGAATGCTGTCCCTCAGGCGTTCTACAACCGCAAGGTCGACATCTTGTATATTGGCCCCGAAGTCCGCTTGGAAACGTTGAATAGTTTTATTGCTCGCAATCCCAATATTCCACGAGTTGCACTGGAAGTTCCTGGAAAGGTCAAATACCCACATATCAGTCCTTCGTCGTCCTTCGAATCTGATTGGGAAGAAGTTATCCCGCGGGGATGCTGGAGACTCAACGCTACTTTACGAATTCTTCATGGCTTCCATGCTCCGAAGGACTCTACGGATCCACAGAACGCAGAGATGATGGCTTTGTTTCCCGGGTTGAAAGAATTGAAGGAGATCATCTTGGTCGTTGATGCATCACCTGTATATCTAACTCGACAAACCATGTCTGTCATCGATGACGCCGTTGGACTTGTACCAGTCGACGAGAAGCTCCGCGAATCTGTCACTATCTACAATATTCATCCTGGTACTTACCAGAAAGAGATCGGAAGCATTACCAATGGTGATGGAATATTAGACCTTGGTGAAAAATGCTCGAACATATGGACGGGAGAAGCGATGCCACGCTTCTCACTGCAGAGGCTCTACCTCCAATCACATTCTCAGAACGTTTTCCGGCGATGGTTCTTGAGACTTACAACGCACGATCAAGTTTTCAAGGTGTGGGAAGAGGCGGCTAAGACGATGAAGCAATGTAATTGTGTTATTCGGACCTTTCCTAGGGGTTTACTTGGGGATGGTGGAGATTACAGTGTTATGTTTGGAGGCCCGAAGATTGAAGTACAGAAAGCCATGTTAGTTTTGATTGGGTCAATTTATAAACGGGGGTATCTGGTTGGGGTTGATCTCCCTCTAATTGATCTGCCCGAGGCTTGTATTCCTCAAAGTCCTTACGCAGTTTAGCTGTGAGAAAATGTAATCAAAGCCAGTAAATAATACTAAATTCTAAGCTATTCATTGCCATCCTGTTTGGCAGAACTTCTTAAAGCTAAATGATGTGATATAATACGAGATATTTTACACTCATACAACCCACCACGGGTTAACTCCGAATGTCTAACCGTGCCTGTCCCTTCCAACGAAACTAGAAATCGACGAGAACAAATCCACTCTTTGACAAGCCAATTATCAATATCCAACTCTCAGTGAACTGTTTCTGTAGTTACAGAATCCACCCGATCTAATGGAGGACACTACAAAACTACGAGTCTACCGAGGCCCGGAGAACTTCTATGTTGGGGAGATCTTAGACAAAAGTTTGGCGAATCGACAGCTACGAGACCTTCACGTCAGTATTGCCACATGTTGATATCGGGCTAGCTTAAAGTCAAGCAACATATGCTACTGAGTTGAGCCGGTGGCCTTATAGAAGTAATCTTTTCTCTGACAAGGAGGACAGCATACTCTCCGCGGTCAACCGTTGCATACCTGGCATAAGAACAGACACGAGCGAAGATAAATCAAGCGGTCAACTAAAACCCCCACGTTGTTACTCTTGACATCTGATGGCAACCTTCAGCTGGCTTTCTAAGTAGTCATGCCACCAAATGGAGAAAAGGAAGCAGGCCTGCAACCCCCGCTATGAACCGCCAATCAAAATATTCATCCTTCCAGACCAGAGCCCCTCATCTCGAAGTTTGCATGTAGAGATGGAATGTAGAGATAGCCATGGCAAGCAACAATGCACAGTGACTTGGAAATCCCCGACTGCATGCATCGCCAGCTCATTACTTAAGCCCCACGAGCCTCCTCGAGCTGCGAAGTAAGCCATCTCGGCAGCCGGCTGGCCTCGATCACTCTCTTTCCCCAGTACCCCAACATCTGCAGATCTCCAGCACGGTCCCTATTTTTCAATTGGTTGCGGCCCCGTCTCGTAATTGATCGTCTTGATGACAGTACATGCAATATGTGCTCGCATATATCATGACAAACGGCATCACGCGTTGCCGGACCTCTCGGAATCAAGGGTTTTGACATAAGGGATGTTTAATTGCACCCAATGAGAATTTTATAAATAGAGGAATTATATTATATTTGAAGACAACTGCTGTGGCAAAGAAAGGAGGAGATTACCCCACTTTCCGCTTTGGGAGCTTGATCGCGGGGTAGTTCTGGGTGGAGAATGGAATGGGAAGGCGAGGAAGCCAATGACGATGCAGTAAGAGGAAAGGAGGAAATTCGGTGATTATTGAGAGCGTGATCATGACGAGACTCGGTATGATGAATCCCACCGCTCACAATCTTCGGCTTCGAGGACGTAATGCTCGGATAGAGGAATCGGATACCGCACTTCCGTCTCTATCAAGAGAGATTGTTTCCAATTTCCGTGAAGAGAATGTATGCATGCTGACGCCAACTTGGCATGTGACGAAGCAAACTCATCTCAAGCAACTCTCCTTCAGCATTCTTGCAACCAAAAATCACGATCGATAAATTGATCTGCGAGTGTCCGCCTCCGAGAGGTTACGACACAACAAGAAACAAGAAACCCAAATAACCGATCTCAAATCCTGCTTCAAGAAGCCGAGAGTTTCGGGAGTACAGTCACAAAACACCAGCATCCGTCCGAAGGTCGTCTCGTAAGCAATCAAAGAATCCGGAAAAGAATGCTTGTCGGCTCCCTGCAGGCATCTGAACCATATTCCCTCCAAGCTCAAACTCTAAATGACATATTGCAGAAAATAATAAAAGACGGCAGTATTTTTGACCGGGACGCATCTCATAGCGTCATCGATTCGGCCGCCCGGATTAACTCTCGTTTTCTCATATCGGATTCCCGCTTTGGGAGATGGCCCCTCATCGGAGCCAGCTCAACGCCAACCTGTCCCAGCCGCCCGAGAGACGCTGACCGCGCCAGCATGACCGTCAGTCGCCGCGCCGATCGCACACCAGGCAGAAAGTATATGAGGGAGCAGCGCGCACCCACATGACTCGGACGATCCAGCGGTCTCGCCCTCTGACATGATTCCCGCCGTGGTGTCCCCTCTGTCGATCTCCCACTTCCCAACCAGCGTCCACGACGGAAAGGAAATACGGAGCGGTGCAAGAGCGGGTGCAACAGTGGAACGTGAGGGTCCTGGTCCAAGCAGGTGGATGATGCACATGCAACGATCCAGCCTCCGTGTGAAAATTCGTCCGGTCATGCGAAGCATTGGATGGGAGGAATTGTAAAATGGCGGTCAGGCTGCGCAGCCTTGCGGTGAGGGGCAGCGCGGGCCCTCATCCCGATTTTCCCCGCTGCCCGCTCCACCGGCTGTTCGTTTTTCCATGTGCAAAGCGCAAACTTTTTCTTCCATCTGCGGGCTTCTATGGATGAGGATTCATATGTCTTCATGTGCGGTATTTGGGTGCCAAAGTATTTGAGATAGGGACAAGTGACACATACCGCCACTCTTCCCCTTCCGTTCTGCCACCTGGCTCACGAGCCACTTCACAGCCTTCTCCCCCAACATTCAGGCTAAATGCCCTCCCAGAAGTTGGGCTGTGGTGGGTCCGAATTAAGCATTTTCTGCATCTTCCCTAATGATAAAGTCTTACCCAGCCTTACGAATGCTGCCCTCGCCCAGAAACGTAATGAGGCCGGACGGACACAAACACTAGGTCTTAGAGAACGACGGTGGAGAAGACGAGAATGAAAAAGACCGGGAAAAATCCAGTTGTGTGGATTCTCTCGGCGGGGTACGAGGTGATTAGTATCACAGCCTCGTGCTGGCATGTGAGAAAACCCACCACTGAAACAATAGCCTTGTGGCGAAGGGTGAGTCGCGTCCCCATGAGCTTCTATTTCAGGATAGGGGAGAGAAAACTCAGATCGCTTTGGGCCGACTCCACAAACTTCTCAACCTCAAAGGAAATCAGAGAATATTGTATCCAGAAAATAATAATTGAGAGTATTATTATTTTCAGAGACTTGCTGTTTGTAGACCCCAACCGGAACTCGAAAGACTTCCTACGCGCCCCACCTCAGCCATTCAGAGGGGTGGCAGCCACACCTCACCGCTCCTTTGCTGCAAGCGCTGTCCTCTCCCTCCATCACAACCCTCCAAAATATTATGCAGTCACATTTCTTTTTGCGTCCTGTGTTGCGGTCTGCTTTATGCGCGCGCACAATTCTTCCATCCTATCCCGGCGCTTGCAATCGCAACCCTCCACTTCGTATCTCATCCCATCGCATCTCCCGAGTCCTGCTGAACAGGCTACCCCACGTAGCTGACCTCAGCTGCCAGCTGCCAGCGACCACAACCACCCTCCCAATCCTCGACCAGAATACACTGCGTCTGCTTCTGGAGAAAATGGGAACACAGTCATCACCTCCCAATCCTCGACCAGAATACACTGCGTCTACTTCTGGAGAAAATGGGAACACAGTCATCACCTCCCCAGCTACAGATGGTTAAATACCAGATGCTATGTAAAGGGAAGGTTCACTCATCTGATCCATCCCTCCCACAACAATAATAGCACGATCGTGCCATCAGATATATAAGAAAAAAGCTGCACATCAGCGTGAACCTTGTTGGAGAGGCACAGGCTGACTCTTCTTCAGCGGACCGTCGTTGCAGCCGCTGCAGGTCATCCGGCTCTTCAGCGTGGCCCCTGAATCCCTCGCTTGCGCTCGTCTGTACTCTACACTCCTCAAATAGATTGGAAGAACATTCCATATATTCAGCCGCACGGCCATCTCGAGGCTAGGACGAAGGCTAATTCTCACGAGAAGTGTTCTCGAAGGACGGATGGAAGGTTTCGATAGTGGATTTCGTTCGTCGTTGTAATTCTCGTATCGAGAAAGTGTTGGGGATCACATGTCTGCTTGCTTCCCCCTTTTCGATATTGACATCACCAACAAAACAACGATTGAAAACATGTGATTACTGCTTTCACTCTCCCATGTCCTCCCTATCTATACATTTACTCTCCATAACCACAATCACAATCACAAGCAAATCCCACTCTCAATCTCAGGATTAAAGAAGTGTGGTTCCACACTCTCCCAAGTACCAGGGTGCCTCTCCCCCATTGACGAACACAACATGAAGCCGTACCACCTCCCTATGCACACTCCCTCCCTCCCGTAAGACGCTGTGCCTCCACTCCACTCCAACCGACCGTGCCACAACCGGAGCCACAGCACATGCCTCCTCCCCCATCGCCATGTGCTGCTCCCGTAGAACCTCACTGCCCACCGTCGCACGAGGGACCTCGCATCCGCTTCAAGAACGCCTTGCGGCCGGGGATGCGTCCGGTGCACGATGCGCGGGCGCTGGACATGTATCTCTGTGCGACTGCGACTGCTGCTGTAGCTAGCTGTAACCTTTACGCCCGAGATCGTAGGGCGGGCATGACCACGCCCACGTAGGACGTGTCCTACGCAAGGCTGGCAATCTGACAATGGGAGCGAGCATGACGGCCGCGGAGGTGGCACTGCATGTGCAAATAGAGAGTGACATTGTTAGCAACATTAACACGCTGGATCCATTGACTCATCTGCTTCACATTCACATACACGTCACGGAGTTTCAAGAAGTGGTAGTTTGGGGTGTACACATTTACTTTAATTCTTCTGTCACTAGCTACCCGTTCGCTGCAGCCACGCATCATCAGATGCATCCTATCTTGCTCTGCGCTGCTCGCGTCGGTCACAAGCCGACCCGATCTCAACTATCGTAACACCACCAATGTACAACATGTACAACCACCCGAAAAGCTTCGGAGGTGTCACAGCAAAAAAAAGATCAAATCCTTGGTATCTTCCGAAAACGCCTTGAGTGTCCCTAGTCCCACGAGCTGCCAGAGCCATGACGAAGGCCCGGTTGTCAACTCGGTATCAAAGAGCAAAAAGGAAATAAACAACTTCTTTTCCGATCCAGATCTTGCTTACTCCACTCGGTGGTTCCCTGTAAGGAAGGAGTGGAGAAGAGGCGAGATCAAACGCCACCCAAATGTTTAGGCCGTTCCGCGCACGCAATGATTTTAAGCAAGAATCAAAATGAAAACAACGCTGAAAAGCAAATGCTGTTGCTATGTGCAGTAGACATTATTCCATGCCCATGCAAAATGCTGTCCGTTCCGCACGTCTGCTTCTATGCCAAGAAAGCAAAGACGATGATGCTGTGGCTGTGAAGCCGGTGTTGGCTTCTAGTGTACTTCTTGGACGTCGAATGTACCTTTGGCCGAAACGTATATTTGTGCTGATGATGCTCGATGCGCAACCGGTATTCCGTCTCGAATTACATTATGCGGCTGATGCGAGCGTGTTGTTGTATAATTACCATCCTCTGGAGTGGTATTCACCCAAACCCTGACCGTAGTAGTCGTTCCAGCTTGACTTGTTCGCATCCTCTCCATCCATGTAGACTCTTTCTGGGAACTGTTTGAGGTTGGCCACATCGTGAGCTGTGTGTCTGCGCTTGAGGACCGCGTTGGCAGTTTGTGACTTCTGTTTGCGTTCCCAGAGAAGATGTTGGCGAAGGCTGACAGTAAGTTCCGAGGCAAGCATGTTCCGTCGAGTAGTGCGCGGCGAAAGTGCAAGCTGGTGGGGAGTCGTGTTGGTGGTGGTTCGGATGATGGGTTGAGCTTGGGAGCGAGGAATCTCTGGGATAGGCTTGAGACCCTTCTTCATCATTAGAGGAAGGTTGTCTTCGGAGTCGGGTGAGGCTGCAAGGGAAGGTCCGTTCGGTGAAGATGTTCGAGATCGTTGTAAAGCGGATGTCGACTTTGATGCTGCAGCTGCATTGGCGAGTGCATTGGCTCTGTCATTTTGATGCAGCATAGTGGTGATCAAGGATCGGCGCGAGGTAAGGTTGGGTCTTGAGTCGACGCGTTGGAAGAACGTCTTTTCGTCGATGCTTGGGTTGCCGCTATCCTCGACCGAATCCTCCCAATCCGAAGAGTCGTCATCGTCGTCAATAGCGCTCTCGTCGATCTCGTCCTCATCCGTCTCAAAGACATCATCGTCGAATGTTTGCTCCTCCTTGATAGTTTGGGCGGCGATCAGGTCTTCCTTGAAGGATGTCTGCTTCTTTGTAGGTAAATTCCGTTGAGCAGGATCAAGCAGCGCGCTGTGGGTCTTCATCTTCTGGGGCAGTGAGCTCTCGTCCTCGTTTGATGATCCACCAAAGCTGAATTTTGCTGGTTGCTTCTTCTTGAGTTGAGGTGCAACCGGTTGCAAGCTGCTTTCAATCGAGTTCGTCTGCTCACTCAGCGAGTCTTCACCCGAGGAAGCACCAAGAGCGAACATCTGATGCTTCTTAGCCGGCTGTTGTCCGTTTGTAGAGTTGGCAGCGGCAATGTCAGCGGTAGGAATAGACGAAGGAGCAGTAAGAAGAGGTATCGATCGATATGAAGAGCTGACATGTGAAGGCGAGAATCCACGGACTACACTGGTGGTACTTCGCTCGGAGGTGACGCTCCCAGATGAGGCGGCTTGTGCCGAGTTGTCGGAAGCATCGTCCGAGGTAATGGATTTGCTCTCGACGGCGACAACGGGCGTGATGGTTTTAGGGGCAGATACTGGTTGTTGTGGGGTAATTGTGGCCAGTGGCGCCAGAGGTGGGAGATTGCTAAGGGAGAGTGGCTCGAGATCCTTCTTTTCCTTGATAGTGATAACCATCTTCTCGAGATCGTCTGGGGTGATGTGCCGTTCGCGACCGCGACTACGGCTGTGTACTGAGTCTTGTCGTTGGATCTGGGGACGTGTGATATCGACAGGCGCGGAGGTGGAAGTGGAGGTATTATCGGTATCAAATTCAAGAGCCTCTTCGTCGGCTAGTGAGTCGAGACTGCCAGATAGACTGGGTACTTCTGCTGAGTACCGACCTTCTGAACTCCTCGCTGAGATGGAGATGGCAGGTGTTGTGGAGTTGGCTTCGGAGACAGGATCACAGCAGAAGGTTTCCCTGTTCCATAATCGCCAGCTCAAGTTCTCTAGTCTTCGTCCCTCCTCTAATGAACCAGCGCATCTTGAGAACACTGCAAACGTCAGTCTCTTTGTCAGGCACGGATTTCAAAGAACACTCACCTGTCCACATGCTGAAGAGATTCTCGACGTTTCGAGTGTCAACCTTGTGGATTAGACCCACGTCCACGGTCAAGACCGGCGCATTTAACCTTGAAGGCATGGTGTTGGAGTCTGCTCGATCGCACGAGCTGTGGTTACTGTGAAGACACGACTGCTGTGGGAAGCTCGCGATTGAATCGCTGAGCGTCTGCGGGGAAGGCGAAGAGATGATGTAGGCGTTTTCGCCGGTCGATTTCGGTATTTAAGGGCTGAAGTTGTGGTGTCGGGTTTAATCGGATTTCGTATCGTAATCGATACCAGCGGCGACAAGCATTAGACGAATGCGACTTCGATGAGATGCTGGAATGATCGAGACGGGTCGATGCTTGAGAAGAGTTGCACTGCTTGCGGGGAGGGCAGTAGATGGTGTTCGACGTGGTGTTTGGTTTGGAAGCAGCAGTCCGTTGAGTGAGAAGGGAGAGTTTCCAGCAAGTGGAGGAGGTCGCGTCTGGAAGTAGTCGACGAGAGGTGGGACTGGGCAGGAAGCGGGTGCGTGGGTTGGACATGCTTTGTTTTCCAAAGGCCCGACGCTGGGGCGGAGAGTGTGCGCTAGCAAAAGCTAGTGGAGGAGCCTAGCCAGATGGGGCAGCAATGGGTGCTCGCACGTGGGCTGCGCTAACCTCGAGACGGCGCGAGTTGAGATTCCCTCATCTGGCTCGAATGTGATCGGGATTTGGGCTGGCCAGGGGGGGGCGACGCCGCCAGCATGGGGGGGGGACCCCTGACCGCGGCGAAGATGGGGGTCGGTTGAGGAGCAGGGAGCAAAGCGTGGAAGTGTGGCCGGGCACACTCCTGGCCCAGCACTAGCAGCAGCACCAGCACTGGCTGACAGCTTCTGACTCAGGCCTGGCCGAGCACGCTGGAATGCGCACGATTCAGGCCTGGACACTACTGAGTGGACACACGAGGAGACAGGAGGAGCCAGGAGGACACCGAGAAGAGGACTGCTCGCACTGATACGTTGCGCCGCGTTGCGAATGGCCTCGATGTCCTCGATGTCACGGCGACCTGCGACGAATGGTCACCGCCTTCGTATTCTTTTCTTCACGCAGCGTTGCCACAAAGCTCCCTTTTCCTTTCAGCCAGGCCAGGAGGAGCCCGCCGGAGCCTGAAGACTCGTAGTGGCATAGTGGGATGGCCCTATTAGCAGGAGCCTGGAGAAGTGTCATGTGCTGCGAAGAGGGCCAGTTCCCATGCCTGAAAGCGGCCATTACGCAAGAGGCCCTCCCTCCGCATGAACAAAGAGTATTGCACGCGGAATCGAGGGACCAGCTCGAAACAGTCTTCATTTCAATCGAGTAATGGCCTACGTAGACGAAGTGCTTCGCCATCAATGCTCGACTGCCCGTTGCTTCCAGGCGTGAGCTTGATCGTTGCTGTTGCGCTGCTGTGCAGTCAGCGATCTGGAGCGACTTGGCCATGGAGTTGTGCGCTGAAAAGGATGTGCAAGTGCAGCTGATGATGCGACGGCTTCTGGCGGTCAAGACTCCACCAACCCTGAGCCCGCTCTGAACGGGTAATCCGAAGCTCAGGTTGCCCCCTATGCCCCTAGTGGAGACGGGGCTTGACCGGCTTCAGGCTAGAGCAGTGCCTCTAGGTCCCTTGGGGGAACATTCTATTCAAAGGGAAGGCTCAACCTCGGTGGCTCCCCCGGTCTCCATGCCCACGCTCCCTTGGCAGACAGACGACCCGAGTCTTTGGAATCGCCAGCCCTGTTCGTCTGGAAAGAGGTCATCGTCGACCCCCATCCCAAGACGCCCGCCTGCCTTTCACGACAGCATCAGAAACCCATCGTGCATTGCATACAAGCAGGCGATCAGCAAACGGACCAACGGGTAGGTCACGATTCAGTCTGCACACCATCATCGTGTCGGCTTCAGCAAGCAGTCGTGCCAGCGTGCGATTCTCCGTCATCTCAACCGAGCTACAATTCTTTCCCGATGTCTCACTCCGGCGGAAGAATCTATTACACTCCGCCGAACACCACCCTCCACGACGTCAAACAAGCCTCCCGAAGGTATGGATAACTCGAGGCTCGGAGACATGGAGTCAAGAGTTGGAGCCATTGGCAACGGTCGCACGACCAATGATGATTTAGAGAAACAACATGTCTCATTTCCTCCGACCCTTGATTGAGCTCATTCCGGATCGCAAGCAGACTTTCCACAGCTTGTGGGGAAGCCGGGAGGTGAGCCGTGATAATGACCAAATTGAACTCTCTTCCCTCGGCTCGGGAAGCTTACCAGAATTCCCCCGGCGCAGAAGAGGGGAAAAGAAAAGGGCGTGCAACCTCGGAATCCGGTTTTGGAGAGGGCCACGGGAAGCAGCGTTTTCGTCACTCTGAAGCGTTGCAAGAAATCAAGAATTCAGTCATTGCAAAGCAAGCCAAGTTTCGTCTCTGTACAACAACAGCCAGAGCAAAACCCGCGGGTTACATAACTTGTCAACCTCCTGCAACACAACAAGGGATGGTACAGAGCAGCAACGGTCTTAGCCTCTCCTAGTCCTTTGCGACACCACATGCCATCCCACAGCGTTACACAGCACGGTAGGATTCCCCAGATTGGCTTGCGTCCCAGAAGAGGGTGTGAGGCATCCCGACGATGTAAGTGGGTAAAGCCAGATCCGTCGCTTTAGATGTCAGATGCCTTGAATCCGTTGGCCAGCATCCCGGGATTTGAAGGGCAAGCCGTCAACGCCTCACGCCTCAAACGCCAACCTCCTTCCAGAAGTTTTTGCACACTCACCAGCAGTTTCACCCCCACACAAAATTGGGGGCGGGCGTTACTTAACTTCCTAATACGGGACCCTCGTGGTCTTGTTGTTTCGTCTGGAGGTCTGTATCTCTGCGGCACGCCGAGATCATCTCCCTTGATGATAATTAATTTTCAAACAGAAGAAGCAACTGTAAATAGCGGCGCATTGCTATTTGCGAAACGTTGCGAGATCTAGATGTTGATTCGTCGAAACAGCTGAATTGATGTGGCTCGCGAAAACCAGATGCGGCACTCAGATGTGACCACACCGTCCTCTATCATTTCTGACAAGACTGCAAACAGCACCCCCGCTGCGCGGAAGTTAGGGGCAGCCTTCCCCGTCCCCGGCGCCTGGCTGCTGCTGGCGATCGTTTTCACGACAATCTGATTTGGCCCTCTGGGACGGCGTTTGCTCAATCATTTTTGTGACTGGTTACATAACCTCCACATTCCAAGCGCACGCGTCTCTCCACGATTCACGATTCCCCAGAAATGCTTGGAATGCACACGATCTCGCAAATCTCCCTGCGTGCATGCAGCATCGACATTCCTCGCAACGGTTCCTTTTGGATCCGTTCAAAATCTAGAAACATAAGGAGGCGATACCAGCATTTCTTCTGGGAGCTCGACACAGTTCCAGGCCCCTGATTGTCGCCAGACCTTCGCTACCAAACTCCCCCACGCTCCCCCACGTTTCGACAGCGGCCTTCTCCTCGCCATGTGACGGGCGCACTGGCTATCAGAGCGAGGCTCGACCCGAACC